>SJXQ01011570.1:30116-165819 GCA_006408695.1 Aepyceros melampus | reverse complement strand
ATAGTGGCTGTACTAATTTGCATTCCCACCAACAGTGTAAGAGGGTTCCCTTTTCTCCACACCCTCTCTAGCATTTATTGCTTGTTGACTTTTGGATCGCAGCCATTCTGACTGGTGTGAAATGGTACCTCATTGTGGTTTTGATTTGCATTTCTCTGATAATGAGTGATGTTGAGCATCTTTTCATGTGTTTGTTAGCCATTTGTATGTCTTCTTTGGAGAAGTGTCTATTTAGTTCTTTGGCCCATGTTTTGATTGGGTCATTTATTTTTCTGGAGTTGAGCTGCATAAGCTGCTTGTATATTTTTGAGATTAGTTGTTTGTCAGTTGTTTCATTTGTTGTTACCAGATTCTTATAGATCTCACTCCTGCTGCCTTGGTTGGGGAGGGTTCGTTTTCTGGTCTGCTGAAGCAGAAAATAATGAAACCAAACCTGAGATTGACAAAACACAGGCTTTATTCAGTGGCCAAAGAATGGAAAAGTGGGAACTAAGTTCACAGATCAACTTCCTGCCTGCCTGGAAATTAAATGAAAGGAATTTAATTTTAAAGAGTAAAGACAAAGGCAGGAGGGCTGAGGTGATTGATGAGAAAACATTTGCATTGGTCCACCAGGGAAGGCAGAGTAGGGTGCCACCCCCTTTTATACTTTTTTGACCCTTAATGTTGTGTCATGGCCACTGATAGATGTGTCATTTAATATGCTAATAAAATAAAATCAGTGTATAATAAGACTCAGGGTCCGTGAGGGTCATGTTTGTTGCTATCTTGGTCCAAGCTTTTTCCATTTGTTTTTTCCTTTGTTTATTTGTAACATCTTTTCTTATCTCTGGACCCTTTAACTTAAAGATCTGTGTTAAATAAATCTTTCTAAAGCTGGAGGTTGGTGGATTTCCATCAAAGACTTGGAATGACTCTGGGAATAGTTTAACTACTCTTGGCACTCCACAGAAGCAGATTTAGACCTTGGTTTCTGGTGCAAACCCAGTTGTCACTAGACATGGGTTAAGGCACAGAAATGGAGAAACCAGTGAAGAAAGCAGACAGGATATGAAGGAAGTGAAGCATGCTTGTTCCCAGTAGTCTCAGATGTTTAAAGTAGGACATTCAGAGATAGCACTATCCTGGAGGACACACAGTCTTGGGAAGACAGGACAAGGGTGTATGTGGGATGTTTGTTACATGGCTGCTGCATCCATGATGAAGTGGTTGTTGTAGCAAGTTTGGCCATTGCCTCTCTCTTTGTTGTAATTTTTACTGGCTAGTAGTTGAATTATCAAGACTGATGTATTGTGCTTTTTTGTTTTGAGCATATATATATATATATATATATTAGGGAGAAACATTCTCCAATTTTGTTCTTGGCTAACCATTCATTCCCTGGTGGCTCAGTGGTAAAGAATACACTTGCCAATGTAGGAGACATGGTTCCATCTCTGGGCTGGGAAGATCCCCTGGAGGAGGAAATGACAAACCAGGCCAGTATTCTTGCCTGGAAAATCCCATGGAGAAAGGAGCTTGGCAGGATACAGTCCATGGGGTTGCCAAAGAGTCGGACAAGTCTTAGCAACTAAACAACGACAACACTAAATAATCTCTTTTATCTAGAGCATCCTCACTTTCAGCCTGTGTTTGTCCAGTCTAAGTAGCAACTGTGTAAGAACTCTTGCTAGTTTGTTGAGCAGTGCATGATACGTGTTCTAAGTGCATCAGGATAACAGGAAAAAGTATCAAAAATATAGAACTGGAGTTTCACCCCCACTATCTAGAAGTTTGATTTAAAATCTTCATTTTCATAAGCTTTTCAAGTAATTGTGATGTAAAGCATGAGAGCTATTCTGAATGGCTGCTCTTTCAAGTGTCTGCTTCCCATTCACATCTGATGTAAGTTTCTTACATAACTCACTCATTTGCCATGTTTCAGCTGGGAAGCCCAGGAACAAGGTTTTGAGACAAACAGCAGGCATTTGTGTCATAAAATGTGCCCTGGGAGGTTCTGGGGAAATGAAGTGTTCGATTTCATCCCTCCTGTGGATGAACTATTTACTCTGATCTCAGATTTTTTTTCTGAAGATGAAATACAAGAATAAAGGAATAATGAGGTCTCAGGAAACACTGTGAATTTTCTGCCATTATCAGGCTTAGCATTACAAATTCAATATTAGCAGTGATTACCTTGATTGAGCACTAAGGTTTTCCTTTTTCTGGGAACAAAGATTCCTAAACTTGGGATTAAAACTAGTCTTTTCCTATTTTCTCCTACTACATTTAATCTCCTTTGAAATTCTTGATATAAATGTTTTCATGAAAGGATGGGGTTTGCAAAGAGAAGCAATGATATTATATAGATTGAAAGGGAACAGAGAGAGAACTGTGCCTTGACTGGAGAGTGATGTAGAATTAGGAGAAAGAATTATAAAAAATTGCAGATGTGATTATCTTTTATGTTGATGTGAGTAATCCAATAAAACTTAAAAGTAGCTCATATCAGAGAAAAAGAGGAAAATTGTAGTAATCAAATCTTTTAAAAGTTGATATAATCTAGTACACAAATGGAAGAGTTGTTCTCTGAAAGATTGGCAGTTGATCTCTTTAAACCAGGAGGAAGACACTGGGGAAGATGCTCAGGGAGGGAGCATGAGAAAATCTTCTTTGCATTGCTTGGATTATTTCATGACATGAGGAATACCAACTATTGAGGATGCAGAGTTGAGAGCTTTAGTGCTTTGAGGAGAAGAGAGGTATGTAGGAAGGACAATGAAAATAGCAGTATGTAGTTGGAATGTTGTTCAGACCTTTGGGTGTCCTTGAGATGATAAATATCAATATGTTTTTCTTCTGCTGTGGTTGGTTGTGCATTTGCAATCATAGAGAGAAGAGATTTGGATTTAACCAATATTTTATTTTGTCAGGTGAGTGGGTGGGAGAGAGACAGGTACTAGAAATTTAAGTAAGTTGTTAAAGAATGATTATAGTGATGGACCACAGAATAAATGATAAGGTAAGGAAGTGATAGGTAAGACAATAGGTGAGAACAGAGAAGTGAGAAACAAATTGAAAAATTAGCTGGGATATCCACCTTGGTCAAATACTACTAGTACAGGGTATGAGAAAGAAATGTAAAACCTTCACTCAGAACATCTTTTTAAGGCATCTGGCAATTTCTGTCTATGAAAAATACACTTCTTTAGGTCAAGCATATATAAAGGAGTATATGCACCATTAAAATGTGATAGATGTTTAGAAACCCAGATGTTTAGATCTAACTTTTTAGTTCTGGCCTTAGCTGAGAGGGGGAAAAAATATTCATCAAATTCAACCACAACTGACTAAGAAAAAGAAAACCCCCTTGTTCTACTACATTTTTTATCAACTGGGGAAGCCAATAAGTATATTTCAAGGATCATTTTTTCATATTTAAGCTTATTTGAATAAGTAAAAATGCTGGGTAGAAAATGTCTTATGCATATATTGGTAATAGACTATCTTCAGCAGCTGTAACAAACACTCCAAATAACAGGGCTTGAGGGAGATACCAGTGTGGTTTTCTTATGCATAAAAGAAGTCCAGATGAGGTGATTCAGAAGGGCAATTCCACAATGCCATCACCAGGCTATGCTTCCCTTACCTGTGCTTAGCATGTTGTTTCCTTTCTCAATGTTTTCAAGTGGAGGTGAAAATTCTAGTCATCAATTTCACATTTCAAGAAGGAAAAAAGAAGCAAGAAGGAAAATAGTGCCTGACACCAAGAACCCACTTTTGAAGGAACTTTAAAGAGAGTGCCAACAATAACTGCATTAGCTCTCTAAATATAGAGATTGCAAAAGATGTTTCTTTGACATTGGAGTTTTGTCATTCACAACATTGAAGTGTTCAATTATTTAAAAGGAAGGAAGGAAGGAAGGTGAGAATAAATACTGAATAAGTAACTAGTCCTGTTTATCACAAAGTATGCTGGTATGTCAACATATTATGCAAAAAATAATAGAATAATAACTTTATAACAAAATACTTAGAATTGATAAGACTAGTTAAAAATAATACCCTGTAAGTGATTTGTAAAATGTGATTTGTCTCTTTTCTTGATGTTTCCCTTTTCTTTATTTTATATTTATATTTGGAATAATAACTTTAAAGGTATGATTTGTGTATAAGTAAATATACTAAAATTGAGATCACTCAGAACAGTTATAAGCCGCTAACAAAGGAATGGTTGAAAAGGAACTGTGACACTGAAAAATACAATGAGCATGCAAGAAAATGCAAATTAGACAAATAGTACTTTTATGGACCCAATAAATCTCTGAAACTAGTTTAACTCATTTTGTATTCTCTATCCACCTTTTAGAAAAGGTTAAAAAGAACTTTAGAAAATCAGGTTTTCATAGGAAATTTAACATATCTTAACAGTTTTTCAATTAGTAATAAAAATAAAATATATTATTGATTACCATAAAAACCTCTGCAAATACCACAAGTCATTGGAATTTGTTAAAGAGTGTTTTTGAAGTGCAAAGTCTATTTAAATATCCCAGGGTGCAGGCTAAATAAAAGTCTATCAATAGCCCTTTTTCTTTTCAAACAATACAAAATTAGATTATTGAAATATGAGAGTGCTTCTGTGTCCTTGCCAGAAGAAACATTATGTATAAATCAAAGGAGCTTGACTCTACCAGTGGAATTCATTTCATGCTTTTCTTTTTCTTTTTACACAAAGCGAATCGTCTTTAGATCTTCAGCTTAAGATACAGAATCTATGGAATTTTAAATGTCATTTGGTGTTTACACTACCCTCTGGGCAGAAAGCTCGTCCATATTCAAAATAGACCCCTACGCATGCAGTTATTTCTTTCTTGTTTATTGTTGAAGACCTCACACATAATATCAAGTAGATATTTTCTTACTCATGTCAAAAACTTCTGCAAAAAACTGCTGGCTTTATAGAATGTTTATGTAGAACACCCCTATTTTTCTCCTTCAGAGTTTGGAAAACACTTGGAGTTAGTTATATAGATATCAAAGCATCACCTTCATTACTGGTAAAGCTTTGTAGATAAAGCAGCTTAAGTCTGGAGCAACAGGGCCTGCTTTTTCTTGTATCATGAGATTGAATTTCCTCACCTAGTCTCATGGAGGCTTCCCAGCTAAGTTTTTAGCAAGGACAAAGTAAAGATGGAAATAAAACCTTCCTGTGAGTAGTAAGGTCCAGAAAGTGGGGAGCAAAAGGCTAAGTTCTTTCTCTCTCTTCCTCCCACTGTGAGTTATCAGAGGATGATGAGAGAGAGGTTTTGAGAGTTACACTGGCTCAGTTATTCTCTAACTATGGTTCCTGGGCAAGCAGCACAAACAACTTATTTTATTTTTAATATTAATTTTTTTTTTTTACTTAAATGTAGTTAATTTACATGTTTGTGTTCGTTTCAGGTGTATAGCAAAGTGATTTAGTTATACATAATACCTGTGAAAATGAAACTGAAAGTCACTCAGCTATGTCCAACTCTTTGCGATCCCATGGACTATATAGTCCATGGAATTCTCTAGGCCAGAATACTGAAGTGGGTAGCCTTTCCCTTATCCAGCGGATCTTCCCAACCCAAAGATCAAACCCAGGCCTCCTGCATTACAGGCAGATTCTTAAAAGAATATATGTATATTCTTTAAAAATTTTTTTCCTATTACAGGTTATTTCCAGATATTAAATATAGTTCCACATGCTATACAATAGGACATTGATATTTATCTATTTTATACAGAGTAGTGTGCATCTGTTTGGGTTTCCTGGTGGTTCAGATGGTAAAGAATCTGCCTGCAATGCAGGAGACCATGGTTCCATCCCTGGGTTGGGAAGACCCTGGAAAAGGGAATGACTAGCCACTCCAGTATTCTTGCCAGGAGAATTTCAAAGACAGAGGAGCCTGGAGGGTTACAGTCCATGGAGTTGCAGAAGCAGACATGACTTAAATGACTAATTTATCTCTCTCCCCCCTTTCCTCTTTGGTACCCATATGTTTGTTTTTGATGTCTGTGAGTCTATTTTTATTTTGTAAATAAGTTTATTAATATAATTTTTTAAGATGCACATTCTCAGGGTGCACTCATACTATGAATGCCCTGGTCATGGGGTAAGAGGGCCTGTGTCAAACAAACCCTCCTGATGCCAGTTGGAGAACTACTGAGACATGTGATGCAGGGGTGTGTATCCTTCTTCAGAGTCTCCAGCTTTGTCCTCCTAATTTTGACTTGAAAATAAATATATAGGGAGTGGCTGTTTCTTCAAGGGTTGAGATCAGACATACATCAAGTCAGTCTTCCCCTTAATTTTGATGATTGGCTCCAAACCTCACTCCCCCTTCTCGGGTGTGGTGGACATCCCCTGACAGCTGGTCATGTAGGGTTCTTTCTTCCACTCTCTTTAGTTAGGTCTTTACTTGACACAAGAAGCTTTATCAACTGCACTCAGTGCATCCCATGGGTATCAGGCATTGAATGTCCCCAGGTACAGTCCTTACCCAGTGGGGAACAAGAGTTGATGAGTAGGAAGCCCAGCTTCCAGCTCTTTAGGGGTTCCTGATTTCTCAATTCCTAAGGCACTGGAATTGAGCCTTTTTTTTTTGGTGCTGTTTTTCTTTCCTCTACCTTATTTTTCCTAATCTTTAACTTGTGCTTTCTGGGGTCATTTCCCAGATCAACTATCTGAACTAAATTCCATTCTCGGAGTGGTTCTTGGGGACACTCACACCTAAGGACACCCTTCAGTGTTCTTGCCTGTAGAATTCCATTGACAGAGGAAACTGGCAGGCCACATACAATCTATGGGGTTGCAAAGAGTCAGATACAACTGAGCAACTGTCACTTACTCACTAGCCTAATGACCATTGCTGCCTTTGTGTAGCATCCCTGAGAACTACTGGTGGGTACTATACGTTTTCTTCCAGAAAGCTGTGAAATATTGTAGGACTGTACATTGGGCTTCCCCAGGTAGCTCAGTAGTAAAGAATTTGCCTGCCATGTGGGAGATATAGGAGAGTTGAGTTAGATCTCTGGGTCAGGGAGATCCCCTGGAGGAGGGCATGGCAACCTACTCCAGTATTCTTGTCTAAAAACCCCATGGACAGAGGAGCCTGGGGGCTACAGTCCATGGGGTCACAAAGAGTCTGACATAATTGAAGTAGCTGAACATGGCAGGACAGTACATTAAGCCATTAATTCCAAAGCCTGAAGATTTTTTTTCTATTTCCCATGCTACATTAGTGTCTAGTTATGCTGTTCAATAGGGCTCTTCAGAGCTTCTGCAATTAGATTAAATCATGATATCAAGATACTCCAATTATGCAATAGTGAGAGCATAAGAGATGTTCAAATTTTACACTTGATCTTAGCCAAAAGGCCGAGAAGCGATTCAAATTTTAATATATAATCTAATTATTAAATTCCCAGAGAGAAGTAATACTTCAAAGATTAAAGTTTCAAAGAAATTAGTCCAAAGTAATTAATATCCAAAATTAAATTCTTATACCCTTGTGACAGAAAGTCTAAAGAAAGTCTGAAAGCTTTAAGAACACGTAATATCTGAAGAATCAGGTCCCTCCCTAATGTCTCATTTTGTTTCCTTTAAGTGAAAGAGTTTTTGAAGTTTATAGTTTTGGGAGAACGTCAACATCCCTATCCTGGGATAATTCTCACTAAATTTAACTGTTCTGTCATGCTGCTAAGTCACTTCAGTCGTGTTCGACTCTGTGTGACCCGATAGATGGCAGCCCACCAGACTCCACCCATCCCTGGGATTCTCCAGGCAAGAACACTGGAGTGGGTTGCCATTTCCTTCTCCAAGGCATGAAAGTGAAAAGTGAAACTGAAGTCGCTCAGTCGTGTCTGACTCTTTGCAACCCCATGGACTGCAGCCTACCAGGCTCCTCTGTCCATGGGATTTTCCAGGCAAGAGTTCTGGAGTGGGGTGCCATCATCTCCTCCGTGCTATCTGTTTTTAAATAGTTGCATCAGCTCTTTTTTTTCCCATTATTTTCTTATAGTCTGCCTTCTGTTGGAGTACATATCTTTTAGATTTTTGTTTTTTATCTCAAAATTATTTATTAACTTGTTCCGGATATTCCTGATGGCTCAGTGGTAAAGAATCTGCCTGTAATGCAGAGCTGCAGGAGTTGAGGGTTTGATCCTTCAGTTGGGAAGATCCCCTGGAGAAGGAAATGGCATCCCAGTTCAGTATCCTTGCCTGGGAAATCCTATAGACAGAGGAGGCTGGTGGGCTACAGTCCATGGGATTTCAGAGTCAGACATGATTAGTGACTAAATAAGAACCACCAAAAACTTCTCAACTGTAGCTCTTTTTTGATTTTTAAGGTGTAACTGAAACTGTTCTCAACATACAGCTTTAATGTATTACTATCATCTTCACATATTTTACCACTTTACAGAAAATATAAGAACTTTGACACAGTATACATTGATCTCTCTCCTTTCCATTCATTGTGGTAAGATTGTCAAAAATTTTACTTCTACATATGTAATAAACCTCACAATACATTGTATTATTTTTGCTCTAAATAGTCAAATGTCTTTCAAAATTTAAAAGAAAAAGAAAACAGACTTTTATATTTATCCTTCCTAATCCCCTCATTATTTCACTTAAATCCAAATTTCTGAACTTTCCTTTAGCCTACTAAACATTATTTAGCGATGTGAAATTCAAATCTGTTCCTGATACTTTTTCTCAGCCATTTTGTTTAAAGACATTTTCATTTTTTCTTCATTAAAGAATGATTTCTACTGGGTATTGAATTTGGAGCAGTTATCCTTTTTGTTTTCTTTCAACATTTTTCACATGTTATTCTATTGCTTTCAGACTTGCATAATATCTAATAAGACTTTTAGTTCTAGTCCTTTCTTTCCATTTCTCTGGCTGTGTTTATCCCCATTGTGTTCATGTTTTTCTTTAAATCTTTCAGTAGTTCCATACCAGATTGTTTTACCTTTTTTGCTAATTTCATCATCTAAGAAATTGTATGTGTCTGTTGACTAATATTTTTCTTGCATGTAAGTCAAACTTTCTCTCTTCTCTTCATGTCTGTTGAAATATTTTTAAATTGATTGATAAAAACCATTGAGAGAGATTTGTTGGATACTTTTGAGAAGTATTGAATTTTGTTTTGACTTAATTTACTATAAATCAGTTTTGTATTTTAGAGTTGTTTTTTTTTAATTTTATTTGAGTATTTATAGGTTAGAATTCATTTCATTATCTTTCTAAGATATCTTGTTTCTGGAGTCTATTAAGGTCTCCAATCTGGTTTTCCAGTTAGGTCTCTCCAGTCCACAAAACTGCTTTGTGTAGTTTTATTCTGTGCATTGGACCAAAGCCTCTATCACCCCTATTCAGATTACTAGAGCTCTTTCTCAACATCTTTCTCTAATTTTGGTACTCTCTCCTACAAATTCCAACTGCCAAGCTTTTTTGCATTTCACAATCTTTATCTTTAATTCATTGTGACCTTTTAATTCCCCTCCTCCTCATCAATATCAACCAAATGCTTGATGGCTGAGGCATTATATGTATGCTAAGTCACGTCAGTCATATCTGACTCTATGTGACTGTGTGGACTGCAGCCTCCCAGGCTCCACTGCCCATGTGATTCTCCAGGCAAGAATACTGGAGTGGGTAGCCATGCCCTTCTCCAGGAAACTTCCCAACCCAGGGATTGAACCAACATCTCTTATGTGTCCTGCATTGGCGGGTGGGTTCTTCACCACTAGCATCACCTGGGAAGCCCAAGGCATTATATAGCTCATCCCCCCCTTTTTTTTTCTTTTTGTCTTATTTCAGGGATCATAGTCATCTGCTGCTGATTTTCAGTATTTGATAACTGCTGTGTTATTTATTCTATTTATCTAAGGCAGAGGACTTAGCTCTTACTAAGGATCTTCTATCTTATAAAAATCATTTTAAAGCATGGGAGATTGTATTAGTTAAAGGCAAGTTTCCCATGATCCTCATTTGTAACAATTCTGGAAGTTAGTGGATATGATTAATGTGGGCATCATCAAGAAAATATACAATAAATTTAGAAATTGCAAGTAATTCCAAGGAATTTCATCTTTATTCTCAGAGTTCAGTACTTAATTCTGCTAAAAACCATGTCAAGTACTCAGTAGTATGTGAAGAAAGGAGAATGACGCCCAAAATGGTTTTTGTTGGTATAATATTTCTCTTTCCATATCAACTACTCAAGGACAAAAATCTTATATTTAATTGCTCAAAACCATAGATAAACAGATTAATTTTGTCACTATATGTGAGTTGCTATCTACCGAATAACTCTCTTTATCTTTCTTTAATAATAAAAGTTCACTTTTAGCAAGCCTAAGGCAACCTACCAAAACCTATCTTTCTACTTCCCTTTGAAGCTAAATGTTTCCCTGTAACAAAGTTTTGGCCAATAGAATATGAGGGTAACTAATTCATTTAATACCTGAATTGTGATCATAAGAGAAAAGATATGTGCCTTTCCTTCCTTTTTTCCTGTTTCTTTCTCTCTCTCTCTCTTTTTTTTTTATTTTTTTGGAATATGGGTCTGATGGTGGTAGGTGGAGGATCTATTTTTAATTCTGAGAAAGAAAGTTATGCTTTGAAGTTAGCAGAATAATAAAAATAGAAGGTGCCTGAGAATGGAGGGCTGAAAGTGTCCTCACAGAAGCTATGCACATCCTAATCCTTGGGACATGTGAATGCTATGTTATATGGCAAAGGCAACCTGCATGGATGATTAACGATCTCAAGATAAGGATATGATTCTGGTAGTCTCTAAGTGTAATTATCCAGGTCCCCATATAGGAAAAGCAAGAAAGTCAAGGAAGAAATTAGGAGATGTGATGACAAAAGCAAGAAGTTGGAGTGATTTGAAGAATTAGTAATAGACCAAGGATTGTAGGTAACCTAAGAAGCTAGAAATTCCAAGGATGTGGAGTTTCCCCTAGAGTCTCCAAAATGAACCAACCCTGCTGGCACATTAGTAAAACTTAGTTTTGATTTCTGGCCTTCAGAAATATAAGAAAATAAATTTAGTTTGCTTAACATGTTACAGCAGGAATAAGAAACAAATGCATTGGGTATGCAATGAGAACAAGTTCCTCAATCATTATCTGGCTACCTACAAGTCTAATATCTTGTTTTAGCCAAGGTATTTGGTTCTGTGTTAAAAAGCTTAATTCGTAGCCACACTATGAAGCCACAATACCACTTTATGATCACATATCAGGATTTATATCTTACTTAAACCACTGACTGTGTGGTTTCTCTGTTATTCTAGTAGTTTAACCAACATATAACTTTATTTATCATGCTGATTTCTCATTTCTACTGCAATCCAGTTCAGTTAGGGGTCTACAGGGGGCTCTGTTTCATGCAATCATCTTGTGATCCAAGATTGGTCTCTCTGAAGCCCATAATATCATATAAGGCAATGCTACTGAATGCCCTTGATCCAGTTGGTGAACTGTTTGTTACCTGGGCCTGGTTATGAGATAAAATACAGCAATTATGAGTAAGCTTCAACATTTGTGTAGTTAGTGGATATTGCACCATGACCTATAAAAGAGATCTTATCTGGGTAACTGTAGAAATTGAAGGGGAAGGGGTGGATATCTCCACACTGCAAATAGAATCGTTTTCTTTAAGCACTGGAGAGACCACATGTGAAGAACTGTGTAGGAGATTTGTGTGTGTGTGTGTGTGTGTGTGTGTGTGTGTGTGTGTGTGTGTGTGTAGGAGATTTTTTAAGAGTAGGACTTGTGGTATCAGATAGTGTTTTGCCTGTTTAGCAAAACACATAATTAGTGTGTTTGACATAAAGAAATCTGAGAAACATAAAGTAGCTCTGTGCTCAAAAAGAAGAAAGAATATATTTTGTGTACATTGAGCCTGATTTTGCCACAAGAGCCCAGTGTTTATAAACTTTCTGGGAGAAAGATCAGTCCATGCAGGCTGAGAGCTCTCTCAGAAAGCAGTTAAGACAATCACATTTTCCTGGGGAAATTTGGACCCAGTGCCAAGATGGAATTACTTGCATTTGTGAAACTAGGTCCCTAGAGATTACACCAAACCCCATGCTGTTTTACCTGGAATATATCTTCTACCTGAAAATGAGATTAATGTTTCTACAGACTGTGCTTTCGGGGCTGCTACAAAGCTAAACTTCCCATGAACTCCACAATATATCATACCTCTGTTTGAAAGTTTCTAGATCCTGTGCTATATTAATTTCTGCTACATTTCCTCTTGTTTCTAATACTCTCTTGCTCTTAACTTTTCCATTATTTCTTTCAGGAAGAATAAGCCACTTCATTTGGCTTTTTCCTTTTTCATTTTGTAAAGCAGTGTGGCAGAAACAAGGGTCTTCCTTCTCTTTTATTGCTCTCTGCTTTCTGGTCCACACATATTTGTTCTCATGGATTTCTCTATATGGATTTGTCACAGTGAGAGATTTGAAAATATTACATCTAGATCTGCCAAAAGCATTTATAGTTCAAGCAAAAGTTTTCCACACTTTCCTTACTGATTTGAGTAATCCCACCCAGGGGCAATTCTTCCATTAGAATGATATCTAACCTATGCCCAGACATGATCCATCATCATCTTGCCTAGAGTCCCTTAAGTATGTTTCACCTTGGCTGCATTTTCCCTCAGAGTCCTAATTCCAAACACTGCCAGGTCATGATTCCTTAGGCGCAGAGGACAACTTCGTGACCACCAATAGCTGTTGCTTTGGAATACATCCCGGGATGCCAGGAGAATGTTTTACTGTTCATCTATCTTTCTAATGTATTTTACACAGTTTGTACAAACACTTGACAGAAATGTATGGGCTGTTATTCTTACACTTGAGTAACCATAACTAAAATTATTATTCCTATTTTTGTGTATATCTAACTTCACATTTATGAGTTAAGTCACACCCTTCCTCTGCTTAAAATTCTACATTGACTCCTAATGTCACTCAGATTAAAAGCCAGTCTCTTGAAAGCCCATCAAAACCATAGGTTTTCTGATTTTGTAGTATCTTCCTATCCTGTTCGCCTCTCTCTTGCAAACTCCACTCTATCTGCTCATAGTGTCCACTGCTTTTCTTTTCTTTTCTTTAATATAACCAGTTTGCAGGCATCTATTCCCTAAACCTGAAGATATTTAGCCAAATGCCAACAAGGCTTAGTTTCAACCAGTTTAAACTCTTTAGTTAAATGTCCTTTCTCAACAAAGACTTATTCAAACTATACAGTTTAAGATTAGGACTAATCCCCATCTTCCCACAGTCTTGGTCCCTCTTGATTTTATTTATGGATAGTGCTATTACTTTCTAATAAGATGTATATAGCCTAGAAAAGTATTAACATTGTTTATTTCCTCATTATGTCAACATCTTTGAAACAGTGATACATTCTATATATAATAATGGGTATAAAAACAAAGTGTCTATCAACTAGCATCATTTCCTTCTTTGTTAATGAGACATAAATAGTAGCATCTTAAATTTAATTAAATAAGGTCAATTTTACCTAATAAGTTTGCAGTTCAGTTTTGGCCTTCCCTCACTAGAGGAGATTTACTCTCTTTCTCTTGTTATCTCTCTCTTTTTCTGCTTTCCCATGCCTTGCACAGTTGCCTTGAACATAATTATGACTCAATAAATATTTCCTGAATAAATGCACACTGATAAATGAATAAATGTTTCTGATTAGTTCCTGATTGTGGATTCTTTTGAAGAGTCAGCCTAGCTTGCTCTCTGAGATCTTTCTAGTCACCTCTAGTGTCAGATTGCTGGAGACTACCACTCATTTTATTAAATAGACAACTACAAAATTTCCTCATTTTCTAGTTATATCTATTTTAAGAAAATTTAGTCCTCAGTCACCTCTCCATGATGTGTGTGTACATGTGTGTGCATGTCTGTGTGTACATGCCTGTGTGTGCTTGTATGCATGCGTGTGTGTGTACTGAATTTAAGATCTAATTTTCCTTTTCATATCTGGTGGCTTCTCTGTTCTCTAAGATATTCTTCTAAGTGAATCTCTCTTTCCAGGTTAATCAATTTCTCTCTTTATTTTGCTTTCAATTTCTATTAATCATGCCCAGATAAATCATTAATGTAAGTATTTTAAACCATGTCAGGTCCTCCTTGACAAACTGAGCAAACTTCCTTCTTAGAGACATTAGAGATATGGAACTTTAACTGCTATTTAGTGTTTTAGCTTTTAAAGTATTGAGGTGTTTTTTTTTTTTTTTCCCCGTCCAGCTTTTGAGATTTATATCCTTTAAAGAGGGGACTTTTTCCTTTGTGTTTGTTTGTTAATATATTATTTTTCTTTGAGTGAAGACAGGTTGTAGACCTCTGCAATCTGAAGTCATGACCAACATTTACATAAATAAGGAAACCAGAGTACTTGTTAGGTTTTGAACAAGCCCTTCCTTACAGAAGTTCTCATTTATAAATAAAGGCAGTTAATGGAATTGGGGCAGTTTAGTACTGCCAACCTAGGGCTGCTACTAATAACATAAGCAATACCTTACACTTAGTACTTCATAACACTGATGGAAATTAACTGCCTAATCATTAAGGAAAAAATTCCATTAAAATGCTGCCTACCAACTTGGTTGAGAAACATAGTAAAAGTCACTTGCTGATCCTTAAAAAGCACCTATCCTTGCTTCAGTTGTGATTGAAATTTTGGAGAAAGTGCCCCTCTGTCATTCAAAGTTCAACCATGATAGCCCTTAAGCAGGGCAACCTGCCTCCTAAGACCTGTGTTTGTGTGACTAGGCTCTCCTGCATAAACACAGCTAATCCCTCAAGGACAGAAAACAAGCTCATATATTGAAAGCTTAAGACCTAAGGCTACCTGCTGAAGCTACAGCATATAGAAACCATCTTTTGTACCTATATATATATATATTTTTTTTATTTTATTTTTAATCAGCTCCAAGGCATATACCATGAGAGCAAAGTTATCCACTGGAGCCATTTCTAATCTGTAATCCTTCCTCATGTGATTTTATCAATCACAGGAATTCTGTGAATTTCTCGAGGTTTCGCAGATCATCCAATTTTGGGCATTTAGAAGATGCATAAATAGCACCACTCTAGATATCAGCAGAGAAACAAGGCTGAGGCCACTGATGATCTACAGACAAAAGATCAGAACAAATCCAGGATATGAGAAGGGATGGTCTGACTGCGTCCAGTAATTCTCAAAACACCAAGCAGATGCTTTGTCCTCTTCCAGCTTGGGGGCTTAGAAGGGCACAGAAGAGGTATAGCCATCTCTACATGAATCAGAGATGTGTGCAGTCATCTGTTAATTGGAGCAAATCTCTTGGGTAGATGATTCATTCTCAGATACCATTGTTTTGCATTCACCTATGATTGACTCAGATCTAAATTCATTCCACCAGAATTCTTTTATAGTATAAGTCAGCATGCTTATATATCTTTAGGTATAAATGAATGTATTGTCTTATTTTTCATATTGCAAAATTATTTTTCTTTGTAAAACTCCAACGTGATTATATCTACATGCATATCTAAATTAGTCTGATGCAGGATAGAGGATGCTTGGGACTGATGCACGGGGATAATCCAGAGAGAAGGTGTGGGGTGGGAGGGGGGAGGGGGGGGTCGGGATTGGGAGTTCATGTACACTCGTGGCTGAAGGTGTGGGGTGGGAGGGGGGAGGTGGGGGTCGGGATTGGGAGTTCATGTACACTCCTGGCTGATTCATGTCAATGTATAGCAAAACGAATACAGTATTGTAAAGCAAAACGAACTAAAAAATAAAAATTAATTTAAAAAAATAAAAATAAATTAGTCTGACAAGGTTTACTAGACTGGTTTTCAGGGGTTGATAGAAGTGATATTTCATAGACTACATTTGTGTGTACAAGGACTGGGTAATGTTACAAAACATTCCTGAGGTGGCCAGCTCTTAAAAAACTGCATAATGACTAATTAATTAACGACACTTGTATAACAAGTGTGTCGAAAGAAGGTTAATGTGATAATGAGGCTTATTTGATCTTAAAGATTCAGCATGAGGGCACTCTCAAGATAGTTTAATTAGGTTTTAAGCACCTTTTGCAATTTGCATGTGTACTTGCCAATCCATATGTTCTAAAAATAAAATTTACTTCATTTAAATTAAGGAATGTATCTAATTTTTCCTCTGTGTTGTTTTACTCTCACTGGTGATGGTGTTTTCTTGAGTTTTTCATTTAATGTATATTATTTATAATTTTTTTCTTCTGTATTGTCCTTAAATTCTGCTCACTGCAAAATAATACAACATTTTAAAATAGCAAAACAACAGATTAGTGTAATTCTTGACAAGTCATGACCTGATTCTTAATTAATCCTAAACTTATTTAGCATACTTTATTGTATCATCCAATATATCAGTTAATTTGATTTCACCATCTGATACTATATCATTTATTTTTAAACTTGATCAAATGAAAAGAATATTTTGGAAATTAATTTAACAATAATATAGAATATAATTTTTCAAACATTCACTCATATATAGCAATAATTCAGTCAAAAGTATTGTGTTTTCTGCTGCCCTGGAAATTATAGAATCATATATTCACATTCTATATATAGGCTTTCATGAGTTCTCAGATTAATACACATTTCTGTTTTGTTTGTATTTATGAGTGATTATTATAATTTATTTATAGATTTTTACTGCTCACTCCTTTTTAAATACAGTTTCCTCTGTAGTGTATTATTAGTCTTAAAGCCATCAAGGAGTTCCAGTGTGAGTGAGTCTCTTGTTTTCTCTGGCTGATGTAAGCCAGATCATTTTCAAGGTTCAGATCATGTTCCATGTTTTATATGAAGGTAGGAAATGGGAACCCACTCCAGTGTTCTTGCCTGGAAAATGCCATGGACAGAAGAACCTGACATGCTACAGTTCATGGGGTCATAGAGTCCCACACGACTAGGCGGCTGAACAGCAATGATCAGTGAACACTGAACTGCACAATAACCAATTCCACCTCAGGCGGCCTGCAGTTCTAGATATTGCTTTCATTAGAAATAATTAATTGGAACTTCACACCATCTTTCCTTTAGATTTTTAATGTATATGAGGTATTGTAATGAGATGGCCAAAGAAAAATGGGCATATTTCATACCGCATTGCTTTCTTAAGCTTAATTTTGTATTTTGCAAAGAGTAAATAGTAAACACACATTTATTGTTCTATTCTGTGTATTGAACTGGAAAGTTTTGTGCTATACTAAAGTAAATAATGAACTAAATGGTTCATGGACTGGTGAGCCGACTACTCTGCATTGTAATAATGGAATTTGTGCCTCAATTTATGGCACCCTCACAATGATGAAATCAGCAGCTGTACTAATCTCACAGCAGGTTAGGTCTCTAATGAAAAACTCTGGTAGCATAAGCAAGGACATAGCTCCTACCCATACAGACTTTCTCAGATGTGAAGTGTTAGGCAAATCCAAAAAGTTGTATGTAAAAAAAAAAAAAAAGCTGCATGCAAAGCAAGGACTGTTTCAAAGCAGGCCAAGGAAACATCTGGTTTGCTTAAATTTTCTTTTAATAATAAGATTGTCACTCACATTGGAGAAGGCAATGGCACCCCACTCCAGTACTCTTGTCTGGAAAACCCCATGGATGGAGGAGCCTGGTAGGCTGCAGTCCATGGGGTCGCGAAGAGTCAGACGTGACTGATGACTTCACTTTCACTTCACTTTCACTTTTCACTTTCCTGCACTGGAGAAGGAAATGGCAACCCACTCCAGTGTTTTTGCCTGGAGAATCCCAGGGATGGGGGAACCTGGTGGCTGCTGTCTATGGGGTCGCACAGAGTCGGACACGACTGAAGTGACTTAGCAGCAACAGCAGCCACTCACATAGATGAATAATGATAAATGAGAGGGAGAAAGCTGTGGCCCTGCAAATATTATTTGTTTTCTGAAAAACCTACATATCTATTTTTAGATGTATTTATTGACATTATATTAAGTATAAGGAAATTTCAATTTGGTGGAGATTACTAGGCAAGTATACACGTATAATTTTAATGCTACTAAACTCCATATTGATAAAGTGGTAAAATATGTTATTAATTATAATTTATATGACAGACAAGAAATGCCAAAAGAAAATGAGAAATTAGTATGGACTGGGATGCGCTGATTATTTTATTGTTAGTAAGGCAGTATGAGAAGCTCTTCTGGCGTCTATCTCCACATTTCCAGTTAACAAAAATTAGTTTGGATAAGCTTTGCCTGAAGGTAATTAGAAAATTTGCTCTACAGTGTACTGGCAACCACAACAGTTACTTGTAAGTATCTGTTCAGTTCAGTCATTCAGTCATGTCTGACTTTCTGTGAACCCATGGACTGCAGCATGCCAGGCTTTCCTGTCCATCTTCTAGTTTACTCAAACTCACTTCCATTGAGTCGGTGATGCCATCCAACCATCTCATCCTCTGTCGTCCCTTTCTCCTCCTGCCCCCAATACCTCCCAGCATCAGGGTCTTTTCCAATGAGTCAGTTCTTCACATCAGGTGGCCAAAATATTGGAGTTTCAGCTTCAGCGTCAGTCCTTCCAATAAGTATTTGAACTGATTTCCTTTAGGATGGACTGGTTGGATCTCCTTGCAGTCCAAGAGACTCTCAAGAGAAGTATGCTTCATGATAGATAATTTTGTGTGTCATATAGTTACATAATAGATTAACAATAGAAAAATTCATTTTGGGACTATCAGTGATGCTTGATAACTATTAATAGATAATTAATGCCATTAAATTTTAAGAGTTTCCTCCAATTCATATTTTGACTTAAGATTTTTTGTTCTTTGAAAATAAAAGCAAGTAATAAGTAAGCAAAACATACGATAGCCCCATTCCCCACAACTACAACAGACATTTCCTCCATAAGCACTATTATGAGTTAGAATGTCTTAAAATTAATAACAAAAAGCTTTCTAGAAAATATCTGGAATATTTTGTGGATGATAACAATACATTTGACAGTAATTATCATGTATTAAAATTGTATTATTAAAGATTTTAAAAAGTGGATATATGTATATGTATAACTTATTCACTTTGCTATATAGCAGAAATTAACACAACATTGTAAATCAATTATACTCTAGTGAAAATAATTTAATAAAATAAAATAAAGCTTTAAGTATTACTTTTGAAAGTGAATACTTTAAAATAATGACAATTATGTCGAGGAAATTTTTTTAATTAAAAAGATTTCAGAAGAAAGAAAATATTTATTCAACTGATGTATTTTAGCAAATGTTATGTTGGTGTCACCAAAATACAGTAAATAGTAGTGCCATCTATTGATTAAATTGAAAACTACAGTTTCTTCTGAAAGAAAATGAAGATTTTTACATTAATAGGAATATATCTCCAAAAAGTATATATGCTTGTGCTAAGTTGCTCAGTAGTGTCTGACTCTTTGCGACCCTATGGATTGTAACCCACGAGGCTCCTCTACTGGAGTGTGTTGCCATACCCTCCTCCAGGGGTATTTTCCCAACCCAGGAATTGAACCCAGGTCTCCCACATTCCAGGTAGATGCTTTACCTGCTGAGCCACCAGGGAAGCCCAATTCTATGTTATCAATAATAAATGTTATTATTTTAAATTGCTATTGTGTCACACAAAATGCTGGAAATGTTTATGTGTGGTTGTATGTGCATGTATGTATATGTGTGTGTACAGTAGCTCAGAAGGTAAGGCACCTGCAAGCAAAAGACCCGGGTTCAATCCCTGGGTTGGGAAGATCTCCTGGGGAGGGGAAAGACTACCCACACCAGTGTTCTGGCCTAGAGAATTCCATAGACTGTATAGTCCATGGGGTTGCAAAGAGTCAGACATGACTGAGTGACTAATACACACATGTATATAAGATTAATAATGTGATACTTCTGATAATTATATTGGTTATAGGTTTAGTGTAACTGGGTCAACTTTTATCCATCTAATTACTGAAGAAAAATAATTCAATATTAACTATTTTCTGCTAAAAAATTTAAAGCAAGAAATATGGTGAAAAAGGAATCATGGTCTTAATATATTCACTTAATATGCACAAAAATATTTTTGACATGTGAAAATTTGCATGCATACTTATTAGGATTCTCTGTGACACAGGAGAACTAGGTTCAATTCTTGGGTTGGGAAGATCCCCTAGAGAAGGATATGGCAACCCACTCCAGTATTCTTGCCTGGAGAATTCCATGGGCAGAGGAGCCTGGTGGGGTGCAGTCCTTAGAGTCACAAAAAGTCAGACGTGACTGAAGCGACTGAGCATGCATGCATGTGACCATTTCAATATTTATTTTTCTTTATGATTTTGATTTTATTATATACAATAATAGACTGCTATTTAGAAAACTTAAATTAGATGGGCTCTTCTCACTACAGTACATCTGAGTAAGATTATGCATGTGCTCTCGGCTAAATTATCAGGAGGAAATCAAATAGTTTAGGAGAGTTAGGTTAAAATGTATATCTACTAATTAAAGGATGGGATTATAGAGAACAAAAGAGCAGAAAGCAGTGGGGGCATCCATTAAACCCTAAGTTCTGCAGATAACATGTTGCAGATACCAGAAGGTTCACTGCAGCAGACAGAGGAAGCAATGTGAATGACAAGAGCAGAAACGATAAAATGAACACAGCCTGAATAGGGAGGAACCAGCTGAAGGCTGAGATGACATCAGCCTCTGCACCCTCCCAGCATGTTATTATGGAGACTCTTATAAAGTGATATCAAACTCTCATTCATTCATTGACTCACACACATGTAATCTACATTATATCTGCCTGTTGAGATCTATTATATACTGTGCTGGATGCTGAAGACCCAGTAGTGAACAAATAGTAGTTTCTAGAGTTTGCTGCCATTCCTGAGGCTAGTCCAACCTCCCATATGTTGACTACGAGATGCCCTTCCCTCAAAACACATTACTGCCATTGACTGGATATTGAGATAAATAAAGCAAAATATATATTGGATATGAAGCTACAATAATCAAGATAATGGGATACAGGCATAGTGTAGATATTAGAAGGAAACGGAAGGAATTTGGAAAGAGACAAATGGATATAAAATGTAGAAAAGCAAGGAAAATGCACAAATGTGAACACAAAGAGGAACTTAGTGCCAATATCAGTGCTCACTGTTTCAATCTTGATGAGTTGAATGTCCCCAGATTCAGTTCATTTCAGTGCAGTTCGCTCAGTTGTGTCCAACTCTTTGTGACCCCAATGATTGCAGAATGCCAGGCTACCCTGTCTATCACCAACTCCCAGAGCATGCTCAAACTCATGTCCATCATGTCGATGATGCCATTCAGCCATCTCATCCTCTGTCATCGCCTACTCCTCCTGCCTTCCATCTTTCCCAGCATCAGAGTCTTTTCCAGTGAGTCGGCTCTTCACATCAGGTGGCCAAAGTATTGGAGTTTCAGCTTCAGCATCAGTCTTTTCAATGAATATTCAGGGTTGATTTCTATTAGGATTGACTGGTTTGATCTCCTTGAAGTCCAAGGGACTCAGAGTCATCCCAAACACCACGGTTCAAAAGCATCAATTTTTTGGTGCTCAGCTTTCTTTATGGTCCAACTCTCACATCCATACGTGACTACTGGAAAATCATAGCTTTGACTAGATGGACCTTTGTTGGCAAAGTAATATCTCTGCTTTTTAATATGCTGTCTAGGTTGGTCATAGCTTTCCTTCCAAGGAGCAAACGTCTTTTAATTCCATGGCTTCAGTTACCATCTGAGTGATTATGGAGTCCAGAAAAATAGTCTCTCACTGTTTCCATTGTTTCTCCATCTCTTTGCCATGAAGTGATGGGACTGGATGCCATAATCTTAGTTTTCTGTTGAGTTTTAAGCCAACTTTTTCACTGTCCTCTTTCACTTTCATCAAGAGGCTCTTTAGTTCTTCTTCACTTTCTGCCATAAGGGTGATGTCATCTGCATATTTGAGGTTATTGATATTTCTCTGAGAAATCTTGATTTCAGCTTGTGCTTTATCTAGCCTGACATTTGTAGGGTGACAATATACAGCCTTGACATACACTTCTCCTAATTTGGAACCAGTCCATTGTTCCATGTCCAGGTATAACTGGTGCTTCTTGACCTTCATACAGATTTCTCAAGAGGCACGTAAGGTGGTCTGGTATTCCCGTGTCTTGAAGAATTTTCCACAGTTTGTTATAATCCACACAGTCAAAGGCTTTAGTGTCCTGAGATTGTATGTAATCAAATGTACAACATGTCCAGGAACCACCAAACCTGAGGGGTACATTATATATATATATATGTATGTATATATGGATGTGTAAGCACTGTAGCATTAGTGGTGTTCGTTTACCTTTCTTTAAAATCATTTATTTGACGACAAGATTGGCTTTTTAAAAACTCTTATAATAGTACATGGTGAAAGTACCTGATAAAATTAAGATACCGTTCTTAAAAATTCTGAATTTCTTATCATAGGAATACAGCTATACTTAATAATGCTTATTTTTAAAATGATAGCTAACATAAAAAAGTCATTCTTTTGACAGTTGAGTGGTTTTTTTTAATATTAAAACAAGACAAGGCTATAATTTATCATTGCTCTCCCCTGCTATTTAAAATGTTTTGGAGTTGAAAACCATATATATTATGAAATAGACATTTTAAATATATATATTTGTAGGTGATGTGATGGTTTCCATCTAAAACCCAGAGATTAAAATCTAAAAGTATTTCAACAAAAATAAAATTGGGACTCAGTCACTTAATTGTAAATATTATAAAACACATTTCCATTAGCAGCTAAAAAAGAAAATATTGAGAAAAAAAATGTCCAGGGAAAATTCAGATTCTAACTTAAAATCATAAAATGTCACTGAAGGTCTTAAAAATAATGTAAATAAATGAAATAATATACCATGGTTCTAGAGTGGGAGATCATGTATTAACATAATTAACCTTCTTTATTTATAACTTTAAGGCCATTTCAGCCAGAATTCCAAAGTGCTTGTCTCTCGTAACTTTCCTCTATTTCCTTTCTGTCTTCACTTCCTCCTTTCTTTCCTGTCTTTCCTTTCTTCCTCCTTTCTTCCTGTCTTTTCCTCCTTTCTTTCTCTTTCTGCCCCTACCCTTTCTTCCAATAAAAGAATAAATATGGGGCAATTACTGCAAAAGAACTTAAAATGAACACTAGTTTGAATGAACTTGTTATAAGGAATATTAAAGTTTTTTTAAAGCTATGTTAACCAAAGAATATGGTATAAATTCAAAGGGTGGATGAACTATCAGATAGATATAAAATTGGTTTATGTGTAAAATCATTTAAAGGAGGAACATATACTTATATATGTGCATAAATGTAAAATATCAAATAAAAACATTAAATATTATAGTGAAAATATATATCATGATTGAAGCATCACATATAAGTATATGATGAAGAAAGAATATCAAATTCAGGAGAATATATTGCTTTATTCTTGGGTAGGTTGTAAAAAATAAGACCACTGAAAGAAAATTGTTTCTTTACAAATGAGTCAGCTCTTCATATCAGGTGGCCGAAGTATTGGACTTTCAGCTTCAGCATCAGTCCTTCCAATGACTATTCAAAACTGATTTCCTTTAGGATGGACTGGTTGGATCTCCTTGCTGTCCAAGCGACTCTCAAAAGTCTTCAACACCACAGTTCAAAAGCATCAATTCTTTGGCACTCAGCTTTCTTTATAGTCCAATTCTCATATCCATACATAACTACTGCAAAAACCATAGCCTTGGCTAGATGGACCATTGTTGGCAAAGTATGTCTCTGCTTTTTAATACGCTGTCTAGGTTGGCCATAACTTTTTTTCCAATGAGTAAGTGTCCTTTAATTTCATGGGTGCAGTCACCATCTGCAGTGATTTTGGAGCCCCCAAAATAAAGCCTCTCAGTGTTTGCATTGTTTCCCCATCTATTTGACATGAAGTGATGGGACCGGGTGCCATAACCTTAGCTTTCTGAATGTTGAGCTTTAAGCCAACATTTTTACTCTCCTGTTTCACTTTTATCAAGAGGCTCTTTAATTCTTCTTCACTTTCTGCCATAAAGGTGGTGTCATCTGCATATCTGAGGTTACTGATATTTCTCCTGGCAATCTTGATTCCAACCTGTGCTTCATCCAGCCCAGCATTTCTCATGATGTACTCTGCATATAAGTTCATATAGGGAACTCCTGCTGCTGCTGCTAAGTCGCTTCAGTCTTGTCCGACTCTGTGTGACCCCATAGACAGAAGTCCACCAGGCTCCCCGTCCCTGGGATTCTCCAGGAAAAAACACTGGAGTGCGTTGCCATTTCCTGCTCCAATGCATGAAAGTGAAAAGTGAAAGTGAAGTTGGTCAGTCGTGTTCGACTCTTAGCGACCCCTTGGACTGCAGCCTACCAGGCTCCTCCAGCCAGGCAAGAGTACTGGAGTGGGGAACTCCAGTTTCATATAAAAAACAAATACATTTTGCATATTATGCAAATATTTATATACATAAATTAGTTTATAATAAAATCCCTGAGCAAAGTTATTTAACATTTTCAAATTTTATCACTTCTATTGAAAAGTTTTTCATCAACTCTTGCACTAACAATGTTATCATGAATCCATTTCACCATCTTCAAAGGTGTTTTATATTTTAAAGTAACATCACACACTATTTGGTTATAATGTTCAGTTTTGAAATGAAGAAATAGGCACCAAAAGAGCTGGACTACCTCTCAAAATCACAAAGCTAGTTAGTTCCAGGTTGTGATATAAAATCTTCCTCTTAAGTAATCCTGTTTGATGCAAGATGTTTTTTTTTTATAGTTTTACCATATTCAAATTTTTAAATTTCTTACACAAATGATGGAAGAATATAAGGCTAGCTGGAATAATAGCTGTAAGAAAAAGTATGAACAAAACCTTCCAAAATCATTTATATATATATATTTGCCTTGCATTTTAATTATATTGAATGACATGCAGTTTCCTTATCTTTTTAAGCTCTAATGCAATTTTTTTTTCTTCCCTGTCATACACACACACGCACACACATAGTGCTTTTTTGCCAGGAATGCATGAACTTAATGGTTCTGTGACTAATGGGGTATAAATGTGATTGGGGAAATGCTTAGAAGATGTATCTTGGTCTGCTTAAAATTTTTTATGTTTCTAGAGACACCTTTGAAAAAAAAATCTTTCAGTGTATTGTATTACGTAGAAGTTTGTTTTTAATCTTTAACATTAAGCAAGTTGGCAAAATGTATGTCTTGCTTTCATTTCCCTTTCTCTAGTTTTGACAGATATAGATCAAATATAGTTTTCACTCCTATTGAACCCATACATGGATTTAGGCTACTTTTAAATTAAATCTCCAAGCAGTACAATCAATTTGTGTTGGTATTGACTAGTGAAATTATGGAGAAGGAAATGGCAACCCACTCCAGTGTTCTTGCCTGGAGAATCCCAGGGATGGGGGAGCCTGGTGGGCTGCCATCTATGGGGTCACACAGAGTCGGACACGACTGAAGTGACTTAGCAGCAGCAGCAGCAGTGAAATTATATTCTTCCTAGGCAGTGCTTGTGGTAAAGACTGCACTTGCCAATGCAGGAGACATAAGAGACATGGGTTGGATCTCCAGGTCAGGAAGATCTCCCAGAGGAAGAGGAAATGGCATCCTAGAATCCCATGGACAGAGTGGCCCTGTGGGCTACAGTCCATGGAGTTGTAGAGAGTCAGACACCACTGAACATCTGAGCCACAGTGAAATTATAGGTCTCTGCCATTTCTCCTAAAATCCCTCAGTGATTCTATTTATAAGAGATTAAAAAAAAAATTTGGAAAGAAAAGTTGTGGTTTAAGGCACAACATTTTCCTGCTGACCTGAGTTTAGCAAGAGATTGGAAATTCACCATACACTGTTCCCTTTAATCCATTTAATCCTAGAAAGGATTTCAAATTTTATAAATGGGGAAGGTGAGATTTAGAGAAATTGAATATATTGCTCCTTAGAACACAGAGTAAGTGCTAGAAACACATTAAAATTTTAGGTGGGATAGGTTATAATAATATATTCATTGTACAGTCAAGTATTTAATTTGAGATCTCTTGACAAACTTTAAATTGCATATGTATTATATAAAAGTAAATAACATTTAAGAAGGAAAAAACAGCATCTATCATGTGTCACCATTAAATTCATTCTTTCATTAATTCCTATTTTATTTTTTCATAGATTTAGAAAAATATCATCTTACATATTATCTTGAATACTTTAGTTTTCTTTTGTGCTTCAGAGAGCATTTCTGAAAATGGTCGCTTTTGAGACTTTGAAATTGGGGATTAAAAAGGCCACTACTAATTTTAAGGATTGATAGATTAGATCTGAGTTAATTAAGATAGGACAAACTGCTGTCCCTTTCAAAATGGCTTAAATAGCTGTTATTTATTACAATACTATGGGAAAATGGAAAGATCTAACAATTTAAAAAAAATCAGAAAAACTTATGACCACAAGTGTGTTACTGTTAATTTATATTTTGCCTCCAACGTTTGTTGCATACTCTACACTTTTATGAAGGCTGTAGTAATGTGATCAGAGAGTTTTGTAATATTGACAAGAGGCAGTGTGAAAGTCATGAATATAAAAAGATTGCTTTGGGACAAAGTTAAAGAGAAATTGATGGCTTTAATAATGTCAGAGACAAAAGGCATTGGACAAGCTCAGTAGCATTTAAAATATTTATTAAACCTGGTCTGTAATTTTTCATAGGAAAGTTACTTTAATGACAAAGGAAGTCATAATACCAACAGAACAATCCAGATGCCACTGTGAGTCTGTACTACTTCAGAGACATTTAATTCTTACCCTTAAGCTTTCTTACAAGCCTTTCTAGCAGTGCAGCTGTATGAATAATTTGTGGAAGAGCAGTGATACAATCCTTCCAAAGAATAGAGGATAATGGCATTAAGAAAAGGAAAAAAGATATCCAACGATTATTTGTTTACATCCCTGTGACCTGACGATTCACCTTAAATTCACTTTTGTTTTCAGTTAGAATGCAGTCAGGGTTTTGGGTCAGTGATTGCTGTCCCCTAACTATAAAATCTGACTTCCAAAATACCCAGGATGCGCCATAATTTTTGGCAATAGTGCCGCAGCTGCTAAAGGAAGATCACAGAATGAAAAGTTAAGGATGACAGAACGGTAGAGCTCAGTGTTACCAAAGTATATACATTTTCCATTAGGTCATTTCTACTATTAGATTAAGGCTTCCTTGGTGGCTCAGTGGTAAAGAATCCATCTGCCAGTGCAATAGATGTGTGTTTGATCCCTGGGTGGGGAAGAATCCTTGGAGCAGGAAATGGCAATCCACGCCAGTATTCTTGCCTGGAGAATTTCATGGACAGAGGAGCCTGGCAGCCTCAAGTTCATGGTGTTAGCAAAAATTTGGCATGACTAAGCAACTGAGCACACATTCACTATTAGGTTAGAAAGATTGTTAAATTAAAAGGATTCTATTAGATATTCTAAATATTGAGTAAAATACTGATTTATTCTCATCCAATAAAGTTACTATGGTTTTTGAGAAATATATTCATAGGCCTTTATAACCCAGTTTTAAGCCTGTTATTATTATCATTAAATACTTCTAGAAATTTCCATAAATGTACCTATACTAATCATACTTTTTTTATCTTTACTCATTGTTTTTTACTTTTAATTTAATACTTTCTAGTATCAGAGACCCATTTCCATTTCTAAAACTAGCTAAAAATAGCCTTATCTATGTATTCTTAGAGTTACTAGTCCTCCCTATATATAAAGCATCCGATTTTTTTTCATTTATGCCCTAATAATAGTTAGATAAATATTAGTTTATTTAGTCACAGTTCAGTTCAGTCACTCAGTTGCATCCAACTCTTTGCAACTCCATGAATCGCAGCACAGCTCCCTGTCCATCACCAACTCCCAGAGTTCACTCAGACTCATGCCCATGGAGCCAGTGATGCCATCCAGCCATCTCATCTTCTGTCATCCCCTTCTTCTCCTGCCTCCAATCCCTCCCAGCATCAGAGTCTTTTCCAATGAGTCAACTCTTCGCATGAGGTGGCAAAAGTGCTGGAGTTTCAGCTTCAGCATCACTCCCTCCAAAGAAATCCCAGGGTTGATCTCCTTCAGAATGGACTGGTTGGATCTCCTTGCAGTCCAAGGGACTCTCAAGAGTCTTCTCCAACACCACAGTTCAAAAGCATCAATTCTCTGCTGCTCAGCTTTCTTCACAGTCCAACTCTCACATCCATACATGACCACTGGAAAAACCATAGCCTTAACTAGACGGACCTTTGTTGGCAAAGTAATGTCTCTGCTTTTCAATATGCTATCTAGATTGGGCATAACTTTTCTTCCAAGGAGTAAGTGTCTTTTAATTTCATGGCTGCAATCACCATCTGCAAGGTGATACTATTTATTTTAACTGGGTGATAAAAGAAATAGTTCACTTTCCTTGAGAGGTTACATCTATTTGAAGTGAGTTAGTAATACCTCTCTGAAAATACTATACATGAACTGATGATTTATTTGACTTTGGCATTTAAAAATACAATTTTTTAAGGATCTCAAATATACTTTATGTATGACTATATGATGTCTAATTCAGAATTTCTATTTAGATTCCCAGTACTCACATTCCAGTAGATACTTCTCTGGGGCCACTTATTTTGTGATCACTACCAGATAAGACAATTTAGGCCAATTATTTCCCATAGTCCCTTAGGCTAATATCCAAATGTGGTCAGTAGTCACTCAACATGTTTATACGTAAAACTGAACATGTGATAATGACACCTAGAACTACATGTTACACTAAGAAGTTGTTAATAAATATTTCTCAATTATAATCTGACAATAAAATCAGATTTTATACTTAAAATTGTTTCATAAACAAAATTCAAATATTTAGATCTTATATACCTTCCATTTTAAATGACAGAAACAGCTATATTTATAGAATAAAGCTGAATAATATATAAACTTAACCATTTAATGTATTTTATGTGCATACATATATTAATAAATACTGATATTTAATATTATTTGATGATACAAATATTGATATTATTTGATAGTACTAAAGTCAACTATTTAAAATGCTGAGCTATTTTTGTGAAACATCCAATATTGTTAGAAAATTTTCAGTGAATAGACAACTTTAAAATTACCATTTGTTCAAATTATGAGGAAGTTGATTTAAGGCCAATGTAAGAACCTCTTGGTCCCCTAGGGTTCTTTTTACATGCATTGCCCAGAGAAAGGAAAAACAAATTCATAGAGTACACTTTCTATGTAAAAATGACTGTAACAAATGGCTTGAAATGTTCTCTGGAGGATTATTGACTTTTTAATTCAGGTTGAAATCAATCCTCATTTATATTTCATAATGTGTATCCTGAGAAAAATAACCTACTATTACTGTGTAGCTTGTTACCGAGGTTAAATACTTGTTATGCCAATCACTAATCCTTCAAGTTTATGTGAGACATTTTTCAGACCATCACTTGATCAGTTCAGTTCAGTTCATTTCAGTCACTCGTTGTGTCCCACTCTGTGACCCCATGGACTGCAGCACGCCAGGCCTCCCTGTCCATCACCAACTCCCAGAGCTTGCTCAAACTCATGTCCATCAGGTCGGTGATGCCATCCAATCATCTCATTCTCTGTCGTCCCCTTCTCTTCCCACCTTCAATCTTTTCCAGCATCAGGGTCTTTTCCAATGAGTCAGTTCTTTGCATCAGGTGGCCGAGTATTAGAGTTGCAGCTTCAGCATCAGGCCTTCCAATGAGTATTCAGGACTGATCTCCTTTAGGATTGACTGGTTGGATCTCCTTGCTGTCAAAGGGACTCTCAAGAGTCTTCCACAATATCAAGTTCAAAAGCATAAATTCTTCAGTGCTCAGCTTTCTTTATAGCCCAACTCTCACATCCATACATGACTACTGGAAAAGCAATAGCTTTGACTAGATGGACCTTTGTTAGCAAAATAATATCTCTGCTTGTTAACATGCTGTCTAGATTGGTCATAGCTTTTCTTCCAAGGAGCAAGTGTCTTTTAATTTCATGGCTGCAGTCACTGTCCACAGTGATTTTGGAGCCCAGGAAAATGAAATGTTACTTTCTCCACTTTTCCCCCATCTATTTGCCATGAAGTGATGGGACCAGATGTCATGATCTTAGTTTTTTGAATGTTGAGTTTTAAGCCAGCTTTTTCACTCTCCTCTTTCACCTTCATCAAGAGGTTATTTTCCCACTATTATTCCATTATTATTTTTCCACATCTGAGACTGTGAAAGAAAATACACAAAGTCAAATCCTAGATGATTATTGAGTCTTTGAGGGGCATTCTTTAGCCCCCTTCTTTTGTCTCTGCATTACAGTTGACATGAGTATGGTTTATGATGTCTAGAGTATCTATAACCAAGAATGGGAACTAAGGGATGGTAGGAGCTAGGCATGTCTCTAGTTCTGGTCTGATGACTTCAACGAGGCCTCTGGTTTGCATTTATAATTGCCTCTGGTTTGCATTTATAATTCCAGTAGATCTGAAAGGTTTACTTTCAGAAAGCTCTGTTCATTAGTCAGTCAGATTTTATAATGGCTCCTCTAATCATTTTCTGTCTATGGTCCTTTTGCTAAGATAGATCCTGCAAAAGAGTCTTTGAGAGCTAGACTCTTTTTTACCAAACCATGTTCTTACTAAGCTAAATGCAGGGTACATGTACTCTCATGGTCATTCTAAACAGAAATGCCAGTCTGAGTGTGAAAAAGGGACAAGTATGATAAAACTATACTGCACACCCTGTGGACCACTTTTCCATACTCTGTGGTTCTTTCATCACTCAGCTATGTATGAGGATACCATAATTAAATAAGGCAAAACCCTTCTGCCAATAATTGTATATCTGTACATACATAACATAGAAAGTAATGGCACCCCACTCCAGTACTTTTGCCTGGAAAATCCCATGGATGGAGGAGCCTGGTGGGCTGCAGTCCATGGGATTGCTAAGAGTCTAGGACGACTGAGCGACTTCACTTTCACTTTTCACTTTTATGCATTGGAGAAGGAAATGGCAACCCACTCCAGTGTTCTTGCCCGGAGAATCCCAGGGATGGGGGAGCCTGATGGGGGGCCGTCTATGGGGTCACACAGAGTCGGACCCGACTGAAGTGACTTAGCAGCAGCAGTTCAGTTTAGTTCAGTTCAGTGGCTCAGTTCAGTTCAGTTCAGTCACTCAGTCATGTCCGATGCTTTTAGACTCCATGAATCGCAGCATGCCAGGCCTCCCTGTCCATCACCAACTCCCATGGAGTTCACCCAGACCCACGCCCATGGAGTCAGTGACGCCATCCAGCCGTCTCATCCTCGGTCATCCCCTTCTCCTCCTGCCCCCAATCCCTCCCAGCATCAGAGTCTTTTCCAATGAGTCAACTCTTCGCATGAGGTGGCCAAAGTACTGGAGTTTCAGCTTTAGCATCATTCCTTCCAAAGAAATCCCAGGGCTGATCTAAATAAAGCAGTGCTTTCATTATCATAGAAGTTTCTAAATATGAAATCTTTATTTCACTTGAGACTGTCATAAAAAATAAATGTTCATCTTAAATATTAAATATTATAAAAGATTTTGCCTCCAACACTTAGAAAATCCACCTATCTAGAACAGCTTATTTTCAATACGAATACATTTAATATTTATATTGGAGATAATATAGTTTTTTTTTCTTGAAAAGAACAAATGCTTTTGGATATTGGAATTAAAGTGTCTAAATCACTTGACCTAATGTAATATTCTCACCCAACTCTCAAAATATGTTACATGATCATTTGAGAATTATATAATTAATAATTAATCATTGCATTATTCCCGAACCCTCCCACAAAGTGTAACCAATATACATATGTTTATTGAATAAATGCAGAATTTCTCTCACAGAATCATTGGGGGACAAATTTAGTAACTGACTCTCAGAACAAATGTGTATGACATATATCTAACTACTCATAATATAACTCAAGTTGAAGAAGCACTCATTGAAATAATACATGATATTCCAGTCTTATATTTCTGCTATAAATACCTCCCTCGCAAATACATTCACTTGTCCTCGTGTTATATTCCTACAAACACTTCAAAATCCAATTCAAACACCCTCTTAACATTTGCTGTGTCCATCACTCCATTCATTATGAACCCATCACATCCTCATCAGCTCAGCTGCAGGACAAAAGCATTGTGTTAAAGTTATTTGCTCCTTGGCTTCCATTATTGAATGGTGTCCACATGAGAGTAAGGAGACTTGTCTTCCCATATCAATATATCACTTTACAGTTTGTCAAAGATATTGAGTAACATCTATGACCAGTTAATAGAATGAATAAAAGAATTCAGGTAAGAAGCACAATATTTAAAGATTTCTATACAAATGGATTTACCTTACTGAGGCATGGGGAGGTAAAGGAGCAAAGAACTTCTGATGACTGAAATTGACATAATGAAAACTAGAGGACAGCAAATAGGTTTTATTTCTCCATTAATTAGTTCTTATCTCATTTTTCTTAACATTTTTCATTTCTATACAAATGGATTTACCTTACTGAGGCATGGGGAGGTAAAGGAGCAAAGAACTTCTGATGACTGAAATTGACATAATGAAAACTAGAGGACAGCAAATAGGTTTTATTTCTCCATTAATTAGTTCTTATCTCATTTTTCTTAACATTTTTCCAAATAACATTTTAGAATTTTCTTGCAAGAGGCATGGGCATTCATTATATATATATACACACACATATCTATCTGTGTGTGTATATATATATATATATATACACACACATGTTTGTTGGTTTATGAATGTAAAAGACACTCAGTTATGTCCGACTCTTTGCAACCACATGGACTATAGCCTTCCAGGTTCCTCTGTCCATGGAATTCTCCAGGTCAGAATTCTGGAGTGGATAGCTGTTTCTTTCTCTAGGGGAATTCCCAACCCAGGGATCGAACTCAGGTCTTCTGCATTGTAGGTGGTTTCTTTACCAACTAAGCCACCAGGGAAGCCAAAGAATACTGGAGTGGACAGCTTATCCCTTCTCCAGCGGATCTTCCCAACCCAGGAATCAAACTGGGGTCTCCTGCCTTGCAGGCAGATTCTTTACCAGCTGAGCTTCCAGGGAATATCAAGTATTATAAAAGAAGGGAAGCCCTGTTGTTTTATGACACTATATTATTCAAGATATTTTGAATGTTTGCTGCTCACATTTACAAATATAAATAACTTGTGTCATGTAAACTTACTACTGCTGCTGCTGCTAAGTCACTTCAGTTGTGTCTGACTCTGTGTGACCCGACAGATGGTAACCCACCAGGCTCCCTCAACCCTGGTATTCTCCAGGCAAAAACACTGGAGTGGGTTGCCATTTCCTTCTCCAAAGCATGAAAGTGAAAAGTGAAAGTGAAAGTGTACTTATTCTGACAGTTCATCCATGGATTATTTTGTATTTTACTTTACTTAATCGTATCATCTATCAAGGTTAGCTGTATATTTTAATACACCCTTTATTTTAAAAAGTAAAATACTTGTTCATTTCTGGGTGTAAAAGTAAATGACTTTTCTGTAGCTATTGAGATATATGTTTTTTCTCCTTTAAACTATATATGTTGTAAATTATATTGAGTGATTTTTGAATGGCTGGATGGCATCACTGACTCGATGGATGTGAGTCTGAGTGAACTCCGGGAGTTGGTCATGGACAGGGAGGCCTGGCATGCTGCGATGCATGGGGTCGCAAAGAGTCGGACACGACTGAGCGACTGAACTGAACTGAACTGAATATGTCTTCCATCCCGCAGAACTTTACTTCTCCCAATTTGAATCTAGTTCTATCATAAATAATAGGTTTCAGTGCTGTTGTTTTCATATTTATTTTAGCCCTAATTGTTCAAAGGATAAGCAAGTTCAACATATAAAAACTAAATTAAACAGCTATGCTCCATTCTGGCTCCAAACTCATCCCTCTACTGCCTACAACTCCCAACAGGGCTCCACAAACTCCTTGCTTTTCTGAGATCACACAGTGTGAAGACACATGTCTCCAGGCATATATTATTCTTACTAATCCCTCAATTCAGGGCTCAATAACAATAGTCTCCTGAGCACTGTCTACAGTGAGCATTTATTACTGATTTACTGCTTATCAGAATCATGAAAATATGTCTAGAGGGTAAGAATTTATGGAGTTCTCCTGTCCCTTTCTTTTGGCAGAGAAGTCCTCTGGGTCTCAGTGATCCGGAGTCTGCTAATCCTTTCTCAGATTTCACAACATCTGCCAAAAGGCTTATGATGTCTGAATTCAAGAAGCATGAATGAGACAATATCATTAATGAAATGAAAGTTCTACATAGGTTATTTTCTTTCTGTCACAGAAGTTGCACTCGGTTATTATTAAAAAAAAATTTTTTTTTCATCAATACAGAAATGAATGAAATAGGTATGACCCACTTTACCAGCTTGAGGTACAACTACAGTAACATCTCTTTTATTTTCCCATAATCACTCATAGGTGCCCCCTAAGCACCTATAAGCAGGAAGCCCACATCTTACTGAAGCTTCCTTTCCTTCTTCTTTTTCCAAGAACCCTGGGCTCACTCAGAAATATCAGACCTGCTGCTTCCAAACAGGACACTATCACCAGTAAATAGCTGACCTCTTTTTTAGCTGATTTTCTCAAGTAGTTGCTCCCCAGGATGGCTGTGACAGTAACGGTGTGCTGCCGTTGAAGATCTACACTCTTTTTAAAATTTGTCTATTTATTTATTCCGTCAAGCTTTCTGGTGGCTCAGATCATAAAGAATCCTCCTGCAATGTGGAAGATATGGGTTCAGTCCCTGGGTTGGGAAGAGCCCCTGGAGGAGGGCAGAGCAACCCACTCCAGTGTTCTTGCCTGGAGAATCCCCAAGGACAGAGGAACCTGGTGGGCTACAGTCTGTAGGGTTGCAAAGAGTTGGACACGACTGAGTGATTAAGCAGAGCACAGCACAGCATTTATTTATTAGGCTGCACCAGGTCTTATTTGTGGCATGCAAACTCTTAGTTAAGACATATGGGATCTAGTTCCCTGACCAGAGATTGAACCCGGCCCCTTGCATTGAGACCTTGCATTGTCTTAGCCACTGGACCACCAGGGAAGTCCCAAAGATCCACACTCTGGACAAAGTCCCTGGGGTCTCTGCATCGTTCCCCAGCAATGTGCATGTTCACATGACCTTCAAGGGACCAAATGTGGTCATTCAGGCAGGGAGGAAAGACTCAAATAAGAGCTACTCCACAGAGGAGTTCCTACCATAGGCCCACAGATGCCTGATATTCCATTCTAATTAGTCTTCTTCGAAATTATATGTTTTAATTTCATGTTCTTACAAATGTTATTCTGAGGAGAAATCTCTGGCCATCCAGTGTTTAAGGACTTGGCACTTTCCCTGCCAGGGCCTGGGTTTGATCCCTGGTTGGGGAACTAAGATCCTGCATGCTGCTTGGCAGTTCTGATTGCAAAACTGCTGTCTTGTGAAAAGAAGATCAAAGAGTTTTTAGCCAAAATATGTATGGAAAAAAGTATCCTGGAGGTGAGTGAGGCAATTAGTTAATAAACATATCAATTTCCTAGATTGCTTTATTGTTTGGGGGCGTGTCTCATGCTCTCATGCTTCTTGTGCATGCTTTTGCTGCTAAGCAGCTTACTTGGTTTTGTGGTTAAGCAAATATGCTCTCTTGAGTAGTCATTAACTTACATGAGTCTTCCATAATTTTTCTACTTTCAATACCCTAGTGGGATTAGCTGTTTAATCACTTACTTGTCCCTTTACTCTGCCCTTATCAGTTTGTGGTACATGCTAACAGAAACTTTGCTCCAAAGATTATATTCTCTAAGATTTTTTTCCTATTACTTCAGTGTTTTTACTTTTATATATAAATCTTTCAAGTTCTTCATAACTACTTAATATATGATATAAAGTAGCAGTATATGTATTCCTTGGATATTTTAATATATATTTCAAATGGCTATCAAATTTAGATAGCACTATATATTGAAAAATCTATGTATTCTTCCATTGACTAGAAATATGGAAATATAGTATCTTTATCATATTATTTTTATATATTTGACTAATATTTAGAATATACTTTCTGAGTTCACTTTGTACTGATTCTTAGGTTAGTACCAAACTGTTTAATAACTATAATTTAAAATATAGCAAGATGTTTTGATATAGGGCAAGTCCCCCATCATTAATCTTTGTTTTCAAAATATTTATGTTTTAATAAGTTAATTTATTTTTCCAAAGGAATTTTAGAATGCATATTTCTTCCCTCTTCTCCACATCCTCCACACTCTTTCTGAGGTTTGGGCAAAGACATCATTGAATTTTAGGGGAGAATTGTTATAGTTAGCTATATTGAACTTCCTCATATGGGAGTATGATATATTTCTCAAATTATTTGTCTTCTTTTACTTACTCATTTATCATTTATTTATTTATTTTTGGCCACACTGCATGGCCCATGGCAGTGAAAATGTAGAGTCCTAATCACTGGATCAGTAAGTAATTCCCTTGTCTTCTTCTAAATTCAGTATGTTTATATCTTAGATATTCCTTGGTTTAAGTTTATTCCTGGGTACTTTATAGATTGTTATTAGGGCTTTTTTTCCCCCCCACTATGCCTTCTTAGGAATTATAGCTAACAAAAGCTATTGCTAACTAATATTGGTTTGTGCATGCATGTGTGTGTGTGTGGTCTTATTCTAAACTTTATCAATTTTTGTGTTAATGTTATGGCAGCCATTTGTGCTAGACATGTTTATCACTGTTTGCCAGCCTACAACGGAGAAGGAAATGGCAACCCACTCCAGTGTTCTTGCCTGGAGAATCCCAGGGACGGAGGAGCCTAGTGAGCTGCCCCCTATGGGGTCGCACAGAGTTGGACACGACTGACGCGACTTAGCAGCAGCAGCAGCAGCCAGCATATAATGCCTGATTAGTTCATGTGGCCATGCTATATAGTCATTTTTAAAAAAATATTCCTCTCATGTCTAGATATCTGATCTATTTATTGGTCTATCTTTTTTTACTGTAAGTTCTTTTAGTAATTCTTGTCTAATATATTTTAAAATTGACTGCCAAATATTCCTAAGTATATATCCAGATTATATCATTTGCAAAAAATGATTTTGCTTTTCCTTTCTGATGCATGTTTTTTGTCTATTTTTCTAATAACATCAACTGAATGTTAAAAATAGCAAAAATGATAGATAGCCCTAGTTTCTAAACTTTATAGAAATAAATGTAGTCTAATAGTTCACTCAAGTACAATGTTTTTGATTCCTGAAATATAATTTTGATCTCATTAATGTAGTTGTCTGCCCTTAGTTAACAGAGTCAATTGTAAGTTTCTTTGTTTTTTTCGGTGCACTTCATGACTGGCAGGATATTGGCTCCCCAGCCAAGGACTGAACCCAGGCCACCTCAGTAAAAGCACAGACTCTTAATTGGAATGCCTGGAATACTCCAGAGTTGATTTTAGGAGTCAGACATAAATATTTAATTTTATCAAATGTATTTTTTCACCTATAGGGGAAATTATTTATTATTTTTTCTTTAATTTGTTGACTATAATAATTAATGTTTAAATATTTAAGCATTCTTACTTTCCCTTAAACATTCTTACTTCCTTGTAGCATGTAGGATCTTAGTTCCCTGACCAGGGATTGAACCCACTTCCCTGCATTGGAAGGTAGATTCTTAACCACTGTCCCACCAGGGAAGTCCCTTTGGCCAACTCTTTAAATTGCAATCTTCACATCATCCCTATCCTACTCTTTTATTTTCTTTTCTTCTGTGACACTTAACCTCCTAACATACAATATAACTTATTTTGTTTTTTAATGTACATCTCACTCCACTGGAAAAACGGCTCAAGAGATTTTTTTTCTCCCCTTTAGCTTTATTCTTCCCATGAGAACTGAAACCTGGTTCTGAGCTTCAGCTTCAGAAGGTTGGGTTTTTGAATTGTTAGGGATGCCTTTGATTAATCACCTGGTCCTAAAACTTTTCAAGGGACATGCAAGCAGGGAAAATGTAAAGAAGAATGATTTCCAGATCCTTAACTTCCAGAGATACTCTTTCCCAAAACTGATGTATCAGAGAATGTGCCTGTGTTCACATCAGCCCTTCACCCACTTTTTACATACAGGCACACCTCTCACCCATACCAAGTCTTCAGTTCAGTCAGTCACTCAGTCGTGTCCAACTCTTTGTGATGCTATGGACTGCAGCACGCCAGGCCTCCCTGTCCATCACCAATTCCCGGAACTTCCTCAAACTCACGTCCATTGAGTCAGTGATGCCATCCAACAATCTTATCTTCTGTCATCCCCTTCTCCTCCTGCCTTCAATCATTCCCAGCATCAGAGTCTTTCCCAATAAGTCAGTTCTTCACATCAGATGGCCAAAGTATTAGAACTTCAGCTTCAGCATCAGTCCTTCCAGGGAATATTCAGGACTAATTTCCTTTAGGATGGACTGGTTGGGTCTCCTTGTAGTCCAAGGGACTCTCAAGAGTCTTCTCCAACACCACAGTTCAAAAGCATCAGTTCTTTGGCCTTTAGCTTTCTTTATAGTCAAACTCTCACATTCATACATGACTACTGGAAAAACCATAGCTTTGACTAGACAGACCTTTGTCAGCAAAGTAATGTCTCTACTTTTTAATACATTGTCTATGTTGGTCGTAGCTTTTCTTCAAGGAACAAGCATCTCTTAATTTCATGGCTGCAATCACAGTGATTTTGCAGTGATTTTGGAGCCCAAGAAAATAAGGTCTGTCACAGTTTCCATTATTTCCCCATCTATTAGCCATGAAGTGATGTATACCAAGTCTTGCAGTGAAGCATTTCTTGAAGTGTAAAAACTTGCAAGCGGGCTAAACAAAGGAGCAGACTCCTTTAATGGTTAATCAGGATATAAAAAACACTTAGAGTTTCTTGTGTTTCCTAGCTTTATACATATATTTTTGTTAAGAGTAAAACTTTGTGTGACAAACAGCATTTTGGCCTTAGATTCTGCTATGCAGGAGTATGATAGGAATACTAAAAATTCTCATGTAAGGACTGCCTCTTCCATTCTCTGCCTACTCCCAAATAAATAAATACATAAATAAACATTATTATGGAACAATCCATGAAAACAAAGCAAAGAAAGAAACAAGATTTATTGAATGCTTTAAAAAAGTCCTCCCCCACATGTTTAAACACAAAGTATTCTTTTTTTTTTCTTTTTTGGATTTTAAAAAATTAATTAATTTATTTTAATTGGAGGCTAATTACTTTACAATATTGTAATGTTTTTTGCCATACATTGACATGAATCAGCCATGGGTGTACATGTGTTCCCCATCCTGAACCCCCCCTCCCACCTCCCTCCCCATCCCATCCCTCAGGGTCATCCCAGTGCACCAGCCCTGAGCACCCTGTCTCATGCATTGAATCTGGACTGGTGATCAGTTTCACATATGATAATGTACATGTTTCAGTGCTATTCTCTCAAGTCATCCCACCCTTGCCTTCTCCCACAGAGTCCAAAAGACTATTCTTTACATCTGTGTCTCTTTTGCTGTCTCACATATAGGGTCATTGTTACCATCTTTCTAACTTCCATATATATGTGTTAATATACTGTATTGGTGTTTTTCTTTCTCACTTTCTTTACTCTGTATAATAGGCTCCAGTTTCATCCACCTCATTAGAACTGATTCAAATGTATTCTTTTAATAGCTGAGTAATATTCCATTGTGTATATGTACCACAGCTTATCTATTCATCTGCTGATGGACTTCTAGGTTGCTTCCATGTCCTGGCTATTGTAACAGTATTGTGATGAACATTGGGGTACACGTGTCTCTTTCAATTCTGGTTTCCTCAGTGTGTATGCCCAGCAGTGGGATTGCTGTGTCATATGGCAGTTCTATTTCCAGTTTTTAAAGGAATCTCCACACTGTTCTCCATAGTGGCTGTACTAGTTTGCATTCCCACCAACAGTGTAAGAGAGTTCCCTTTTCTCTGCACCTTCTTCAGCATTTATTGTTTATAGACTTTTGGATCGCAGTCATTCTGACCAGTGTGAGATGGTACCTCATTGTGGTTTTGATTTGCATTTCTCTGATAATGAGTGATGTTGAGCATCTTTTCATGTGTTTGTGAGCCATCTGTATGTCTTCTTTGGAAAAATGTCTGTTTAGTTCTTTGGTCCATTTTTTGATTGGGTCGTTTATTTTTCTGGAATTGAGAGCTGCAGGAGCTGCTTGTATATTTTTGAGATTAATTGTTAATACAAAGCATTCTTTTCATATATTGTCTCCTAGGATTCATAATTATTTATAAATAAAAGCACCTTAAAACATGCCAAAGCTGAATAGATTAACATATTAGTTATCTATTGCCAACAAAAACTGAAATTCCAGTTGAGCTATTTCAAGTCCTAAAAGATGATGCTGTGAAAATGCTGCACTCCATATGCCAGCAAATTTGGAAAACTCAGCAGTGGCCACACGACTAGAAAAGATCAGTTTCCATTCTAATCCCAAAGAAAGGCAATGCCAAAGAATGCTCAAACTACCACACAATTGCACTCATCTCACATGCTAGTAACGTAATGCTCAAAATTCTCCAAGCCAGGCTTCAACAGTACTTGAACCATGAACTTCCAGATGTTCAAGCTGGTTTTACAAAAGTCAGAGGAACCAGAGATCAAATAGACAACATCTGCTGGATCATCGAAAAAGCAAGAGATTCCAGAAAAAAATCTATTTTTACTTTATTGACTATGCCAAAGCCTTTGACTGTGTGGATCACAAGAAACTGTGGAAAATTCTGAGAGAGATGGGAATACCAGACCACCTGACCTGCCTCTTCAGAAATCTGTATGCAAGTCAAGAAGCAACAGTTAGAACTGGACATGGAACAACAGACTGGTTCCAAATCAGGAAAGGAGTCCATCAAGGCTATATATTGTTACCCTCTTTATTTAACTTCTATGCAGAGTACATCATGAGAAAAGCTGGGCTGGAAGAAGCACAAGCTGAAATCAAGATTGCCGGGAGAAATATCAATAACCTCAGATATGCAGATGACACCACCCTTATGGCAGAAAGTGAAGAGGAACTAAAAAGCCTCTTGATGAAAGTGAAAGAGGAGAGTGAAAAAGTTGGCTTAAAGCTCAACATCCAGAAAACGAGGATCATGGCATCTGGTCCCATCACTTCATGGGAAATAGATGCAGAAACAGTGGAAACAGTGGCTGACTTTGTTTTTCTGGGCTCCAAGATCACTGCAGATGGTGATTGCAGCCATGAAATTAAAAGATGCTTACTCCTTGGGAGAAAAGCTATGACCCACCTAGACAGCATATTCAAAAGCAGAGACATTACTTTGCCAACAAAGGTCCATCTAGTTAAGGTTATGGGTTTTCCAGTAGTCATGTATGGATGTGAGAGTTGAACTGTAAAGAAAGCTGAAGGTCGAAGAATGTATGCTTTTGAACTGTGGTGTTGGAGAAGACTCTTGAGGTCCCTTGGACTGCAAGGAGATCCAACCAGTCCATCCTAAAGGAAATCAGTCCTGAATATTCATTGGCAGGACTGATGCTGAAGTTGGAACTGTAATACTTGGGCCACCTGATGTGAAGAGCTCACTCATTTGAAAAGACCCTGATGCTGGGAGGGATTGGGGCAGGAGGAGAAGGGGACGACAGAGGATGAGGTGACTGGATGGCATCACCGACTCAATGGACATGAATTTGAGTAACTTTGGGATTGGTGATGGACAGGGAGGCCTGATGTGCTGTGGTCCATGGGGTAGCAAAGAGTCGGACACAACTGAGCGACTGAACTGAACTGACACAATAAATTTCTACAAACTTATCAGCTTAAACCAATACTGATTTATTATTTCACAGTTTCTTTGGGTCAGGGCTCTTCTCTGGTCAGAGTTCAGATGAGTCTTCTGCTTGGGGTCTCACAAGGTTGCAGTCAAGGTGTTAGGCTGTATTCTCATCTGGAGAAGGATTCACTTCCAGTTTCACTCAGATTCTCGGCAGAATTCATTCCCTGCAGTTGTAGGACGGAGGGCCCTGGCCTCTTGCTGGCTGTCTGCTGGCCGTAGTCCTTAGCTTCCTGAGACCATAGTCAGCTCCTAGAAACCACCCACAGTTCTTCGCACATGAGCTTCCTCTATATGGCCAATGTATATGTGCCTGTGTGCATGCTAAGTTGCTTTAGTCGTGTCTGACTCTGTGCAACCCCACAGACTATAGCCCACTAGGCTCCTCTGTCCATGGAATTTTCCAGGCAAGAATACTGGAATGGGTTGCCATTCCCTTCTCCAGGGAACCCTCCTGACCCAGGGATTGAAACCATGTCTCCTATGTCTCTTGCATTGGCATCGGGTGCTTCTTTATCACTATTGCCACCTGGGAAGCCCCAGTATGGCCAATTCCTTCATCAAATCAGCAATGAGAGGCTCAGAGTGTTTCCTAGCAACACAGATGTCTTATATGGCTTTACATAATCAAGGAACTACTTCCCATCACCTTTGCCATGTGCTATTGGTTAGAACCAAGGGAAGGCATTACACACAAATTCACGTGACAAAAATGATGGGGACATCAGTTAAGAATCATTGATTCTTCATGTGACTAAAATGTTTTCTTGAACTAGCAAGATTTTAGTGACTCAGTGGATAAAAATGACACACAAAACTTTACAGAAATTTAAAAAAGTTTATACATATTATTCAATATGAAATTATAATCTATTTTTATCAAATCAACAAAATATTACTTCAATTGCATTTTATCTTAAAACATTTAGTATTTTCTTTTTGAAAAAATAAAAGTTAGCTGCTGAATTGATAATTTTTAATAGTGCTATTTACATTTCTTTAAATACATAGGAAAGCTTGATCATGATGTCTAACAACACTAGTGGAGTTAGTTCTAATTTTATATATGATTCTTATTTAGCTAATCCCAGAAGCTGAACAACAACCTCTAAGCATACTTCTTAATCATACTCTCTACCTCATAAATAGGTAATATTTTAAGCTACAAATTACACTGCATCTTATAAATTAAGTAATGAAACATAGCATTTTAATTTATTATTTATTACCTTTTTATAACTTGTTCTAACATTGATGAATTAACTATGTTAGATCTCTAACATTTAATTCTTGACGGCTCTTGGTAATCTATTTTACAAAATGTACTCTATAACCTTTCCCAGTGGTTTTTATACTATTTTTGCAAATATATAACACATATAAATTAAACTGAAAACTTAGATCAGACTTTCTCTGACTGACAGTAATCTGATTGGAACTAATGGGGTAGAAAAGATGACTAGTTTGCCAAATAAAGTTTTCAGTTCCAACATTTAGTTGAAAATGCATAAGTGGTGTGATAAAAGTATTTTATAAAACATATTGCTTTGGAAAAAGCATAGAAAAAAAGCAATTTCAATTTTTTTCAGTTCTCTTTGAATAAAAGTGAAAAGTGAAGTCGCTCAGTCATATCCAATTCTTTGAAACGTCATGAACTGTAGCCTATGAGACTCCTCCATCCATGGAATTTTCCAGGCAAGAGAACTGGAGCGGGTTGCCATTTCCTTCTCCAGGGGATCTTTCCAACCCAGGGATCTAACCTGTGTCTTCCTCATTGCAAGCAGATGCTTTTATCACCTGAGCCACCAGGGAAGCTGTCTCTTTTGGTATAAGTTAATTATAATATCTCAAACTGAAAAAGTAATAAGTTTAATTAGTAATCATTTGCTAAGTTTTATAAATCCTTTTTGATATATTGTAAGAAATTTGAAAAACCGAATGCCTGTGATGGCTGAGCAACAATTATTTTGCAAGTTGTACAGTTTCCAATTCATTTCGTTTGCCAATTTGAAAGATGATCTAATTAAATCATCAGTTAATAGATGAGATAAAATAATTATTTATTATTATTATTTGACACATAGTTCAGAGGGAGTTCAAAGGGTTGAATAGCCTTGTTATTATAAAATCATTTCATTTTTGCTACTTACAAGAACAATATCTCCTAGCATATTTTTATGTAAAAATGGAAAAGAATAATAGAATTAATACAAATTCTGTCTCATTCCAACAATAAGTAATAATTATTCATAAATTCATGGACTAATTGAAGAAAAAAACAGGTATTTCATTAAAAATTGGATTTCCAACAAAACTTTAAGTTTATATTTACTGATTATTTATCAAAAATCATTATCTTTATATTGTATTATGTACTGGTCATGGCTATAATAACTTATACCAAAAGAAAAAATTTTAACCTTCATATACCTGTTAAGACAATTTTAAGTTATATATATATATGTTTATATATATATATATATTTGCAGAAAAGGCAACAGCACCCCACTCCAGTACTCTTGCCTGGAAAATCCCATGGATGGAGGAGCCTGGTGGGCTGCAGTCCATGGGGTCGCTGAGGGTCGGACACGACTGAGCGACTTCACTTTCACTTTGTACTTTATGCATTGGAGAAGGAAATGGCAACCCACTCCAGTGTTCTTGCCTGGAGAATCCCAGGGACGGGGAGCTTGGTGGGCTGCCGTCTATGGGGTTGCATAGAGTCGGACATGATTGAAGCGACTACGCAGCAGCAGCAGCAGCAGCAGCAGTACAAACAATAAGACTTTCATGTTTAAAAATGTATTACTTGAAGGTTAAAGTCTGTGGCAGAATTAAAATGAAAATGTGAGTTCAAGGGAGAAAAGAGAAATGGGCAAATTTCCAACTCTTTTAAAAGGACCCATTCATGAATATGTAAAGACGTGATGTGTCTGTGCAAGTCCTTTCAGTAGTATCCTACTCTTTGCAACCCTATGGACTGTAGCCAGCCAGGTTCCTCTGTCCATGGGATTCTTGAGGCAAGAATACTAGAGTGGGTTGCCATTTCTTCCTCCAGAGAATCATCCCAACCCAGGGATGGAACTCTCATCTCTTATGTCTCCTGCATTGGCAGGTGAACTCTTTACCACTGGCCCCACCTGGGAAGCCTAAAAGACATGGTGCTATGCTGTGCTTAGTTGCTCAGTCATGTCTCACTCTTTGAGACCCCACAGACTGTAGCTCACCAGGCTTCTCTGTCCGTTGGGATTCTCCAGGCAAGAATACTGAAGTGGGTTGCCATGCCCTCCTCCAGGGGATCTTCTCATCCGGGGATTGAACCAGGTCTCCCACACTGCAGGTAGATTCTTTGTCGTCTGAGTCATGGGGGAAGCCCCAGAATACTGGAGTGGGTAGCCTATCCCTTCTCCAGGGGAACTTCCCAACCTAGGAACTGAACCGGGGTCTCCTACATTACAGGTTGATTCTTTACCAGAAAAGACAAGTAGTGGATATCAAATCATTATAATACTTAGATTCCACTGGACACTTTAAAAACAGTGACTGAATAATTTCATTTTAAAATACTAACATACTGCAAAATGTCCAGTGCTACATCTTTTGCAATTATTTAAACTGGTAATGAAAGATTTTAGATGTTAACTTAAAGATGTGTGTGGGAGTTTGTAATTTTTCAAAATTAATTTCAAAGTTTTAAGTTAAAAACTTAAAGACTGCTGCTCTCTACAGTTAGAAAATGCTGAGAACCACTTCTGTTCCTAAACCCCATAAGGCCTCTCTTACACAGGCACCTTGATGGAAGGCCATTAACATCCATTCAGATTTGCCAACCACCACTTCTAGAAAGCCAGACCAACTGCAAAAAAGAACAGGCCACTTCCGGCCTGTTTTCTCTTTTCTCTTTCTGTCTGAGTGGACATCTACTGCCTCCCTGCTCTGTAGTAACTCAGCTTGTTCAATACAGTCAAGAGCATGCCATGGACTTGGGCCATGAAGAACCGGTCTCAGGCAGTTACCAAAACCTCAGACAAGGCAGGGTTGAGATAAGGATCCATTTCTGAGAACATGAATTAAAGACAAAGACTATTTCAGAGAACCTGAAAGGGATTTACTATTAAATAATAATAAATTGATGGTGCAAAATAGCCATGATAAGTGCCTGGGGCTCCTGAAATTCCACCTGGTTTAGAGCAGGATTTCCCCCAGGACCTGGGAAAGCAGAAAGCCTACAGACAATGCTGAGACATCCTGACCTGACTAAATGAGCTAAAGGAATTCAAACCCAGGATTTCCCTGGTTGTCCAGTGGTTGAAACTTTGTGCTCCACTTTAAGGCAGCTAAAATCTCACATGCACTCTGAGCGGCAAAAAAGTAAATAAAGGAATCCAAGATCCTCTGATTCCAAGGCCTCCTGTATAGATTGAATTGGTGGCTGAAATGGTAAAGAATCTGAGACCCAGGTTCAATCACTGGGTCAGGAAGATCCCCTGGAGAAGTAATTCCCACTTCAGTATTCTTGCCTGGAGAATTCCACGGACAGAGGAGCTTGGTGGGCTACAGTCCATGGGGTCATAAAGAGTCATGCACGACTGAGCTAGACTAACAGTATAGATATGTTCAAATCCTTATCCATGGACCTGTGAATGTGATCTTATTTGGAACTAGAGTCTTTGTAGGTTTAATGGAGATATAAATTAAAATAAAACGAGATCCTCCTGGATTATGGTGGGCCCTGATCTAATCACCAGCACCCTTAAAAAAAGAGACACAGAGAAAACAGACACACAGAAAAGTGAAGACCGGCAGAAATTGCAGTGATTCAGCTAAAAGTCAAGAAACACCAGAGATGCTGGCAGGCACCAGAAACTAGGAAGAGGCAAGGAAGGATTCTTTCCTAGAGCCTTCAGAGGAGTCACAACCATGGCAACCCCTTTATAGGGCCCCTGGCAACATCCTTCTAGCCTCCAGGACTGGAGAGAATGATTTCTGTCATTTCAAGGTATCCAGCTTGGGATCACTTATTAACAACTGTCCTAGGAAACTAATACACATTCCTATTGAGAGGGTATAAGGAATCTCAGGGATTCTGCCACTCACCTCCTATTTGGTTTTATGCAAGTTGCTAATCTTTCTATAACTCAATTCATTTCAGCCAAACATTTATTCACTGAATACTTAGGGCCTGTCAGTGTGTATTACACACTTGCACAATCGTCACAATGGTGAAAAAGACAAGACACACCAGTTCCTGACTCCGTGGAGTTTTCAGTCTAGAGAGGGAAAGACTGGAAGCTAAATAAAAACTGTAAGTAAGGAGAATAACTTCATGTCTTTTCAGTGTCATGTTTGGTCAGTAAGCAGGCCTGCCCCAGAACTCATTCCCTGGAATATACCTTTGTTTGACTTTCCAATTTGTTTTTTGATTAGAGGCCCCAAAATATGGAGTTACATTTTAACTTGCAGATTGCTGTCCAGTACAAAAATAATCATAACAAAGATAACCATTTTATTATCTGTAGACGTTAACAGTCTTTTAAGGATTCCTTTCCCGGTATGCTACATACACCCCTCTTCCTCAAATGGTCTTGGAAATCAGTTTTGCCATCTTACTAGTTCCTTCATTCATAATGAGTTGAATATATTTTTGACACACATTCATTATATCTTTTTATGAAAATCATGTTTTTAACATTTTTTCAATTTCACATCATGTTTTTAACTTTCAGAGAATTGTACTTTGATGTGGAACGATTATAAAACTCAAATGATATAATATGGAAAAGATTAATATGGTTCCTGGAACACGGTAGATGGTCAATGAGTATGAGCTCTCCCTCAGCAATGAGAAAAGCCTGGAAGATTCAGGAGAGGCAACATATTAGGGACTCTTTCCACTGCCAGGCTCCAGTGGACACCAATACAACTGTGGGTGTGCCTCATTCTTTTCTTTGTTCTCTCCCTACTGCTCATCTTATTCTTGTCTCTTACTAAAGCAGACACCTTAATGAATTTTTTCTAAGTTCTTACGTCTTCTCTAGCTTCCCTGGTGGCTCAGAGGTTAAAGCATCTGCCTGCAGTGCGGGAAACCCAGGTTCGATCCCTGGGTTGGGAAGATCCTCTGGAGAAGGAAATGGCAACCCACTCCAGTACTCTTGCCTGGAAAATTCCATGGACTGAGGAGCCTGGTGGGCTACAGTCCATGGGGTCGCAAAGAGTCAGACACGACTGAGCAACTTCACCTTCACCTAAGTCTTCTCTGCTGAGAAGCTGAAAATTTTACCCATCTCACCCTTTCCTCCTGCTCTGAGCTCTTAGGCTCCTCTTCCCAGCCTCGGGAATTATTCATGGTCCAGCCATCCACCCCCATGGTTTCTTATCCATCTTCTATAGGGACTCCTTAGCATACTAAAAAGCAGAGGCATTACTTTGCCAACAAAGGTCCATCTAGTCAAAACTATGGTTTATCCAGTAGTCATGTATGGATGTGAGAGTTGGACTATAAAGAAAGCTGAGCAGCAAAGAATTGATGCTTTTCAACTGTGAGGTTGGAGAAGACTCTTGAGAGTCCCTTGGACTGCAAGGAGATCAAACCAGTCAATCCTAAAGGAAATCAGTCCTGAATAGTCACTGGAAGGACTAATGCTGAAGCTGAAGTCCCATACTTTGGCCACCTGATGCAAAAAACTGACTCATTAGAAAAGACCCTGATGCTGGGAAAGATTGAAGATAGGAGGAGAAGGGGACAGCAGAAGAAGAGATGGTTGGATGGCATCACCAGCTTGATGGGCGTGAGTTTTAGCAAGCTCCTGGAGTTGGTGATAGACAGGGAAGCCTGGCATGCTGCAGTCCATGGGGTCGCAAAGGGTAGGACACAACTGAATGAACGAACTGACTGACTGACTGAGGGACCCCTTGATTATTAAAAAAAAAGTCTGATCTTATTTAGCATTCTTTTTCTTCATCCTTTGCACATAGTTTATTTTAAACTATAGGCAAAATTTTATTGCTAAATCCAGAATTGTTGGTAATTTTAGACAAGTCTTGGTAATCTTTACCAAAGTGCAAAAGTAGTAAAATAGAAGCAAGTTTTTTGCAGATTAAAAAATATGCAAGGCCAATGCTCTACATTGTTTCTAAGACACTCAAGAAATGTAAGTATTTAAAAAAAAAAACAACTAGGTAAGTTACACTTCACCTCACTAGAACAGCTTCATCCCTGAGCTTGTAAAGAACATTCAGCAACAATTTCTAAAAAATGGTGCCCTTCTTCGAGTTAAAAAGACTAGAAACAGGGATGAATTCCAGCATCCACAAGCCAGTATAAGAAGCACAGTATATAGTTTCTACACAGATAGAGGTGGCTGCAGAGAAGAGGGGACAGAAGCAAGTCACTGAGAACCTGAACCCTTGAGGGCAAGAAGAAGGGCCAGGTGTATGGGAAGAGCCCAGAGAAGAGACTTTGCGTGAACAAATTACATAGCTAGGAACCGTATAGGGCAGGGATAATCCATTTGTTTATCTAACATTTGCACAGAGGCAAATTTTGTTTCAGAAATTTAGTAATGTTTTTCAAATGGTATTTAAAGTAAAATTTACAGTGCCATATCTAATAATATTAGTGAAAGTAGATAGGCAATTGTTTTTTCTCTTCCTCACCATCAGTGTATTATTCTCTCCTTGATATAGTTATTTTAAAATTTTGTTGTTCAGTCTGTAGGTCAAGTCCAACTCTTTGAGACTCCATGAACTGCAGCACATCAGCCTTCCCTGTCCTCCACTTTCTCCTGGAGTTTGTTCAAATTCATGTCCATTGAGTTGGTGATGCCATCCACCCATCTCACCCTCTGTCTTCCCCTGCACCTTCTGCCTTCAATCTTTCCCAGCATCAGGGTCTTTTCCAAAGAGTCTTGGCATTAGATGGCCAAAGCTTTGGAACTTCAGCTTCAGCATCAGTCCTTCCAATATATATTCTGCGTTAATCTCCTTTAGGATTGAATGATTTGATCCTCTTGTAGTCCAAGAGACTTTCAAGAAAGTTCTCCAGCACCAAGTTCAAAAGCATCTATTTTTTTTGGCACTCAATCTTCATTATGGTCCAAATCTGACGTCCATGCATGCCTACTGGAAAAACCGTAACTTTGACTATGCAGGCCTTTGTGGGCAAAGTGATGTCTCTGCTTTTTAGTATGCTGGCTAGGCTTGTCATAGCTTTCCTTCCAAGGAGTAAGGGACTTTTAATTTCATGGCTGCAGTCACTGTTCACAGTGATTTTAGAGCCCAAGAAAATAAAGTTACTGTTTCCACTTTTTACCCTTCTATTTGCCATGAATTGATGGGACCAGATGCCATGATATTAGTTTTCTTAATGTTGAGTTTTAAGAGTAGATTTATTCTATTCACAGGATAGTGGATGAAGATGTGTGCCTGAGTCCTGCAGGTAAGAAAATTGGACCATGGTAACTGTTGCCACCTTGTGGTAGACTGGAAGAAATTCACAGTATCTTGATGCTTCGGCACTCAGGTGTTCTTTCACCCTGTCGCGTTTGACAGTTACTCTTTGCCAAGCCCTGGCTAAGATAATCAAGGTGTGTAGAATGCAGAATGCAGTCTCCAGACACAATTTATTGTTAAAACATTGCCGTAGGAAACAGCACTTTTTTGGAGTGGGGGTGATGGAAGAGCCGGAAAGACTTTCCCCAAAAAGCAAAATCCAAGATAGCGTGTGTAACCAGGCTGACTCTAGTCTATGTGGCTTTCTGTGATGAAAGTAATTTCCTAAGCAGGAATTTTTTTGCCCATTCTTACTGGTTCTTTCTCAGTAATAGGAAAGGAGAAGAGAGATTGGGAGTTTGGGATTGACATGTACATCCCGTTGTATTTAAAATAGATAACCAACAAGGACTTACTGTACAACACACAGAATTCTGCTCAGTATTCTGTAATAACCTCAATGGGCAAATAATTTTTAATTTTTAAAAATAAATACAGTATTTTTTAATTATAAAAGAAGAAAAGGGAAGATGCATTGCTGACTAGCTTCAGAACCTCAGAGAGCATGGGGAGTGCTCTCTCATTTCTTTGCCTCTCCAGATACATTCTCCACCAACCTTCATCCTGCCCTGCCCCGAGAAGCTGACCAGTGCCGACGGCCTCTGTCCTCTGTGTCACACACTGACGTAGTTCCCATTCAGAGAATACTTGTAGAGTGGAGGCATTGGCAAAAGATCTGCCAAAGAAAGGAGAACTCAATCTGGTATTTATGCCCGGATTCTCTCCCATTCAGGCAGGGATACCACAATGAAAAGTCTCAGTTTTTCTCCCCCTTTTCCTTTCAGAGCCAGAGGTGGTAACCGGGACAGGCTGTTGTTAGCTCCAGAGTGTTACACTTCAGTTCAGTTCAGTTGCTCAGTTGTGTCCGATTCTTTGCAACTCTGTGGACTACAGCACGCCAGGCTTCCCTGTACATCACCAACTCCCAGAGTTTACTCAAACTCAGGTCCATCAAGTCCGTGATGCCATCCAACTATCTTATCCTCTGCCGTCCCCTTCTCCTCCTGCCTTCAATCTTTCCCAGCATTGGGTCTTTTCCAAATGGTCATTTCTTCACATCAGGTGGCCAAAGTATTAGTCTTGCACTAATCCTTGCGGTTTTCCTATACTCTGCCAACGCCTTTGTAAATAATCCCTTCAATTATCCTGATTTAAATGTGCCATTGGTTTCCTGCTTCCCTGGCTGACATTAAAAAATTAATTAAAAAATTGTTGAGTATATAAATTCTATATAAACGGGTACTTCCCTGGTGGTGCAGTGGTTTAGACTTTGCCTTCCCTTGCAAGGGGTGCTGGTTCAATCCCTGGTAGGGGAGCTAAGATTCCACATGCTTCATGGCCAAAATCTAAAACAAAAAACAGAAGTGATACGGTAACAAATTCAATAAAGACTAAAAATGGTCCACATCTTAAAAAGCTTTAGCTTTTTCTGCTGTAGTCCCAAGTGGTAGCTGCTGAAATGGGCAAGTTCATGAAAACCAGGAAGGTGGTACTGGTCCTGGTCGGTCGCTACTCCAGACGCAAAGCGGTCATCGTGAAGAACTTGATGACGGCACCTCAGACCGACCCTACAGCCATGCTCTGGTGGCTGGAATTGATCGCTATCCCCGCAAAGTGACAGCTGCCATGGGCAAGAAGAAAATCGCCTAGAGGTCAAAGATCAAGTCTTTTGTGAAAGTTTATAATCACCTCATGCCCACAAGGTACTCTGTGGATATCCCCTTGGACAAAACTGTTGTCAACAGGATGTCTTCAGAGACCCTGCTTTCAAACCCAAGGCCCGACGAGAGGCAAAGGTCAAGTTTGAGGAGAGATACAAGACTGGCAAAAACAAATGGTTCTTCCAGAAGCTGCGGTTTTAGGTCTGTCTCAGTTAATAAAAATATTTTTAAAACAAACAAAAAAATAATAAATAAAAGCTTTAAAATAAACAAATGTTATGTAAATGAATTCAGTAACTGAATGAATAAAGGTATGAATGAATGAATGAGTGTTGAGATGAATGTGTGAGAACTGAATGCAACAAAACTGTTGTCAACAGGATGTCTTCAGAGACCCTGCTTTCAAACCCAAGGCCCGACGAGAGGCAAAGGTCAAGTTTGAGGAGAGATACAAGACTGGCAAAAACAAATGGTTCTTCCAGAAGCTGCGGTTTTAGGTCTGTCTCAGTTAATAAAAATATTTTTAAAACAAACAAAAAAATAATAAATAAAAGCTTTAAAATAAACAAATGTTATGTAAATGAATTCAGTAACTGAATGAATAAAGGTATGAATGAATGAATGAGTGTTGAGATGAATGTGTGAGAACTGAATGCAGACAGGGAGAATGTATCAATATTTCATGCAGGAATAAGTAAATAATGACCAAGCAAATGAATAATACCTATGTGAAAACATGAATGGAAGTGTAAATAAAGAATGAACTCATAAAAACATGAATTGAGACCAGTTTTAATCTATCTGAATGCTTGACTTCACCACCTCCCATGCTTCCATCTGCTAGAACATTGCAAAGAGAAGGAACGATGAACTCTCTAAAACAGGGCTGTTACACAGAAACAGAGTTTAGAGAGAGGCACTCAGAGCTTCAGTTCAGTTCAGTTCAGTCACTCAGTCGTGTCCAATCCTTTGTGACCCCATGAATCGCAGCACACCAGGTCTCCCTGTCCATCACCAACTCCCGGAGTTCACTCAGACTCACGTCCATCGAGTCGGTAATGCCATCCAGCCAGCTCATCCTCTGTCGTCCCCTTCTCCTCCTGCCCCCAATCCCTCCCAGCATCAGGGTCTTTTCCAACGAGTCAACTCTTCACATGAGGTGGCCAAAGTACTAGAGTTTCAGCTTCAGCATCATTCCTTCCAAAGAAATCCTAGGGCTGATCTCCTTCAGAATGGACTGGTTGGATCTCCTTGCAGTCCAAGGGACTCTCAAGAGTCTTCTCCAACACCACACTTCAAAAGCATCAATTCTTCGGTGCTCAGCCTTCTTCACAGTCCAACTCTCACATCCATACATGACCACAGGAAAAACCATAGCCTTGACTAGACGAACCTTTGTTGGCAAAGTAATGTCTCTGCTTTTGAATATGCTATCTAGGTTGGTCATAACTTTCTTTCCAAGGAATAAGCCTCTTTTAATTTCATGGCTGCAATCACCATCTGCAGTGATTTTCGAGCCCCCCAAAATAAAGTCTGACACTGTTTCCACTGTTTCCCCATCTATTTGTCATGAAGTGATGGACCAGATGCCATGATCTTAGTTTTCTGAATGCTGAGCTTTAAGCCAACTTTTTTACTCTCCTCCTTCTCTTTCATCAAGAGGCTTTTTAGTGCCTCTTCAGGGTCTTTTCAAATGAGTCAGTTCTTCACATCAGGTGGCCAAAGTATTGGAGTTTCAACTTCAGTATCAGTCCTTCCAATGAATATTAAGTACCAATTTCCTTTAGGATTGACTGGTTGGATTTCCTTGCAGTCCAAGGGACTCTCAAGAGTCTTCTCCAGCACCACAGATCAAAAGCATCAATTCTTCAGTGCTCAGCTTTCTTTATAGTCCAACGCTCACACCCATACATGACTACTGGAAGAATCAGAGCTTTCACTAGATGGACCTTTGTTGGCAAAGTAATATCTCTGCTTTTTAATATGCTGTCTAGGTTGGTCATAACTTTTCTTCCAAGTAGCAAATATCTTTTAATTTCCTGGCTGCGGTCACCATCTGCAGTGATTTTGGAGCCCCCCAAAATAAAGCCTCTCACTGTTTCCATTGTTTCCCCATCAATTTCCCATGAAGTGATGGGACCAGATGCCATGATCTCAGTTTTCAGAATGTTGAGTTTTAAGCCAACTTTTTGGAATGGGTGAATTTAACTCAGATGACCATTATATCTACTACTGTAGGCAAGAATCCCTTAGAAGAAATAGAGTAGCCATCATAGTCAACAAAAGAGTCTGAAATGCAGTACTTGGATGCAATCCCAAAAACAACAGAATGATCTCTGTTCATTTCCAAGGCAAACCAATCAATATCAGAGCAATCCAAGTCTATGCCCTGAGCAGTAATGCTGAAGAAGCTGAAGTTGAATGGTTCTATGAAGACCTACAAGACCTTCTAGAGCTAATACCCCAAAAAGATGTTCTTTTCATTACAGGGAACTGGAATGCAAATGTAGGAAGTCAAAAGATACCTGCAGAATCAGCCAAATCTGGCCTTGGAGTACAAAACGAAGCAGGTCAAAGGCTAACAGGGTTTTGCCAAGAGAACAACTGGTCATAGCAAACACACTCTTCCAACAACACAAGGGAAGACTCTACACATGGACATCACCAGATGGTTAATACTAAAATCAGATTGATAATATTCTTTGCAGTCAAATATGGAGAAGCTCTATACAGTCAGCAATAAAAAGACAGGGAGCTGACTGTGGCTCAGAACTCCTTATTGCCAAATTCAGACTCAAATTGAAGAAACTAGGGAAAACCACTAAACCATTCAGGTATGACCAAAGTCAAATCCCTTATGATTATACAATGAAAGTAACAAACAGATTCAAGGGATTAGAGCTGATAGACAGAGTGCCTGAAGAACATCATTGTACAGGAAGCAGTGATCATGACCATCCTCAAGAAGAAAAAATGCAAAAAGGCAAAATGGTTGTCTGAGGAGGTCTTACAAATTGCCGAGAAAAGAAGAGAAGCTAAAGACAAAGGAGAAAAAGAAAGATATATCCATTTGAATGCAGAGTTCCAAAGAATAGCAAGGAGAGATAAGAAAGCCTTCCTCAGTGATCAATGCAAAGAAATAGAGGAAGACAATAGAATGGGAAAGACTAGAGATCTCTTCAAGAAAATTAGAGGTACCAAGGGAATATTTCATGCAAAGATGGGCACAATAAAAGACAGAAATGGTATGGACCTACAGAAGCAGAAGATATTAAGAAGAGGTGCAAGAATACACAGAGAACTATACAAAAAAGATCTTGATGACCCAGATAACCATGATGGTGTGATCACTCACCTGGAGCCAGACATCCTGGAGTGCAATGTCAAGTGGCCCTTAGAAACATCACTACGATGTGGTGGTGATGGAATTTCAGTTGAGCTATTTCAAATCCTGAAAGATGATGCTGTGAAGGTGCTGCACTCAATATGCCAGCAAATTTGGAAAACTCAACAGTGGCCACAGGACTGGAAAAGGTCAATTTTCATTCCAATCCCAAAGAAAGGCAATGCCAAAGAATGCTCAAACTACCACACAATTGCATTCATCTCACGTGCTAGCAAAGTATGCTCAAACTTCTCTAAGCCAGGCTTCAAAAGTACGTGAACCGTGAACTTCCTGATGTTCAAGCTGGATTTAGAAATGGCAGAGGAACCAGAGATCAAATTGCCAACATTCACTGGATCATTGAAAAAGCAAGAGAGTTACAAAAAAACATCTACTTCTGCTTTATTGACTATGCCAGAGCCTTTGACTTTGTGGATCACAACACACTGGAAAATTCTTAAAGAGATGGGAATTCCAGACCACCTGACCTGCCTCCTGAGAAATCTGTATGCAGGTCAAGAAGCAACAGTTAGAACTAGACATGAAACAACAGACCGGTTCCAAATCGGGAAAGGAGTACCTCAAGGCTGTATACTTAATGATAAAACAGATAAAATTAAAAAAAAGTAATCATCATTAACTATATTAATTTTATAACATAGCCTAAACTACTTAAGATATACCTATAGCCTGAACCACATAATATATACCCAATTGAATACAGAGTTCCAAAGAATAGCAAGGAAAGATAAGAAAGTCTTTTTAAGTGAACAATGCATAGAAATAATAGAAAACAACTCAATGGGAAAAACTAGAGATCTCTTCAAGAAAACTGGAAATACCAAGGGAACATTTCATGCAAGGATGGTCATTATAAAGGACAGAAATTGTAAGGACCTAACAGAAGCAGAAGAGATTAAGAAGAGGTGCATAGAACACAGAAGAACTGTACAAAAAAGGTCTTAATGACCTGAATTATCACAATGCTGTGGTCACTCATATAGAGCCAGACATCCTGGAGTGTGAAGTTAAATGAACCTTAGGAAGCATTACTACTAAGAAAATGTCTAGTGGAGGTGATGGAATTCCAGCTGAGATATTTCAAATCCTAAAAGCTGATATTGTTAAAGAAATGCACTCAATATGTCAACAAATTTGGAAAAGCCAGCAGTGGCCACAGGACTGAAAAAGGTCAGTTTTTATTCCAATCCCGAAGACTGTCCCAACTACCAAACAGTTGCACTCACCTCACATGCTAGCAAGCAATTCTCAAAATCCTTCAAGCCAGGCTTCAACAGTACAGGACCTGAGAACTTCCAGATGTTCTCAGCTGGATTTAGAAAAGGCAGAGGAACCAGAGATTGAATTGCCAACGTTCACTGGATCATACAAAAAGTAAGGGAATTCCAGGAAAATACCTATTTCTGCTTCATTGATTACATTAAAGTCTTTGTGTGGATCACAACAAACTGTGGAAAACTCTTTAAAGAGATGGGAATATCAGACCACCTTATCTGTCTCCTGAGGAACCTGTATGCAGGTCAAGAAACAACAGTTAGAACTGTACATGGAACAGACTGGTTCCAAATCGGGAAAGGAGTATATCAAGGCTGTATATTGTCACCCTGCTTATTTAACTTTTATGCAGAATGCATCATGTGAAATGCCAGGCTGGATGAAGCACAAGCTGGAATCAATATTGCCGAGAGAAATATCAATAACCTCAGATATGCAGATAATACCACCCTTATGGCAGAAAGCAAAGAACTTTAAAGAGCCTCTTGATGAAAGTGAAAGAGGAGAGTGAAAAAGTTGGCTTAAAACTCAACATTCAGAAAACTAAGATCATGGGAACTGGTCCCATCAATTCATGGCAAATAGATGGAGAAACAATGGAAACAGTGAGAGCCTTTATTTTGGGGGGCTCCAAAATTACTGCAGATGGTGACTGCAGCCATGAAATTAAAAGATGCTTGCTCCTTGGAAGAAAAACTATGAGAAAGCTAGACAGTACATTAAAAAGCAGGGACATCACTTTGCTGACAAAGTTCTGCATAGTCAAAGCAATCGCTTTTGCAGCAGTCATGTATGGATGTGAGAGTTGGACGATATAAGAAGGCTAAATGCCAAAGAATTGACTCTTTTGACCATGGTGCTGGAGAAGACTCTTTGGGAGTCCCTTGGAAAGCAAGGAGATCAAACCAGTCAATCCTAAATGAAATCAACCCTGAATATTCATTGAAAGGACTAATGCTGAAGGTGAAGCTCTGAGAGTTTGGCCACCGATGTGAAGAGATGACTCATTAGAAAAGACCCTGATACTAGGAAAGATTGAGGGCAGGAGGAGAAGGGGGTGACGACAAAGGATGAGATGGTTAGCGTAATCAACTCAACAGACATGAGTCTGAGCTAACTCTGCGTGATAGAGAAGGACAGGGATGTCTGGCATGCTGCAGTCCAAAGAGTTGGACATGACCTAGTGACTGAACAACAACAAAAAACAAGTACATAAAGAAACATTTAACAGAATTACAAAGAGAAAAAAACAATTTCAAATCATTGCAGGTCATTTTTAATGCACCCTTCTCAACAGTATAATTTAGAAGTTTGACTATGATATATGTGTATGTGACTACACAAACATCCCCTACATAAACAGAAAATGCTCACTCTTTTCAAATAAACAGAATATTTACAAAAACTGACTATATATCCTAAGCCTCAAGGGAAATTTTAACAAATATTTAAGAGTGATATTCATTGGAAGGACTGATGCTGAAGGTTCAACATTTGGCCACCTGATACAAAGAACTGACTCACTGGAAAATACTCTGACAGTGGAAAAGATTGAAGACAGGAGGAGAAGGGGATGACAGAGGATGAGATGGTTGGATGGCACCACCGACTCAATGGACATGTGTTTGAGCAAGCTCTGGGAGCTGGTGATGGACAGAGAAGCCTGGCGTGCTGCAGTCCATGGGGTTGCAAAGAGTCGGACACAACTGAGTGACTAAGCTGAACTGAAGAATGATATTATCATACACTCATCCAATCACAATACAATGAAAATGGAAATAAATTACAAAAATATAGCCCAAGCCCCATAATATTTGGAAGCAAAAAAGTCATTTTATGAGCTAAAGAATAAATCTCAATATAAATTGAATACCACCAAAAGATATAACAGCAGTACCCTTATCTGGGTCCTTGAAGAAACATGTTCAGCCTCAAATGCATTTATTAGAAAAAAACAAAGTATGAAGTTAGAAAAAAATCCCACAAAGGAAGCCTCCAAGAGCAGAAGAAAAGCTAAAAGTAGAAATTTGTGAAAAAGAACATTAAGAAACAATAAAGAGAATCAATAAACCAAACCCTGTTTTCTGGCAAAATGCATTAAACTGCTGACTAGACTAAATGAAAGAAAGAATATAGATATTAACAATAATAGATATAGTAGACATTTCAAAAAATACCCAAATTCTCATTCTTAAAATGAGAAATGCAAAAGCTTAATAACTTCACTGTTGCCAGGCCATGGAACCTGAAGTTCAGGTTCTGGCTCCTCTGATGACCGCAGACAGACCACCACCTCAGCACAAGATTGTGTGATTCTCAGTGGTTATGCAGCCAGTGGTGTGGAGTCACAGAACTGCAGTCCAGCCCACACTGCCTCATTCTGGTGCAAAGGCGCTAGAGGAGGTCACAGCATCAGCTTCTCAGGAAATAAACTGGCCTGAGGTGGGGGCCAATTGGACCTCCCTGGTGGCTGAGACAGTAAAGCGTCTGTCTACAATGCGGGAGACCAATTACGTTATCAGAAAACTAATGCTCATCTAAAAATCAGGGGACCAGTGGCTTCAGCTCAAGTAAGAAGACTATTTCTGGCACACACTCATCCTTCCCAAGAAAGGCTTCAGTCCCACCCCAGACCCCTCACAAACCTTCTTCAGAAATGCTAATGGTTTTTGAAGGGAATGTTTTTTCAGATTCAGGGCCAGAAGACAGTTCAATGGGACCCACAGGTTCAACCTATAGAAAAACATACACCACAAAATAACAGTTACAAATTTTATAGTTTGATTATTTCAAAATACCATAAATAATTTTACATAGGTTTTTCATATTTACACTGAAAGAATACAAATATGAAAGATGAAAGAAGAGGACTGAATCTAATATGAGTTAAATAGTGAGGTTTTTTAAAAGAGTAAATTTCTACTTATCTTGTATCTTAACCAATTTAACCTTTTAAGAAGCTCAAGAAAACTGCATCACAAAGTTTAGAATGGGGAGGAAGGTTAACTGCCATCAAGACAAAACTTTGCCTTTATTTACACAGTTCACCTTTATTTTACTCATTTTTTAACTGAAGCATAATTGACTTACAATGTTATATTAGCTTCAGATGTATACTACAGTAATTCAATATGTTTATACACTACTCACCATATAAAGCTACACAACATTATTCATTATTCTCCCTGTGCTGTACATTATCTCACTGACTTATTTTCATAATTAGTAATTTGTACCTCTTAATCCCCTTCACCTGTTTCACCCGTCTCCCACCCACCTCTCTCCCGGCAACCACCAGTTTGTTCTCTGTGTCTGTTTTGTGTTTCAGATAGTCTCTTCAGCAAAAAGTGTGGGAAAACTAGACAGCTCCACTGAAAATAAGGAACCTAGACCGTTTGCTTACACCATACACAAACGAAACTCAAAACTGTCTGTTGCTGTTCTCCAGTTACTAAGTTGTGTCCGACTCTTTGCGACCCCATGGACGGCAGCACACCAGGCTTCCCTGTTCTTCACCATCTCTCAGAATCTGCTCAAACTCATGTCCATTGAGTTGGTGACGCCATCCAACCATCTGATAAAGACTTAATGTAAGACCGGAAACTGTAAAACTCCTAGAAGAAAACTTAGGCAATAGGCTGTCTGGCATTGGTCTCAGCAATATATTTTTGGATCTGTCTCCTCAGGCAAGTGTAACAACAGCATAAATAAACAGAGACTACAACAAACCAGAAAGTTTTTGCACAGTCAAGGAAACCAACAACAAAACAGAAAGGCAAGCTACAGACTGGGAGAGAATATTTGCAAATACTCTCTCTGATGAGGGAGTAATATCTAAAATATTAACAGAACTCATACAGCTGCTGCTGCTGCTAAGTCGCTTCAGTTGTGTGTGATTCTGTGTGACCCCATAGACGGCAGCCCACCAGGCTCCCCCGTCCCTGGGATTCTCCAGGCAAGAACACTGGAGTGGGCTGCCATGTCCTTCCCCAGTGCATGAAAGTGAAAAGTGAAAGTGAAGTCGCTCAGTCTTGTCCGACTCTTCGAGACTCCAGGACTGCAGCCTACCAGGCTCCTCCATCCATGGAATTTTCCAGGCAAGAGTACTGGAGTGGGTTGCCATTGCCTTCTCCACTCATACAGCTAAATATATATAAAAAAAATTTTTTTAATTGGGCACAGGACATGAACAGACATTTGTTCCAAAGATAACATACAAATAGCCAATGGGCTTATGAAAAGATGGTCAGCATCATAAATTATCTAGGAAATGCAAATCAAAACCATGATGAGCTATCATATGCCAGACAGATTGGCTATTATCAAAAAGACAAACAAGTATGTGAAGAAAAAGGAACCCTTGAGCACCACTGGTGGGAAGTAAACTGGTGCAGCCACTATGGAAAACAGTATGGAATTTCCTCAAAAAATAAAAACAGGTCTACCATACAACCCAGAAGATCCAATTTTGGGTATTTATCTAAAGAAATCAAAATCATTCATTTTAAAGATGAGGAATGAGGACCAGAGAGATGCAGAGACTCTCAAATCCAGCACATGGACTTGAACCCATACTTTTAAGGCACCTGGTTGGGGTGTCCACAGTGCCTCTCAGCTTCTTCCAGGCCATTGTCTTAAACTAAAATGAGCAAGTAAAAAAATCCCTGTATTTATGTGTGCATCGAATTGTATGAGAACATTTTAAACCAATATGCCAAACCTTTCTTTTAAATCAGTTCTATTTCCTTCAAAGCAGTCACCTCGGAAGATTATATGCTTATTGAGTTGATCAACCAATTTCAGAATTCTCTGTCTGAAATTTCCTCCCAAGCTTGGGTGACAATTATTAATAACTATTCCATTATTATTATATGAATGTGATTTTATTTCTGTATGAATCTAAAAATGAGAGCACAAAAACAGCCATCAAATAAATGTTTATTTGATGTCTGCCATGCACCAAGTAAAAGAAAAATTCCTACCTTCCAGTGTGGAAAGGCTGGGGCCAAGAGGGGACCAGTATCAGAATTTGGGGGAATCTTTAAAACACACAAGAGTGTGACCTATGCCCTGCCCTTGAGAAGCCACCTCCCCCTCCCGCCTCTTTCCCTGCCCCACCCTGGTCAACAGGGCTGGCATATTTACACAGTCACAGGAGGACTTGTGCACCTGTGTGTCCTGACAGCACCCTGTTCACATGTATTTTTGGTGCACACATCTTTTATTAGATTCTATGTTCCTTGAGAGTAGGGACTATGCCTTATTTACTTCCTATTACCAGAACTTAGCACAGGGCCCAGCACGTGGTAAAAGCTTGATGTTTGTTAAAGGAATGAATGACTCACCAGATCTGGTGAGTGTGAACAAGCCAGGATCAAGACTAGACTGAGGTGGAAATAACATACCTGGCTTTACATAAACTAGAAGCTTAATAAACTAGAAGAGAAGGCAATTCTGAAAGTGAATCCTTGGAATATGAACTTCTAGGGACAATTTCAACACTCAACATTAATTTGGATGTAATAAATCTAAACCTGGATTAAAAACAAAAAGGAAAACAACTAACTAAACACCATAATGTCATTACTTAATAGTAATCCTGAAACTAATGTAACACTGTAAATCAACTACACTGTAATAAAAATTTAAGAAACCAAAATAGCAATCCTACTTCATGTATTATTTTCACTATAGTTTCACATATACTAAATCTTAACTTTTTAATAATTGCTAAACCTTTGGATTAAAGAAATGCCATAATCCTAATAAATATATCTTTTAAAATATCAACATTCTAGTAACCTGGAATATTTATTAGGTATGTCACTGATGGAATTCTTTTTCTGCAAATTTGCATTTTCTGTAATCTGCATTTCCCAATATAAGGCTTTAATACAATCAAAATATTTTTACTATTTGTTAATTAATCTTTATTTTATATAAATTTTATTTCCTAAAAAAAGATAGGATATTTGTATAAAATAAGAAATAGAGACTTCTTTTCTATTTGTCTAACTACCATTATATACCATATACATAAACATTAATCTCTTTATGATGCATGCTTTTTAAAGATACAAAAAGCTTCTAAGGACTACAATCCCGTTCTATAAACTATTTGAAAGAAATTGAGAATTCAAAATGTAATGACAACAATGTCTGTAGAGTTATAAAAATCTTGCTGAAGAAAACGATACTCAGTTGAGAGCAGAATTTATCTAAAACCACATTCTGATTTTGTAATTCATGTATTTATTTTCCTGGTAGAAGTTGAGGCTTCAATTCTTAAAAGCTTAACTGGTTCTCCACGAGGAGTGATTTTGCCCCTCAGAGGACATTTGCCAATGCCTGGAGACATGTTTGGTTATTAAGGCTAAAGGGAATGCTACTGACAGCTAGTGGGTCAAGACTAGGGATGCTACTAAAATCCTACAATGCATGGGATAGATGTCTACAACAGAGAATCACCTGGCCCAAATGTCAACAATGCTGGAGGCTGAGAAACCTTAGCTTTTGAAACCCTTTCTCATTATTTTGAAAAATCAAGAGTCTAAAATTATATCACACTACAAATCTAGTAAGTAGGTTAACAAACAAGCAAGTAAAGACGGTCTACCTTCATACAGTGTCGGTCTGGCACTGTGTGTCTGGGGTAATTGTGCTCTATGTTTTCAGCAAGGTTCTGTATTGCTAAGAGCTGTTCATCAATTTTCTGAAGCTTTGCGGTGAGATGCTCCAGCCGGCGAGCTGTGGGGCTTGGTGCAGGGTGAGCAGTGGGGACTTCCTGCAGCACCTCCCACAGAAGATAGTCTTCTGTAGCATCTGACTTTGAGCTCGGTTCCTTGAAGCGAAAATCTGGCTTCGGAGTATCTAAATGTTATTAAAGGTAATATCAGGAGTGACTACAATTAAGAAAGAAATTGTAACAGATGCTGACGATTTAATTTCTCGAAGACCTCACTTTAAGTCAACATAACATTCCCTTCTTCCAAATCAGTTTTAATTTAATATACTTAGAAATATCCTCAGCCTCTTGACTTCTGAGATTAGTCTTTGTTGTGAGATAAGAATATATAACAGTGTTACCATTACCCCAAAGCACCATTACAATGAAATCTGATGTTAATGTTACTTTTACCTTCTTCTACAAAAATACATTTCATCAAAAAGCAACCTTAAAGTCTTTATGACTTTTTAAAACTCTACCTGAAAACCAACAACATCACACAGTAAAAGCTAGGTTCAATGTAGGCCATTACTGCCTTTATGTAGGATCTCAGGCAAACATTAAGCCTCTCAAGACCAATATATATCAAAGACAATGACTCTCTGTACTTTTGAACTCAGCTGATTCTTGTCCCTAATTTGAAACACTTCTTCTGGCCTCTGGGTCTTCTCCTCCCTATCTCACTCTCCCCTCTTAGTCATCATCCTGGACTTTTTTTCTGCAACCCACACTCCTTTCACCCTTCAGTATTTCCAGGGCGCCTGTCTCAGATCACGGCTCTTCTCACCCCACCCACCCTCTCTGGGTGAGGTCTCGGGTGCACTGCTGACTCGCACACCCGAACGACTCTGTAAGCTCCAGTTCTGAATCCTTCTGTATCCTGAACAGCTTATTTTGCTCTTACTCTGGTTTCCAGTCACTAAGTCATGTCCGACCCTGCGAGCCCATGGGCTGCAGCACGCCAGGCTCCTCTGTTCTCCACTATATCCCAAAGTTTGCTCAAATCCATGTCCATTGAGTTAGTGATGCTATCTAATCATCTCATCCGCTGTCGTTCCCTTCTCCTCCTGCCTTCAGTCTTTCCCAGCATCAAGGTCTTTTCCAATGAGTCGGCTCTTCGCATCAGGTGGCCAAAGTATTGAAGCTTCAGCATCAGTCCTTCCAATGAATATTCAGGGTTGATTTCCTTTAGGATGGACTGGTTGGATCTCCTTGCAGTCCAAGGGACTCTCAAGAGTCTTCTCCAACACCACAGTTCAAAAGCATCAATTCTTCAGCACTCAGCCTTCATTATGGTTCAACTCTCACATTCATACATGACTATTGGAAAAACCATAGCTCTATCTGGATCTTTGTTGGCAAAGTGAAGTCTCTTTGTCAAAGTGATGTCATCTTATTCAGGCTGTCCCCAAGGCGATCAAACCAAACTCACAGCTTTTGCCCTTCTACCCTCTTTCCTCCTGATTCCCCAGCTCAGGGAGCAGCACTATCATTCACCTAGTTTCCCAAGCCAGCTGCCTGAAATGCGTTCAAGGTTCTTCTCCTTCCTTCAGTTCCAACGTGACACCAAATACTGATGATCCCCTCACCAATCATCTCCTCATTCCTACCACCACAGCTTAGCCAAAGCTTTCACAACCCAAGGACACCAAATAGTATGAAAGAAAGTGAAAGTGAAGTCCCTAAATCATGTCTGACTCTTTGCAACCCCATGGATTGTAGCCTACCAGGTTCCACCATCCATGGGATTTTCCAGGCAGGAGTACTGGAGGGGGTTGCCATTTCCTTTTCCAGGATTGAAGCTGGGTCTCCCACATTGTAGGCAGACGCTTTACCATCTGAGCCACCAGGGAAGTCCCAGTCTCTAAATACTTCACTCCTCTCTAACCCAAATTCTACAAAGGCCCCAGAGAGATCTTTTAAAACATAAATCTGACATGGTTCCTTTTCCACCTGAAATCCTTCAGCATTTCTCTAATGCCTTCACCTTAAAAGTTCAAATTCCTCAGAATGAGAGACAATGGCATTGTCTTTCCTAGGCCTTCCTATCCAGCTCTTCTCTTGCTATTTCTTTAAAACAGAAAAGCACCAAGCACACTGAACTTTCATTTTCTCAGACTTAGCATCTTGAGTCATCGTAGGATCTATTCTATCTGTGTGATCTATTCTATGCAGCTTTCTCTTGCTCAGTCCTACTGTTAAGATTCCATTTAGGTGTCTCTCCCCTACATAGCCTCAGTCCTTCCCAGAGATGAATTAGATGCTGTATTCCCCAACAATCTCATCCTTATCACCATGATGGCACGTCATGCCGTCATGTACTACAGTCACCTCTTTACTTCTTTGCTTTCCTTTCCCCCATATGTGAGCCCACAGGCAGAGAGCTTGGTGTTACTCTCTTCTTTGGTCCCTACATGTTGTCCCTAACTTGGTGCTCGCGAATGAAGATATGGTCAGATGAGGCTTATGATGCCTGTCCTACTTGACTCCATAGATCAAATTGTTCAACAAAAAACTCTAAAAAATTTGAATGACTAAACAAATGTAAGTAGTGATTATATTTCAGTCCCAGGGTAGGAAATTCACCTGTGTCCTGCCGTATGTCTGATGGTAGAGGTGAGATGACACGAGGCTCCTTCACTTCTATACTGCCCGCTCTCCAGCTGCTTCCACCCAGACAGGATGGAGACACTTTTGCAGGTTTAAAAAATAAATCCACAGTGGAATAGGCAGATTCTACCAAGAATATGAAAAGCATACAAAGACTGATTCTAAACTTATAAAAAGTATTTAAAAGATTAACAGAACATTTCTAAATGTGAATATAAACCTCTAAAACTATAGTGGATTTGGAGGAGGAGAGCTAAGAGACAAGAGTAGGGATAACAATGCTATATTAAAGAAGTTTTCAAAAATGTTTTAAATTTATTTTAAAAGTAGAAAAAATTATTACCTTTACTCTTCAGATTGTCAAGAGTCGGGGGAATAGCATTAGTAACCGAAGCTGCCATGTAATGTAATTCTGCAGAAGACGGAACTTCTAGACAATCACTGTGTTGCTTGATATTATCTGAAGGCTCTTCCTTGACAGGTAATTCCTGTAGATCATCAGCTTCAATGTCAATCACGTTTATGTAAGTGTGTCCAACCTGAGCCAAAACATATAAAATCAAGAGGGTTAAATTCCTTTTATTTACATGGCCATTCCACTCTATCCTTACCCAAACAAGGTTTAATTCTCAAGACTGTAAGAGCTTACATGAGCCTAACTTAGGGAAAACTGCAAGAATTATGTATTATAGTCTTAGTTTACAATATCTGGAGGCATAACATTTGAATATTAAACTAAATTTTGACCTTTCCAACAAATCTACGTAGGTGAGACTTTTTGGCCTTATTTCATCTATACAAGTGAATAATGCAGATGACCATGATACATTTTAGCACAAAGGTATTATTAAACTTTCAAATTTAGTACCGTATCAGATGCTGAAGGTGACAGAGGCTTCTCTGATATTTCAGTGGGAAGTCTGAGATTTAGACATATATCTGGAGCCAAAAGTTGAGGAACATTCAAAGTTTCATGTTCTAAAAATCAAGATAGTAAAAAAAATTCCTGTAAATAGTTCTACATCACTAACTTTGTAAGAACAAGTTAGCAACAAACAACATTAAAAGTATTTGTTGAAAATCTAAGAAGAAGTTTCTTTGTATAAATAAAGAAAATTCTATTCTACTCTAATGGCAATATTGTAATCTAGCATAATTCATAATTGAATGCAGACTGACTATAGTTTTTCTCATATGAATGATTCATAAGAATAAGGAAACATCTAAGTCATACCAAGAAAATGCTATAATTTCCTTTTTCCATTTCAGATATATTGTCATTTTTGTTTAACATTTCAATATAACCAGATTTTAGGAAATTAATCATAGCAAATTTTTTTACTTTTAACACTGCTTCTTATTGTTTGTTTATTTGGTTAAACATCTTTATTGAGACATAATTCAACTCCTTTAAAAATGTATAAGATATACATATGTATGAGTACACTCATATACTCATATATATATATACATATATATACACTCATAACTCAGTGGTTCTTAGTATATATAGAGACTGTAGCTAAATCATACCACTTAAAAAGTTTTATATCTTAATTTTATAGAAGTCATTAGCTTCTAATTCAAAACAATAAAGAAGCCTATCACAACAGGCCAACAGCCTAACTGTGCTTTTTTGTCCTATGACTCCAATCTTATTTCCTAGCGCCATATTTTTAATAGAACATCACTGTCAAATTTCACAAGCAAAATCTAACTCACTGCAGTACTGAGTACTGAAAACTTGGTGCAAAGGCTTGAATTTAAACCACATGACAAGCATAAAACTAGAAAAATGAAAAACTACTTTATCTCTATTAAATCAATTTTTGGTTTAACTGCTTTCTTATGAGGGGGTGGTAACTCCCGTTTAGCTATCATACAGACATAACCTTTAATTAGTCATGCTGTTCTCAGAAAAAAAAAAAGAAAGAAATCACACCTGACATGGAAGAAATGACTTGTTGATTTTTATGACATTCAGAAACAACTTCTTGAGAAGCAGCTTCTTGATATCAATGAGAAGATTTGTGACAAAAAGAGAAAACAGAAAAGGGACTTTACAACCACAGAAAAAATTAAATATACAAGCATAGATTTCTTTATATATTGTGCATAAAAAGTGGCAGAAAACTAGACTGACAGCTTAAGAATTTAATTTCTTAATTAATTTTCATTTTATTACTTTTTATATTCTGGGCCTGATCACCTGGATGAATAACAAACTTCCAGCAAATAGCTGCTGACTTTAGAAGATAACACAGCAGCAAAGTGCTTCCAGGCTTTCTCAAAGATCCATTCAAGAATGTTTCTCAAATGCACACTGAACATTTGTTATCAAAAAACATCTTATTAAAAAACAGTCTTATACACGCTCAACCTCATTCAGAAAGAAATAAAAACTAAACTAACAGATGCTTTTTATTTTAGTCAACTGGATTGGTAAAGGGTAAAAGAGTTATTAGCTAAATCATAGTGATGACCACAAGAGGGAAAAAAGGTTCTTTGCAAGAAGTTGCTCATGGGAGCACCATTTGTAGGAGAAAAACACTGGAGGCCACCTAATACATTCATTCATTACATTAACGAAAAAGCTTATCGGGCAAAATTCCAAACATGAGTTCCTCCAACGTGTATTCCCTCTATTTCTGGTCACAGTCACATCTATTCTTCCCACACGAAACCCAGCCTAGTTCTCCTCTTCAAACTCAACTTCAGGCCTCGAAATCTTAGGCATGAAATTCTAGTAAAGTCAATTATGGCATAGAGAACCCAAACTAAAAATAGTATGTCTACCGATTTATGATTTAATCCATGGCATTTTTAAACAAGTATCTATTATATTTTAATAAAGTTATCATAAATTCAGTTTAAAATTTGTAAAGTATATACCGGGTTAGGAACAATAACCTGGGATGAGAAACTAGTATCACGTAATTTTAAATTTCCCCTAAATTATTGTTTTGAAAAAAAAGTAGGCATATATTAAAGGTTAAAAATATATGAATTTTAAAAATTAAAGTAAAATAGCATTCTACCTGGGTCTGTATTTGTACTTGCATCCTGACATTCTTTAGCTTTCTTTTTCACAGAGGCCATGAAATGCAATCCAGCGGAAGTACTGACGTCATCTTGGAGCTTTTCTTAAATATAACAACAAAACATTGGATGCAAGCATTGAGAAGTCAATATATCACCAGGAGCCAAGAAACAGAGTACCTGCTTCAAGGGAGGTGAGGTATGCGGTGTCAAGATGTTATCAAAATGGACTTTCTGAGTGAAGTGGTATCTAAGTTGACCCTCACAGACAGTTCAACGGAATCAAAATCAAAACTGTCGAAGACTCTGTATGCCCAGGCTAGAAACCTATCATTCTGGCTGAGGGAGATCCAGTAGAAGTTGTTAGGCAGGGAAATATGGTGAGACTGCTGCTGCTGCCACGCTTCAGTCGTGTCCGACTCTGTGTGACCCCAGAGATAGCAGCCCACTGGACTCCTCTGTCCCCGGGATTCTCCAGGCAAGAATACTGGAGTGGGCTGCCATTTCCTTCTCCATATGGTGAGACTAGTGTTCTAGAAAAACCACCCCAGCCAGTGTGCGAAAAATAAATTCGAGTGGAAAAAAATGAAAGAAAGGCAATCAGATAGATGAGGCTGCTGCAGCAGTTCAAATACACATCCAATAATGGCGAGGAATAACAGGGAGAGGATAAATTTAAGAATTATAAAGAAAGTAAAAAAAATAAGGAAAAAAGAAAGAAAGAACTGGCTACTGACTGGATGAGATGGGGAGGGGAAAGCAGAATTCAGAATAGCATATGTTTTGGGGTTTAGTTGGCAGTGACACAAATTCAGATAGAGATCACAGGAGGACGAACCAGGTGGTGGGGGAAGGATAATGGATTCAGACTTGTAATTCTACCCTGGAGGGAAAGATCAACAGGAAGTAGAATCAAAGTCCGAACACTATTACGGGAGTTTGGGTTCAGAGGTGGATTTTTCTGGGACATCACCCAGGGAGTCTAAGTAGAATGAAAGAGTATCAATGATGGCACATGGTAGTATAATGAAAAATATATATATCTGGTCTTTGTCCTTGGTTCCAGGCACGGAATTCCTTAAGCCCTTGGAAGTTCCTGAGCGGTAGGAGCATGTTTTATTATTCCTGATGAGCCCCTTTTGATCGTATCTGCCTTTGGGCTAATGAGGTGACCCCTGCAGGCCCCTAGACAGTTTCAGGAAGGGTGCTGCTCACCAGAGAAACCAACTGTCAACCCTGCCCCACACCCACCTCCAGGGAAGGGAGAGCAACTGGAGTCCGATCTTTCCACAGTGAGAGTTCAGGAAAAACCCTGAGACAACAAGGGTGACATCTGCGTCTCCTGCATTGGCAGGCGGATTCTTTACCACTGAGCCACCAGGGATGCCGAAATACCTTAATACTAGTATGTAAAAAAAACTACGTTATAAACAACCAGAGGAGGTATTATTTATATAAAGATAGATAGGGCTTCCCTGGTGGCTCGGTGATAAAGAACCTGTCTGCAATGCAGGAAACCTGGATTCGATCCCTGCATCAGGAAAATCCCCTTGAGGAGGAAATGGCAATCCACTCCAGTATTCTTGCTTGGGAAATCCCTTGGACAGGGGAGCCTGGTGGGCTACGTCCATGGAGTAGCAAAAAAGTCAGACACGACTTAAGAGACTAACACTGTCTTTCATATGGACAGATTATAGAGATATATTTATAGATACATGTGAGTACAGATGTTTTGAAAATAAACCCAAAAGAATACTATTTGCATATTCTAAATTTTCTCCAGTTAATACATAGTATTACCTTTGTAAAGAGAAAGAATGTTATTAAGAATGAAAGAGAATAGGGTTTTAAGATAAGAGAATGGGGAGCAAGAACACCAGATGGATTGGGAAGCTGAGGATGGAAGCTATGCGGATAAGGTGATGACAGCTCAGCACACAGAGGCCTGATGCTGGGCCGAGGCACCGAGGAATGGACGGAGCACCAGCTCAAAGGTCAAGTGAAGGAATAAGGTAACAGACGTGAGGTGACTTCCAAGGTAAAAATCTTGACCAATCAAATGAATGGTCATATCGATGATAGGAAAATGCCAGTTTAAAATCTGACTGTTTTGATTTTTGCGTGGCTTGCAGGATCTCAGTTTCCGATCAGGGACTGAATTTGGGCCATGGCAATGGAAGTTTGGAATCCTAACCATAAGGTCACCAGGTAATTCTTGCGGACATGCTGAATTTAAGGAGAAAGTAGCAAAGAAAGATGACACAGGGTAGGTGTGTATCTGAGTGTCACCAAAATAATTTAAAAGCTGAAGTTGTGACAGTGAATAAGCCTAGTGGCACAAGAGCATTTGTGTGTACATGTGTGAAAAACACTGGGGAGAAAGCCTTGGGGGAACGCATACATTCAAAGGCAAGAAATGAATCGATCAATTCAAGAAGGAAAAGAATTTACAATGTATAAACAAGTCCTCTTCTCTGAACTAGTTCCTTTAATGTATATGTATTTTCTATGATTAATTTGACTCCAGGTATTTTCTCCCATAGTTTCCTTTTGGGCCTCATATATCAATATCTTATTTGAGATTCTAACTAACTGCATTGCTCTACTGTAAGGGCTGATAAACTCTTTCTGGAAAGGGCCAGATAATAAATCTTTAAGCTTTGTGAACCATATGGTCCCTTTTGCAACAAATGAACTCTGCTGCAATGTGAAAGCTGTCATAGACAATATGTAAATAAATGGGCATCAATTAAACCTGATTTACAAAAACAAGTGTAGGCAACTCTCAGTATCTCTGCCTAGAGAATTCCATGGACAGAGGAGCCTGGCGAGCTACAGTTCAGGGGATCTCAAAGAGTTGGATAGGACTGAGTGACTAACACACACAACTGAAACTAACACAACATTGTAAATCAGCTGTGTCCAATATAAAATAAAAGTTAAAACAAAACAAAACAGGTGTGGTCCAGGTCTGGCCTTTGGGTCACAGTCTGTCAACCACTGCGCTAATGGATAGCACAGCAAAACACACACACACGGACAGACACATACACCATCCTGTCAAAGACAACATGAAAATTATTTGGTCTCATAAACATATTTTTAGAAAGCTGATTTTAACTCTGAATGGAGACATGACATTAATCATGCATATACATACCAAAAGGAATGTCAAAGTCTTCCAAAGGCTTGGAACCATGATGTTCTTGTTGCTCCTAAATGAATCCCAGATGGTCAATTTATGACTAACTCAAAGACATGTATTATTTTGAAAAAAATATTCAATAGCTATGAGGAATGTTGATTTGGGGGAGTTAGTTTCAAATCTTATAACTCTAGAAATATTTATTTATTCTATCAAAGTAATTCCACATGTGTTCATGAAATGCACAGATCAAGCAACAAAAAAGAACATTACCAATTTAATGTAGTTACTAAATTACAATATGCAATTTCTCCTGAAGACTAGCTTTAACTCTCAAGTAGTATCAAAACTATTCAAGGACTCGACACTTGACTAAGTGCCGCCAGACACGTTCTTGAGGACTTACTGAAAGAGAGTACTAAGATTCAAGTAAACAAAACTATTTCTGTTTTATTTAATCTCCTGTTGCATATATAGGGAAACAGTCACCAAATTTGGAAGGAATGTTTGCAAAGATCTGACATAAAATAGAGGCTGTATAAAAAACCTATGTTGAGGAAACCCTAGAAGCATCTAAAAGAGATGGGTGAAGCTATCACAGGATAAACCCACAATATGCATTAAGCTATCACAGAAAAAAAATCAAGAGTGATTTAAAACACAAAGTCACATAAGCAGATGATCTAAACTACCGTTTTTTATTTTCCAACAAGTTGCTTTTCATATTCATAACTTTATGTCTATTCTGTATGGAGGGATGCACTCGGGACTTTCGTACTTAATGATGTTAACACATTTTGACCAGGGGATTCTTGCAGAAACTAATGCCTGTGGCCAGTGATTTGTTATGTAAGTAAATGTTCAAACGTCTCCGGTCAATAATGTTTGGGTAACATAAAAGTGTTAATATACCTCTGGTCAATGTGTTGTTAAGATCCTCCTAGTCACAATCAGAAGCTTCTAGCAATCAGATGACTAAATAAACCACAGATAATCTGAACTCTGTGTACACGCAGACCAGGGAAGAATGCACTGTAGTTTTTCAGTACCTTGGGTTTCACAACTACTTCTGAATCATTATCATTAATGATGACATCCTCCGGTTGGAAAGTCACACTTGGCTTTCTCCTTAGTTTCTCTGATCTTTCTTCTTGCCGTTCTTTTTCAGCTCGTCGTCTTTGTCTGTTAAAAATCACAGTGTAAAGCATATTTTTACTATTTTAGGAACATTAGTTTTTCATCTGTATCATGCTATATAGGAAGACAGTTATGAAAATTATGCCAATAGATTATTTTCGGTGGCATTTAATTAAATTAGCAAGATATTCTGCTAGAATAAATACAAGCAAAAGTCAGGGACACAAGAAAGTTATTTCTAGTTGCTCTACTACTGAACTGACTTTTCTGTTCGTCATGGGAAACTCAGGTTAGAGTTACACATTTCAGGTAATTTTTAAATTCTCTTTTCTGCAGATTTGAAGCTGGCCCTGGAAACCCTATTAGATAACACCATTTGACCTATTTAAAGAAGTCAGGCAAACTCAGGCTCCAAGGAGGGAACCCCAGGGAAGAGGAAGGAAGGCCCAAAAAGCTACAGGGAAAACTTACTTTGAAGAGGGTTTACTTAGAAAATATGGAAGGTAAGAACCATTTCTGGAAAGAGAGCCCTGGTAGTAGATTTTAGGGCCTTATAAACATGAAATTTTAAAAAATATTTTCTAGACTAAGTAAAAATCCAACATGAATACATGTCTCGAGCATCCATTACTAATGAAACACTGTATGTGTTTCATGAAGCAAGGCCTTCATGAAAAGTCACGCCTTGCTTTTCATATGCACATTTCTTAGTGCCCTGAAACAATTCACACCACTGTGCTCTGTATGAGTCTGGAAGATATGGTAAGATGAATAACAATAAACGTTATGTCAGTGTATTAAACAGTATATAGAATATTTTATGATACCAAATATTTGCTGCAAAAGATGACTGCTCATCCTGTTAAAGAAAAAGCTAAGAGAAACCTCCAGCCTACTGAATGCCAGGAAAGAATTTCTTACTAGCATGTAAAAAATACTAGTATTTGTCTCTCACATTATAGGAATTTTTCTCATCACAAGATGTATTCAAACGCATGATACTTGACAAGGAAACTGAATATGCAATTATGTATAGGCTGAGAGGTTGAACCTGATAATTTCCATCTATTTAACTGTATTATTGTCACTAATAATAAGCTTGTCGGTATGTTTGCAGGTATATGCTCAAATAAAATTTCACTTAAAACTTGCCTTTTTTTACTGTCCTTCCCTTGTCTCAATTCAGATGATTCTATGTTGACCCGTAGAAGCTGGAGATGTCCAGGATCACCTTGTTCAAAGAAATTATGTGTCAAGTTCTGTTGCCTTTGTTTAAATGCAATGAGGTTTTCAAGTGGAATAAGTTGTGGTTTTTGGTACTATAGAAAAGAAACAAAAGGACAGTAATTTAAAATCACAAACATGTCAACTAGACAACATGTTAATAAAAACTGACAGAAACGTTTGTTTAAACTAAGATGTGCAAGTGGAAGAACATGTCAGAGTTAACAAGTACAATGAGTATCCAGATCTTAAAGTATAAACGATTTTAGAAATCATTTCTGAAATTTTCTACTGAGCATTTCAGAAATTTTTCCAGAAGTCCTCAGTTTCTTAATTTCTTCTTCATATTAAGAATCTTACTTCCTATAATTACAAATTAAGTTAAATAATGCCTAGCTTGGATTTAAAATTCTTTCGAACTGGGAGGATGCACAGGGGTGGAGATTATAGATGGAACAAATAAGTGATATGTTGGTAACGCTATTGCTGGGTGATGGTATAACTCGGGGGTTTATTATACTATTCTAATTTTTAAAAGAAGGCTTTAAAACTTTCCAAAAACATACACTTCTTTACTCCTTCACTTCTTTCCTTTTGTTCATAATATGTTCAGAAGAAAAGGAGGCATGGTAAGTATTTTTTCTAAGGAATGACCACTTCTTTTCCCAGTACCATTTTAGAAACTTAGAAGGGTACCAGAGAATGAATTACTCAACTATACTGACTTAACAGAAGTAGAACCTGAACAGTCTGAATCTCATTAATCAAAGGTTACAACTTTAAACAGGACTTGGTGGGTTTATAAAGATTTAATCTTTGTGTTTTAAGTATTTTAAAAAAGAAACATTTTTTTAAATAAGTAAAACTACTTACAGATCTGGGTCTATTTAACAATTTTAACCTGTAATAGATTTGAAGGAAATCATATTACAATTGCTAGGAACCTCAAACAATGCTCTCTCACTCTAGACAGAAACACACACACATACACACACTCCCCTACTCATATAAATAAGAATACTGGTCATATTATTTTATTTATTTCTTCTCTGAGCAGGATCTCAGACATATCTATGAAAGAGTCTGGAAAACTCTGGTACTGATGTACAAGAAAGACCTAAAACCTCTGTGCATGCTTAATCGCTTCAGTCGTGTCCAACTCTGCAACCTCATGGACTGTAGCCCACCAGGTTCCTCTGTCCATGGGATTCTCTGGGCAAGAATACTGGAGTGGGCTGCCATTTCCTTCTCCAGGGGATCTTCCCCACCCAGGGATCAAACCCACGAGTCTTATGTCTCCTGCATTGGCAGCCAGGTTCTTTACCACTAGTGCCTGCTGGGAAGCCCTAAAACCTTTAAGATACCCAATTATTAGTTTAAATCAAATCTGTATATTATTTCCAATAATAGAAGCATTATTTTTCGAAAAATAAATGTGTTAAAGCTTTTCACTGAGTATACATTTATGCTATGAAAAATGCAGGAATGTGCTTTCGCAACACCTGCAAAAATCATTACCATATTTTCTGGGCCTAGACATGAATGAAGTAGTGATAATCTTGGGCATTTTCTTTCTTCTGCCATGGTTCTAATAGGTATTGATGGAACTGTAATGGATGCTCTTGAGGTAGAAGAAAACATGTAAGGAGGTTTAAGTTGCAGGTACAATAAAGGAAGTCCAGAAGAATTCTGAGAAGATATCTCAAAGGGTCCTGGTTTAACATCAAAAATTTTTTCTGGTTTCATAAATGTTTCAGAGTCCTGTTGAGGTGTTAAGTTGTCCTGTCCAACACACTGATCCAAGTTCACATGCTTTGGGATTTCTTTAATTATTGTTTCTGCCCATTTTTTTGGCTCAACTGCTTTTTTTATCACTTCAGAATTATACTGGCTCAGATTCAAATGGGATACTGAAGTAGTGGCCGTTGCTGTCTTTGGCAAAGGAGGCTGTGAGAAATCAGATAATCCCCAAGCCTCTCTAGGCTGTGGCAGAGGACTGAAGCGAAGTTGAGAAACTCTTTCTGTCTGGAAGGAAATGGGCTTAAATTCAGGCTTGGGCTGAAATTGAAGCAAAGGGAAACCATCACTAGGTCTGGAAGTATTTCCAGTGGGGATAAGTCTAGGTGTCTTTGGAACGGCAGAAGATGTGGACAAAAGGTGGAGGTGACTATTTCCAGCAGGGACTGGAGACGAAGTGGTTGGTAAGCTGTGAAATGCTGGAGTTAGTCCTCTATTCTGGGGCTGACCTTCTGATTGACAAAAAGGAACACTTCCATATGGAACATTCTGGAAGAGAAAGGAAAAACTATGATGTAATTTTAAAATATATTACAAACTCCTTATTTGTAAATACTGTTCAATATGTTTTAGAGTGGGTAGAATATAATAACTACTAAATAACTCATTTTCTCAAATAACCAACCATTGAAACTATGAGGAAAACTTCAGTGGTATTTTAAAATGCATTACCTCTAAGTTTCCATTACTATTTTCATTGGATTGCACAATTTCTTTATGGCAGTGTGGCTGTTCTTGCCAGGCTCTCTGGCATACTCTCCCATGGGTTGTGGTTTAATGAAAAATCTCTCCTTCAGATTTCTACTGGTGTCTCCAACATCATTACTCCCTCTCGTGGGGTTTGATCCTTGGCTTCCCACCAAATGCACAGACTGAGACTGTTGTAGAAGTTGATGAATATCTGGGAAGTTAGCAAAGGATGATCCTACTATTTGCATTAGGCTCATGAAGTTGATCTGTTGCAGCTAGAATAAAATAAAAATTACAGAAACATCTTAAAATCTAATGAAAAGACCCCAAGAGCAACAATTATCTAAGTATTCCAAAATAGTCATACTTCCATCTTAGTATCTATCACAACCATAAGTGCTGAGTATGAAGCATAGCTGGGAGAGATCTAAAAAAAAAAAGAAAAGAATACCTTCCTGTCTTCAAGGAGGAGTCAACTAGGACTATGAACTCATAATGCGACTTGAGACCATCTGTGAAGCAGTTTACACAAATATCCCAGGGATCATAAAGGAGTGAGCTGATGGAGCAGGTGAGGATAACTTGATTGCCAAAATTTTTAAATTTTTATTTATTTTGTGGGTGAGGATAATTAAAGAAGAATTCCTAAATGGGTGTGTGAACAGGTTTTCATGAAAGAAAAAAGTAGAGATCAGGAAACAGGTGGAGAGTGAGGAATTCCCGTGAAAGGGCTATTCGAGTGAAAGGCAAAGGTGTGCCCAATGGTTGACAAACCTCACACAACAGAATCACTTGAGGAGCAGTTAAGAAATCCCCATGGCCAGGTCACACCCCATGCCAATAAAATCAGAGCCTCCGGGGGATGTGAGCCAGGATGAGTGGTTTTTAGGATGATGAGGTGACTTCAATGTGCAGAAAAGCTTCCGGATCACTAGTACACACACTGGCTTGGGTGGAGCAGGAAATGTACCACTAATGAGCAGAGAGGCTGCACAGTGGCTCCCCAGGGCAGTTTGCGTCAGCGTCACCTGAGGACCTGCACTCTTGGCTGAGCACCATCCCAGAGTTTGAGTCCAGTCGGTCTGGATGGGGGCCTGACAACTTGTGTGTCAAATATCTCAGTGATGCTGATGCTAAGGGTTCAGAGCCCACACTCTGAGGACCACTAGACTTGGGAGAGTATGGTGGGGAAAAAGGGAGGATAATAGCTGTACTTTATAAAATAAGCCAAGAAGGAAACCTTGCAGGCTTTTTTTTTTTTTTTAAATTTAGGTTCCCCAGACTTATAGACATGGGGCAGTTGGGGGAGGAAAGAGAAGGTGGGACGAATGGAGAGAGTAACACGGAAATATATACATTATCATAAGTAAACTAGATAGCCAATGGGAATTTGTTGTATGACTAGGGAACTCAAATCCAGGCTCTGTGACAACCTGGAGGGGTGGGATGGGGTGGGAGGTTCAAATGGGAGGAGACAGGTACATCCATGGCTGATTCATGTTGATGTATGATACAAACCAATACAATATTGTAAAGCAATCACCCTTCAATTAAAAACAAATTTAATTTTAAAAAATGGAGGCTCCCTTCAATTATAAAAGAAATACATGCTTATTACATAAAAGAAGAAGCATAAAAAAGAAAATAAAAAATGACACATAATCCTATTCCCAAAGATAACTGGTTAACATTTTTGGCACGTCTCCTTTTACTCTTTGTATTTTAACACGACTGATATCATAGAGTATATAAATTTGTACCTGAAATTCACTGAAGAATTTTAGAACAGAAAAGTAACAGTCTTAGAACAATATCTGAAGAAGATCTCAGAAATGCATCTTTAAGACAATAGAAGTGTGAAGTTCTAAGAAGCTAAGGTTGGTGACAGTTACAGAAATAGCAAATATGGAGAAGGAAATGGCAATCCACTCCAGCGTTCTTCCCTGGAAAAATGCATGGACAGAGAAGCCTGGCAGGCTGCAGTCCACGGGGTTACATGACTGAGCACTCACACATGAGGAGGATGGAGGGAGGCGGGTTGGTAGCAATAAACTGGTAAAACCAAAAAAAAAAAAAAAAAAAGAAATAGACAACATAGGCAAAAGAATCAAGACGACAATGAACATGCCCAGTGAAAGGGGAAAGATGACTCTCTAAGACAGTGACTCTTAATCTTTTGTGTGTATCAGAATTATCTTGAGAATTTGGTAAATATTCAGGGCAGGGACCAGCAAAGACTCTAGGTAATCCAGAAAACAAGTGTGACAAATGCCTCTAAACCATTAGGCAGGGGGCTTCCTGGCAGTCCAGTGGCTGGGGCTCTGTGCTTCCACTGCTGGGGACATGGGTTCAAGCTCTGGTCAGGAATCAAGATTCCACATGCAGTTTAGCCAATAAATAAAAAATAAGTAATATGTGAAAATTATAAACAAAAAATTAAACTTTAACCTGGTAAAATAGGTGATGCTATTTAAGAGAAAAGGGAAATAAGAGACTCAGAAGAATAAGAATAAAATCAGTTTCAAGAAGTTCCACGGGATGGTGGAGCATGCTGAAAAAGTCTTTGTTATCAGGGCCCATAAATTCAAAGAGAAAATTAGTGCCCTGAATTGGCAGTATAGAAATGGTACACTGTATCACATAAAAAGGTATGAAAGTGAATGTAGAATACATGAAGAAAAGAACAGATGTGAGGGGAATTAATGTATAAGCAATACAACAGAAAAGGGAAAGAGAAATAATTTTAAATTGTTGGTAGAGAGAGAAAAGGATACCAGGTGAGAAAAAGATGACAGAACGCAAAGTGAACAACACTTTAAATGCAGGTGACAATTCAAGCCAAATATGATGTGACAGGCTGTGTCAGAAAATAAACTGATTTCGATACCTTTGAGCAGGGGTTGGCTGGTCTGCTCAGCCACCTCACTTTTGTCAGCAGCTCTGGATTCGCAAGAGCTCAGAAAAAAGAAGTCATCAGGAGAAGCAGGGAACACAGTTGAGACTCTAGGCCCTAGAATTAGGACTTCTGAATAACAAAGGAAAAGTGCCCAAAGCAGGGAAAGCCTGCGATTTAACATTAACTCGTCAGACTCCGGAAGTTTGTTCGTAGTTTAAAACCTGACGTAAATACCATGTGTAGACTTTCTGGGTTAAACGGAGCTGTGCTTACCTGAACTAATTTAAACATTTCGTCTTGGAGCATCTGCCTAACAGAATCGGAAGACTGCGATAACTGAGCCCTAGGCTCATTTCTCTGGGTTGGCTGAGCTGTTGGCCCAGGTGTTTGTGAAGCCACCGTGACTCCATTTGATGCCAAAGGTGGAGCCGAGGAAGACTTATCTTTACATGCAGAGAATGGAGCACTATGTGGAAACATATAAATAAAAAGCACACATTAATCAAGAAAAAAAAACCACATTAGGTGTTTATGAGCTGAGTATTTTGATCCTTCTTTTTTATTCTATTGTAAAAGCTTTCTGGAAGTTTTCAGGAAATTTAAACCCTAAAGCCTATCTCACTGCATCCCTCAGCCCCTAGACACAGCTGTCATCAGCAGAGCTATTCACCCAAATGCCATAACCAAGGGCAATGTGATGTCTAGCCAGCCATGCCCCCGCCCTATGGTGTTACAATGCCCAGGACAGCTCACACATCTATTTTACTTGCCTGGTCCCTGCAGGCATCTGAGTTTGAGACCTGTGCAATCATTCTGATTAGCTGGATAGACGATGTCATTTGGCTTAGGAATATATTTCTTGGATTAAATTTAAAGATCCAGAGTGGATTTAAGAAAAATATGGAAAGTATGGGTTAAGAAATATGTTTAATTCTGGGCTTCCCTGGTGTCTCAGTGGTAAGAATCCACTTGCCAATGCAGGAGACACAGGTTCAAACCCTGACATGCCACGGAGCAACTATGCCCGTGCACCACATCCACTGAGCCTGTGCTCAGGAGCCTGGGAACCACGACTTCCAAGCGCATGTGCCCTAGAGCCTGTGAAGTCAGTGCAATGAGAAGCCTGAGCGTCGCAACTAAAGACTAGTCCCCACTTGAGCATCTAGAGAAAAGTTTGCACAGCAACAAAGAACCAGCACAGCCAAAAATAAATAAATCTATTTAAAAAAATATGTTTAATTCTAACATGGGTAGAGCAAACTCCTGCTGTTCTTCAATAAATGTGAAACAACAGTATTGTGAATATTTCATTTCCAAACAAATCAGAGTTTACATTAATAACTAAATCCTAACAAAAAAAATGCTTATTTAGAAATAAAAATGAAAAGTCAAAGTAAGTTTTTGTTTTAAATAAAATGATTGAGGAGGATTCCTTAAAACACAAGAGGTATTCAAATTAATATAGGGAGCAAGTAATATCATGTCCAAATGAACTGATCACTGTCTCTAAAAAGAAAATAATGTATTAAACTGTGTTTAGATTTATTTGGATTTACACTCATTCCATTTCAGCAATATTATGAACCTTTTTATTAAGCATGTACTCGATAACAGAATTCTATTTGGGAGATCCATGAAGAACAGACATTACAACTTACTTGCCTGTTTTAACACAACTTTATTGGCCTTGGCTTTTTAATAAGTAGCAAGGAGATAAATTTTAATTATGGAGAATTTTTCTAAAGCAAATTTATGCTGTATCATTCTCTGATTTCAACACCATTTATATACTTCAACCAATGGAAAAGAAATTCAAAAGATAGAACTGGATGACTATTCTATGAGAGAATTAAAGGCATTTGATATTTCATGAGAAATCTGCTAAAGGCTGAACATGAGCAAGAACTACCTCTTTCAGTAACATACCCATGACTTCTCTTTTTTGGAAGAGACTTGTTCTAAACTAGTTCCTGCATGTCTTAAAACACAACTGTTACAGGAAAATCTTTCAGTGAGAAACGTAAAGTTGTCAGAAATGGATACCTATTTTGACCTTTCAATGCGTAATGGTGATTTCATTTTAATCTTAGTTTTAGGTCAAGATGTTTAGTAATTGTTTCAAAATGGCACAGCAGGCATCATTTTTTCCTCTTTTCTATTTCTAATTATATCAGAATGGTAGAGAAGGCAAAAATGCTTACCTAGAAACTTCTGAATTTGTATCTACACAAAATGAATGAGGAATGATGTGTTCAAGATCTGTAGAAGCTTCGATCATACTATAATTAAAGATTAAAAATCAATTAGGAAGATACTCTTCACATTATCTAAGATACAGGTGATCTAAGGTTCAGCCATCTAAGAGTATAAATAAACATCTTCTAATCTTCTGTAATGCTTAGCTCATAATTACAATCTATTTACATTTGTCTCCATAGCAATAGTAAGAGATTCAAATAAAAGCAAAGAATTTGTCCGGATGGCTTTAATACATGACTTGAACATTATTAAATGTTTGGCAACAGAAATAATATAATCTAAAATGAGTGGAAATGAAGTTAGTTGGGACCTCAAACTTCACCTGGGAAGAAGCAGAAACTTTGCTCAGAACACTACAGAGCCCATTATCACATCTGAAACTGCAATGACTAGTTTTTTATTAATAGAAATATTTACATTACTTGTAAAGACACATTATATTCTTTTATTAATTATTCACAGAAGGCCTGAACAAAATTTGTACATAAGAGAAAGAGAATTTAACTGAGTTGCCTTCCTTAGTCAAAGTAATTCTAAAAATTCAAAACTTCAAAAATCCTAACAAGAAATCATGCCCAAACTGCAGCATATGAAAACTGTCATCAGCTATCCTTAAAGCAATAATAAGCTACCAAGCAGTGTATGTGTCCACTGAAGCCCCGCGGCCAGTGTGCAATGATCATACCACAATAGAAAGATCATACACATATGTTATGACTAATATGAGTCTTTACTTTTACCCAATAGAATGAAACTAGTAGGGAAAGGGAGGGCCTTAATTAGCAGGTGAATAAACTCTGCGTACTTCTAGCTATATTTTAAGACTGATAGTGATAGGAGAAGAAAAGGCATTTTAGATGTCTTTATCTCACTCTATCAAAATTTAGAAGTATAACATATCCTAAAAATCATCATTACCATTGCTATTAAACTGAAGTTACCATTTCACTAGGGACACAGTATCACTGTAAAACACATACTGTCAATTATGAGGAAAAGAATCCTCTTCATCACGGGAATCCCAGGTGAGCCCTGAAAGCCCCCTAGACGTTTCCCCCTTACCCTTTCTCTTCAGCTGATTCTTCCTCCACACACGTCTCCAATGGTTCTTCCCTTGGACACTGAGCCTCTCCTGTGGAATGCTGCTAAAATTAATAGTACCCAAAAAAGAAAAGAGGTGAAACGGGTATTGTTGTCTTTGGTATCTTGGGTTTCACATTAGCCACTTGCCCGAACAAAAACAGTGTGACAGTAAGTGAGAAACCAAACACTGAAATGTCCTCCCAGTCCTGCTCTGACCAGATCTTCATCCTGCGATGCCTCAAGCCCATCACCATAAGCCACCGAGCATATTAAACTGCAAAGACAAATGATGCCACTAGAAGTCATTTACAATGTATATATGATGTATCTGTGAATTACACACGCACTGCTACCTAAGTACAACAGAACTTTGAACAACTTGGGTTTGCACTGAGCAGGTACACTGATATGCAGGTTTGTTTTTTCCAATAAATACATTACTACACAATCTGGGGGTTGGCTGAATCCACACCAGGCCCAGGAACCAGTCCTCTGTGAACACTAAGGGACGACTGGACGTGCATTCTTGACTGCATGGGGGAGGTCGAAGCCCCTAAATGCCATGCTGTTTAAGGGCCAACTGTACACTGTGAAAACAACTAGAAAATGAGGAAAAATAAAAACCTAATCCCTCTTACAGGAACTGTTTCAACAGTTAGAAATGTCTGTGTCTTACCTGGAAATTAGTGTATAGTGTTTCGAGAAAACAAATAATACATAGAAGTGCATGTATGCGCAAAAACTGCACACTACTGACGAACTTACACATTCTGAATAAGGAACACTTGCAGCACTCTTGGCGAAATTAATTTACTACAGCAATTTATGAAATTAACACTTTATTGCCTAAAAGTATTAGATCTTAGTAGTGACAGAATTTCTGAGAAAGAGAAGTGCTGCATGGCTATACTTCACGATTCACAGTATACTTTTAAGAGACAATAGCCTTGGTTGGATATACTGAATAAAAACACTATGGTGTTACCATAGTATGATTTAAGTAACATTATATTTACTAAGACTTCCCAGTGACTCAGTGGTAAAGAATCTGTCTGCCAACACAGGAGACCTGGGTTCAATCTCAGGGTTGGGAAGATCCCCTGGAGAAGGAAATGGCAACTCATTCCAGCATTCTTGCCTGGGAAACTCCATGGATGGTTGAGCCTGGTGGGCTGCGGTCCATAGGGTCACAAAAGAGTCAGACACGACTGAGCAACTAAAATCAACAACAACAATCCATATTTACACACTTACCTTTTCTAAATGCTGTGGTAAGGTCTGCATCTGCGTGTGAACGGCAATATTGGGACTTTCAACAGGTTCTTTGGCAAACTCTTTGGCATCCTCTATGGGGAAACAAGAGGGAAGAAAACACAGACCTTTTGAAAGTTAATCAATTTACTTTTCAGATGGTTCAGGAATACTACAGGAAACATGATGGCAGAAACATTTCCTATCCTCCTTACAAAAATATTTTTTAACACCTAGAGACAACTCCTCTTCACCAAGTGAGTCCAGATACACCTTGAAAGGGCTTATATCAGTGTGTTTAATTCCATATAAAGCTCTGAGAGTTGCTATTTTAAAGAAGCATGCCAAGGAAAGGTTCATAGGATTGGTTCACAGAAATGAAGAGACTCAAAATAATTAACACAGCAAGGCAAAAGACTCAAAACTCAAATTACAAGTTAATATGCCTAACATTTAAAAATATTAAATTCTCTTTAAACAATTGGATTTAGGCTATTTTATAAACATGCCAATTTAGATATAAGACTAAGTTATCTCATAATCATTTACCCTATCAAATCAGTAAGGTCAAACAAAAAGATTAGCTAAATAAACTGACCTTTATGGTCTGTTGGGTATATATCCATTTCCTCCTGTGAAAGTGTTTCTACTTCTAAAAGATCTTCATTGATATTTACAAATTCTTTTCCAGTATCATCAGTGACAGAAATAATTTCATCTTTGGCTCCTTTTATTTCAGGATTTTTTACCTCTGTTGGTATTCTATTGACAAAAATGAAGCAGCTAAAATCTTAACTCATACTTGGGAACAAAGAGTTTGCTTTCAATGGATTCAGTTAATTGAAAAAGAACAAACTAAGCTTTCATACTTATGAGGTCTTTGTTTTAACCACATATGGCACATAGCAGAATATCAATAAAAGGATAAAATGAATAAAAAATGAATTTAAAAAGATTCAATAGATAATTGAATATCCCATTTTTATTTACTCAGATTAGAATAATTTCAGTTTATCTAAATTTCCCATTCCCATAAAGGAATCTTCCTGCTACCAAGCCTTCAGCTTTAGTATTCAAGGATATATTCCTCATAGTACTATATATTAAGTAAAAATGGATGAGATGGTTAGTTCAACTTTGACACAGGAAGTCAATGAATGTGATAAAGGGATCTCTTGGGATGAATTTGCTCCTGTCTCAGAAGATATACGCTAGACTAACATGGAAAGAAACAAAATTTATAACGTATTATTAAAATATTTCAGAAAGCACTCCTTGCTGCTTCTCTAGTTCAAAGAAACACTCATTTCCGTAACTTTCAAGGGTTTAATTCTCCTTCAAGACCAAACATCATCAAACAAGATATCTATAATCAGCAACTTACTTCAAGATACTTTGACACGATTCATTTTGATCATTTATTTCCTTAGTCCCACCTTGAGTGGATACTTCAACAGAACAGCCAGCATCTGTTCTAAATCACTCTCTATACTGGGTCCATTCTGAGGCCCAGGGGAATTATTCTCTAGCACCTAAAACAAACCATTTATAGTACTTAATATTCATTATTGAACCCTTACTTTTCATTATACTTTTAGATTATTAATACTTTCTACAGAACTTCTGAGTAAGTCTCTTATTCATTTATTGAGTATTCACTGCATTTCTCATACTAAGTATCTGATGCTAAAGCAACAGCTAACTCATTATTCCACCTAGAAAAAACAAGCTTGACTACCTTGAGTATTCAAAAGAAATCAGCCTTACAAACTTGAAAGGTAAATCACCAATGTTTTCAGGCTAAGGACAACAGAAATAAAAATGTAAAGTTGCTTTCATTTCACTTTCTTTACCATTATAAAGATATTTAGCAATAAGATAAATGTAATAAACACTTGTAATATCACTTAAAATTATCTCTTTTTTTATTGTGGCCATGCCATACAGCTTGCAGAATCTCAGTTCCCTGAATAGGAAATGAAGTCGGGCCGTGACACGGACAGTGCCAAATTCTAACCACTAGTCCACCACAAAACTTTTTTCTTTTTTATAAATACATATGGAACCTCAAAATCTCACAGCCTCTCTGAAAGTACTTTAACCGTAATAAATCATTTCTAAGAACTAAAGGAACTACTTTAAAAAATAAGGTGATACAGATTATAATTAGCATTGTCATCAATTCTGTTACTTATTGATTCTTTATTAGGTAGGGAAGTACAAATACAGTTTTAATCTAAAATAAGAATTCTAATTTGTATCTAATCATAAGCAATTCAAGCATTTACCTTAACGGTGGCATTTTTTGCCTTATACGTAGCAAAATAGGGTTGTTCCAAAAGCCACAATGATGTAAGAATGGCGGCTGTCGAGGTCTTTACACGAATGACAGGACTGTGCTCAGAGGATGGCTCTGTGAGTCCAGAGTCACAGAGCAGTCTTTTATCAGACCATCTTATCATCCATTCCAATAGCCTTCTTGTATTGCCACACGTGTTATTAGTGCTACAGGAAGATCTTCTTGAGGGTTAATATCATTGCATTGAATTGCTTTGAAAATACATCTTCTAGTTTCAGTGGATTTGGGAATGCAAATACTGTGGTTTGACAATCTCTGTATTAAAGTTCTCTCTGCATTGTCATCTTGTATTCTATAAACTGACTTCTGTTTTAAACCGAACAACCCACTCTTCCCTTCATTTTTATTGACTTCATTCAAATTGTTCTCGGAAAAATGCCTGATCCCTTGATTAGCTAGTACGGAAGCTGAAAGTGTCTGGTTTTCTGATTTTTCACACTCATATGACTCAGGAGCAACAACAAAGCAGGAGCCGGCTCTGAAGACATTCTGGCTTTTGGTTTTGCTGTGACGTCGTTTTAATGTTGTATGTACATCAAAAAGTAAAGAATTAAGTTCATGTTCTCTAAGATGTCCAGAAAAACTAGTTAGAAATGGAATGCCAGCATCCTTGGAACCAAGTAGGTCTCTTTCAAGAACATAACTCAAGAAGAGTTCAAGGAATTTAATATATTCGTCATCATCACGTTCAAATTCCCAAACACCTATTACAGGAAGTGCATTTTGTAATAACTTTTCACAATCTTCTTTTCTTTTAGGGTTTTCCTTTTGATTATATATTTTCTTTTTACCTTTGGGCTTACCAGTCAATGTTAATTCCATGTGATTTGGGGCACTTCTGTAGCAAAATTAAGTTTGAAAAGACAAATTAAAGATCATTTAATCACTAAAACTGATTGACAATAAAGAGTCTCTCCACTGTTTAAGTCATACCTATCATTTTTTAATGCCTTGATTACCTGTCTTGCAAATGAGGGAGCTGGACTAAATGATCTCTCAACACTTGTTAGAACTGAACATTCAGAGTCCAAAAAATATAACAGTAATATCAAAAGAGAAATCTGATATTAAAAAAGACTAAAATGTGTTCAAAGAAATTTCACTATTAAAAAAAGGCTTTTTCTGGGCAAAAACAAATGGTCCTTTAACAGGTCAGAATTTAGAATACAAAATCAATAAAAATCACAAGCCACCAATACACATCTTAGGTTAAGATTTCCAGTTTCTCTCTTGCATGTGTCCCTTTCAGCTTCCCTGTATGATGAGCAAGGAGCAGGACTGCCCTCAGGATTCTTTAGCACACAAAAGCCAGGTATTTTTTCTGAACACTTTCTGCTGCTATGATACCTGTTTGGGCAGGCACCTAACCATAATTACTTTTAATATGTTTCTTTTCAACATGGTTCTCAGGGGAGAACACAGATCCCTAGTTCCCTCAATAAAAGAAATAAAGGTTCCAGTTAGGCACCTGGGCTGAAGCCACCGTACCTCTTCCTATTAAGACTGCATAGCAAGCAGCCTTCGAGATGTTCCTGTGCTAACACTGCAGCTGTCTGGTGGAGCAAGCACACCATTCCTGACACTGCTAGCTACGGTCTCTGCAGATGTTTGAAGCAGACACCATTTCACCTAAACAAGACACGACTGACTATATAGTTCTTCAGTCATGAGAAGGATAAATTGCATTGTAGATACTGGAATTATAAAGGAAAAAAATCTGTAAAAATCAAAGTAAAAGAGGTTAAAATGATAAGAATTTCTCGACAATTTATAGACAAGCGTCAAAGATGAATGTAAAAAAAAAATGATGTTCAAATTCTTGCCATGAAAATGCTAAGAACAATGGAGTGGGTTGCCATTTCCTTCTCCAGGGATCTTCCTAATCCAGGAACTGAACCCAGGTCTCCTGCATTGCAGGCGGATCCTTTACTGATTGAGCCACCAGGGAAGGCCCTAAAAACAATATAGCCAACCAAATAATCCTTAACTATTTAGGTCTAAGATTACTAAAAGAATTAAAAGTCCTCCAGTAAATTCTAGAATTTCATCTACTCATTTTATTTTATACCTTCAGATGGCAAAATTATTTAGTATCTCAGTAATACTTTAAGTGGATTTTTTCAAATGTAAGGTCTCATTTTACACTTCTGACATTCCTGTGAGTATGGCAACTTATCATTCATTTTAATGATATAGTCAGAGGTTGCTGGGAGTAAAAGTCAGGTCAGCATTGCATGAAAATACCTTTTTTTTCCCAAAGGAAGTGAATGCTTTCTACTTAAAGAGATTTCAGTTGTACCTCTGACAGAAATGTGTCCTGCTTTTTTCTTCAGCTGACAAAGCTTCTGAGAGGGTATCGGCCATATCTGCATCACTCTGAGCCACAGAACTACCCAGTTCTGTGAGTGTGCTCCTGCTCAGACTAGCTCCCAAGGAAAACCTGTCAAAACCTGCAACCTCGGCTGGCTTTTCTTCTTCAATTGGCTCCCATATATTCATTTCGAAAGAACCTATATTTCTCTGCACACGCTTTAGGGCTTTCACCCTCACTTTATGGATAGAATGCATGATAACAGACATCATCTCCTCTGTTTGGGGACCTAGAAAGAAAAGAACAAAAGGCCTTAAAGTTCATTAAAATATTTCAACTCAAGATATAAGGGGATCCAACTCTGTCCCCTGCTGGGAACATGAAATCTAACCGAGGGCTTAGTTTCAGTCTTATAGATCATGCCTTCTTCAGTATTTGTTAAAAGTTATGGTCCAAAATTTTAAGGTAGAACTTCAGAAGCTAGAAGAAGTCCATTAAAGAAGAATAAGTGAGACTCCATAAAAATGTATGCCCTGTAAAATGAAAATGTTATAAGTAATTTATTTCAAAAATCAGATAATTATAAAAAGGGTCAGTAACATTATTCTCATTCCCACACAGTAGCAAATAAGAGAAAGTAAGTACATTTTTATCCAAAGAACAAAAACACCTATTTGACTTCAGGTAACAAGAAACTGTTACCAGTAACAAGAAATGGTCTATGGGATCGCAAAAGTCAGATGCGACTTAGCCTTAGCAACTGAATTACAAACCATACAAGAAACCACAGGAAGGGGAGTTTTTCAAGACTGCCTACAGAAAACTTTTAAAGATCATTAACACATAAACAGGATGTTTTTGAGATTTCAAAAATGTCCTAAAAATATAAATCACAATAGAGTATAATTATACTAATGCAATGCCCAAGCATAGGATATTATTCGACTTAAGTGACTACAGTTCTACAGAGAGCAATTTGAATTCTTTAAAAATGTTCACAACATTATGAATTTACAGAAATAGCTCATTTATTGTACTTCACAGATACTGCAATTTGTAAAAAATTGTAGGTAAAGGTTTGGGGTGATCCTTCATCAAGCAAGTCTATTGGCATCATTTTTCCAACAGAATTTACTCACTTCACGTCTGTGTCACATTTTGCTAGTTCTCACAGTATTTCAAACTTTTTCATTGTTATGATATTTGTTATGGTGATCTGTGATCAGTGATCTTTATTACTATTGCAAAAATATTATGATTCACGAATATGACTCAGATAATGGTTAGCATGTTTAGTAATAAAGTACTTTTCAATTAACATTTTATATTAATATATTGTCTTTTTTTAGGGCACACTTAATAGACTATAGTATACTGTCAACATAACTTTAATACACACTAGGACCAGAAATATAAATGTGACTTGCTTTATTGCAATATTCACTTTATTAAGGTGGTCTGGAAGGTATGCCTGTGCTTAATGCCATTGAACTGCACATTTGAAAACATTAAATTTGATATTATTTATATTTTTCTACAATAAAAAATTTTCCAAAGGTCATCTTGAATGCAAATAACTGTAAATTAGAAGCATAAATAACCATTAAAAGGAAAAAACTAGTTTTCAATCAAGTATTTGCATTTTATATATATATATATACACAAAGTATTATATATTCATTTATATATTTTTATCTTGCTTAATCCTCTTTCAATATACATTGATAACACAGGTATTAATATACACATTTTACAAATAAGGAAAAGAGGCTCAGAGATGCTAAGCAACTTGCCTATGGTCACACAGCTACTAACTGACAGGCATGACATGAAGTCAGTTTTGTATGATTCCAAAACAACAGAATTGATGATCGTATAATGAGGAAGTACTTCTGCCTTCTCATACTCGGAAGAGTAATACATTCTCGGAAGAGAAACGCATAAAAACATAAGCATGAAAAAATAACTTTCAAAACAAAATGAAAATCTTCAGCAATTTATCAGATGCCTAAGAAATGACAAAAATTACCTTTTACAACACAGTGTCTGAGTCTCTGCTGAAGAGAGTGATATTTTTCTCTTAAAGAAACTCTTATGTCCTCAGGATTGGGAAATGCCTTCACAAAAATTTCTGCTACCTTCAGAAAAATTTTAAAATGAGTCTTATAAGCAATATCATTCTTAACTAAAACAAAATTAAAATTCTTTAAAGTCTCTGATTCTGATGTATTTTCACCTACCTTTCTGATTGGTGGCAGTTCTGCAATGAGGCTCAAAATCAGATCCTGAATAAGCTCTTCAATATTAGAAAACCGAGAGAAGGGCAACATTCTGTAAGCCCATTCCAACGCGCTCAGACAGTGCTCAACCAGACAGGGGCCAAACTTTGCCTCAAGGCCCTATATGGATATTGAAAAGGTCATTTGCTTTTTGCTTTACACAGACTATAGTGATTTAATGATTTAACGGAATGTAGTAACAAACAGTAAAATATTCTATCAAGCGATAATTTCCCAAGTAATATTTATGCATCTTTTTTTACTCTTCTGCAGTTAATACCTTTTTTTCCTCCACATTTTCTCTTGCCTTCTGATATTGCCTGCAACTATAGGATAACTTATCACGGACATGCAGCATCCAACACAAAGCACAAAGTTCTCTGAAGCAACCTAAGCCCAGAATGGAAATATGAGAGAAGACTGTATGAGTATATACATTAATATTACAACAAGCTCACCCCTGCTCGTTATTCTCCAAAATAAATGTTTTTATATTGTTGATTATAAAAATCACCCTCAGTACTTTGTATGAAAGTTGTGGAGATCCTTACAGAATTTTTACACATATTATTCTGGAATATTTCATACATGTCAGTTACATGAAAATATTAAAAACACTATACAGTATAAAAACTACTCTATTTAATAGTCGTTTACTTGTTTAAACTTATAGTATGTTGTGGATATTTTTCAAAGTCAATACATATAGCTCTACTTAATACTGTATTGTTAATTTATTTGAAAAATCATCTATTGATAGGCATTTAAGTTTAAAATTTTTCAATACTAGAAATATAATTTCCAATACAAAACAATTTACCAAAAGTAATACAAGTACAGGAAAATATATAAATTATACTATCCATACAGTTTTGCAACTATCCCTCATTTCCCGCCCTCAAATAATTTATCTTGGATATATTTCCATGGTGGCAACATACATACACACTCTTTTCCTTATCAGTATAGTATTTCATTACATGGAAATGTCCCCAAATCAAATGTAAAATATATCATTATTAATATTTAGGCCTAATTTCTAAGCAAGCAGTTCATTCTGGACAAACCTATTGCTTTAATGGACGCTTCATCTAGCTTCCGGTCTCCAGCTGCTCCAGGTCGAAAGAATGCTACACCTCCTTTACAGTAATTAAGTAACGACTCAGGGAAAGGACTCAATGAAGGAAGGGCCCCTTTCATGCGAATCTGTAAGAAAAGACAGAATATGTTAATTACCAGTCATATAAGTTAGTTTTTAAGGAAATTATAAAACAACAAACAAGGCATGAAAGATAAACCATAAAGAATGGAAAACACAGCATTGTTCCTACACTATGTAAGAAAATGACACGGAAATCACTCACACTTACATAAACTTAGTGGACAAACTCAACAAATTCACTGGCTAAATCTCAAAAGAAAAAAAAAGTTCTAACCAAATTAACCTCTTTTGTCATTCAGTTTTTACCTAAAAAGTTTTGTACGAAAAGAACTGAATGCTATTTATCCTGGCTTTCCCCAAAGAAATAATAAAACAAAATAAGTATCTATGTGCAGAAAAAAAGTATATTTACATACATAACTTTTATTTTTTTATTATTTTTTTTAATTAATTTTTATTTTTTAGTTTTTTTTGCTTTACAATACTGTATTCGTTTTGTTACACATTGACATGAATTAGCATGAGTGTACATGAACTCCCAATCCCGACCCCCTCCTCCACCCTCCCGCCCCACACCCTCTCTCTGGATTATCCCCGTGCATCAGTCCCTAGCATCCTGCATCCTGCATCAAACCTGGACTGGCAATTCATTTCGCTTATGATATCACACATGTTACATTGCCACTCTGCCAAAACTTTTAAAAAGTTATGTATGTATGTAACTAAAAAAAAAAAGATGACAATTATAGTCATCATATGGCAACTCCTGATAAAATAACAACTCTAGAAAGGATCAGTAGATGCCAAATTAGGTAAAATGTTGATGGACAGGGCATGGAACATGAGCCAGACTCATTGATTCATCTCACTGTCCTGACAAGTGAAAGAAAAAAGACAAAGGTGCCATGTGATACGCTGCAACAGGGGAGCACAGGACCACTCTTGAAGGACTGAATTCTAAGAAGATGTGAACCTGAGTTCAATCAAAACTGGCTCCCTTGATGAGGAGAGATTCATTACTGGCTTGTAAGAAATAAAACGAAAGAGGAACACGTTGCTGCTGCTAAGTCACTTCAGTTGTGTCCAACTCTGTGTGACCCCATAGACGGCAGCCCATGAGGCGCCCCGCCCCGTTCCTGGGATTCTCCAGGCAAGAACACTGGAGTGGGTTGTCATTTCCTTCTCCAATGCATGAAAGTGAAAAGTGAAAGTGAAGTCACTCAGTTGTGTCCGACTCTTAGCGACCCCATGGACTGCGGCCCACCAGGCTCCTCCGTCCATGGGATTTTCCAAGCATGTTAAATGACGCTAAATGAAAAGATGAGAGACAAACCCAACATATGGTTCAGAGACAATTCCCAAGTCTAACAAATCTAGGAAAAAAAAAAAAAAGTCAAAGAAAACTGACAGAATTAAAAAGGATCTAAGACACATAAACCTGGGAAGAAAAGAGTTAGCAGCAGGCTTGGAATCTATTTTCTCCCTCTACTGTTCACTTCCAGAAAGACGTGATCTAGTCAAGTCCCCTTGTAAGCATGCTAACATGTCTTCTTGTCAAACAAATTAACGGTATTTACCAGAGGTAGACAGTCTGTCTAGGCTGCTTATTAGAAATAAATTTAGAATATAGAGATTTACAGACTATGACCCCATGAAAACCACAAGCTATATAATTTAAAAGATATAAAAAGGAGACGTCAAATAACTGAAATAGCTCCCTTTTGTGTAATGGTGTTAAACAAAGGCCAGGACACATTCTTCTGCAGTGAGAAAAGACTTGGAGCAGCATATACAATTCCATCTTTCCAGGTAGGTCAGTAGTAAAGAAACTGCCTAGCAACACAGGAGATGCAAGAGATAAAGGTTTGAGCCCTGGGTTGGGGAGATCTCCTGAAGTAGGAAATGGCAACCCATTCCAGTATTCTTGCCTGGAAAATTCCATAGGCGGAGGAGGCTGGTGGTTTTCAGTCCATGAGACTGCAAAGAGTCAGACACAACCGAGTACAGCGCAGCATAGCAGCAACAGTGTATGCAATTCCAGATTTCTCTACGTTTCATCTGTATCTTCTGGCTACCTATATCCTTGAAATTATTGGTAAACTTTGATTCACGGATGAAAAACACATGTCTATACCAAAACTTACACATAAACATTCATAGCAGCATTATTCATAATAGCCAAAGTGGAAGCAATCCAAGTATCCATCAATGGGTGAAACAATAAAGCAAAATGTTATATCCATACAATGGAATGTTATTCAGCCACAGTACTAATTCACACTACAATATTGATAAATCTTAAAACCATTAAGCTATGTGAAAGAAGCCAGTCACAAAAGGACATGTATTGTATGACTTTATATACATAAAATATCACAATAGGCCAATTCATAGAGACAACAGATTAACAGTTGCTGGGGGGAAGAAAAGGAAGTGGGAAATTCTTACTAATGTGTTTCTTTTGATGAAAATGTTCTGGAATTAAACAGTGGTGATGGTTGCACAACTCTGTGAATATACTAAAAATCAAGGGAGTGTACATTTTTAAAATGTTAACTTTATGGATATAAATTGCATATCAATTTTAAATTGGTAAAATCAGCTAAAATAAAGACTTTGGACTATATTAGTTTTCTATTATGGCCCTAACAAATTATCAGATTTTGTGGCTGAAACCAACACCAATTTAATATCTCACTGTTTTGGTGGATCAGAAGTCTAGGAAGAGCTCCGCGGGTTCTCTGCTTAGTCTCACAAGGCCACAGCAGGACTGCCTTCCTCTTCAGAGGTTATGTTGTGGTTGTTCCACTGTTAAGCTGTGTCTGGCTCTTTGCAACCCCATGGACTGCAGCACACCAGGCTTTCCTGTCCTCCACTATATCCCAGAGTTTGCTCAAACTCATGTCCACTGAGTCAGTGATACCATCCCAACATTTCATCCTCTGTCACCCACTTCTCTTCCTGCGCTCAATCGTTCCCAGCATCAGGGTCTTTTCCAATGATTTGGCTCTTCCCATCAGGTGACCAATGTACTAGAGCTTCAACTTCAGCACCAGTCCTTCCAATGAATATTCAGAGCTGATTTCCTTTAGGATTGACTGGTTTGATCTCCTTGCTGTCCAAGCGACTCTCGAGAGTCTTCTCTAGCACCACAATTCGAAAGCATCAATTTTTCAGCACTCAGCCTTCTTTTTGGTCCAACACTCATATCCATACATGACTAATGGAAAAACTTTGACTGTATGGAGCACTGTTGGCAAAGAGATGTCTCTGCTTTTCAGTACTCTAAGTTTATCACAGCTTTCCTTCCAAAGAGCAAGCATCTTTTAATTTCATGGCTACAGTCACCATTCACGGTGTTTTACGAGCCCCCCAAAATAAAATCTGTCACTGTTTTCACTTTTTTCCCTTCTATTTGCCATGAAATGATGGGACTGGATACCATGATCTTAGTTTTGTGAATGTTGAGTTGTAAGCCAGCTACTTCACTCTCCTCTTTCACCTTCATCAAGCAGCTCTTTAGTTCTTCTTCGCTTTCTACTATTAGAGTGGTATCATCTCATACCACTGATATTTCTCCTGGCAACTTTATTCTAGCTTGTGATTTCATCCAGCCCAGCATTTTGCATGATGTACTCTGCATATAAGTTAAATAAGCATGGAGACAATATACAGCCTTGACGTACTCCTTTCCCAATTTTAAACCAGTCCGTTGTTCTATGTCTGGTTCTGTTGCTTCTTGATCTGTATACAGGTTTTTCAGGAGATAGGCAGGGTGGTCTGGTATTCCCATCTCTTTAAGTTTTCCACAGTTTACTGTGATCCACACAAAGGCTTTTGTGTAGCCAACAAAGCAGAACTAAATATTTTTCTCACATTCCCTTGCCTTTTCTATGATCCAATGAATGCTGGCAATTTAATCTCTGGTTCCTCTGCCTTTTCTAAATCCAGCTTGAACATCTGAAAGTTCTCAGTTCACGTACTATTGAAGCCTAGCTTGGAGGATTTTGAGCATTACCTTGCTAGCATGTGAGATGAGTGCAACTGGACAATAGTTTGAACATTCTTCAGCATTGCCCTTCTTTGGGAATAGAATGAAAACCGATCTTCTCCGGTCCTGAGGCTACGGCTGAGTTTTCCAAATTTGCTGATATATTGAGTGCAGCACTTTAACAGCATCCTCTTTTAGGATTTGAAATAACTCAGTTGGAATTCCATCACCTCCACTAGCTTTGTTCATAATAATGCTCCCTAAGGCCCACTTGACTTCACACTTCACACATTCACTGGCTCAAAGTGAATGACCACGCCATCATGGTTATCAGTTCATTAAGACCTTTATTGTACAGTTCTTCTGTGTATTCTTGTGACCTCTTTTCTTTTCTTTTTTTTTGAAGCGACTTAGAACAAATGCATATACTGCATATCATTATTTGCTACAAAGATTAAATACAGCATCTTACAAACACACATAAAACAAGATTACGTACTGATCAGTTGACAAATATATTAAGTCTGGAGTCCCACAGGTACCCAACCCTGTATTTCCACTAATTAAATATGTGTTGTGACCTTATAAACTGGAACTGGTTCCTGCTGTTCCTACTGTGTTTGTGGTGGGGGAAATACTCAATATATAAGCATTTAAAAGTTGAGTGTTTTCCAGTAATCTAGATTCCCAACTTCCTTTTAGAAACCAGAGAATCTGCCAACACAGGGCACATAATCCCACCAAGCACAAATAGGCTGAAACTGAGGAATCCTTTTAGACAAATGTCTCCAGTTGAGAAAAATACAAATCCCAACCCCCTATAGGTTTCTTGGTTTGCCAATTACCCTGTTGTCTTGGCAATAATTTATGGAGTCCTTCCTACCAAACTCAACATCTTTACCATCTCATCCACCATATTCTCTGTGCCCTGTCCAATCTTTAGTCATCGCCTTTTTAGAAATGAAAAGATCCTGTTGGGAAACATGATATTGAGGCTTCTGGCTGAACTCTGCATCCTACTAGGGTGCTAGCTGCTGCTGCTGCTAAGTTGCTTCAGTCGTGTCCAACTCTGTGCGACCCCATAGATGGCAGCCCACCAGGCTCCTCCGTTCCTGGGATTCTCCAGGCAAGAATACTAGAGTGGGCTGTCATTTCCTTCTCCAGTGACCTCTTTTCTTAATCTCTTCTGCTTCTGTCAGATCCTTGTCACTTCTGTCCTTCACTGTGCCCACCCTTGCAAGAAATGTTCCCTTGGTATCTCCAATTGTCTTGAAGAGATCTCTAGTCAGATGTTCTAGAGGAAATTTATTTCTAGGCTCTTTCAGGTTGTTTGCAGAATTCTGTTCCATGTGGTTACGGGACTCAGGTCCCTCATTTACCTGCTGGCTACAGGCAGCGGGACTATTAGAAGTTTCCGAAAGCTGCGTTTATTCCTTGGATGTTGGCCCTCTTCAAAGCCAGCAAGGCTGAAATGAGTCCTTGTCACTTTTCTAATCTTCCCTTGTGTGGCTTTTCTCCCATCTTCCTTTTCGACATTTCACTGACTGACTCCTCTGCCTCTCTTTTTTGCTTCCAAGAGGTTATCTGATTACACTGGGTCTACCAAGATAAACCAGGATAATGTCTTTATTTTAAAATCCCTGATTAATACCATCTGAAAAATCCCTCAAGCCAAATTAAATCAGTATCTAGATTTATGTTTGAATAGCCAGAAGACAGGAATCTTGCCGCTATCTTTAGAATTCTGCCCACTACTTGTACTATGCTTTAACCTTTTACAGTTAACTTATTACTTATAAAGATTTTCACAAGGAAGAATATCTTCAGCAGAGTGGCTAATTTTAAGAGAATCTATAGTCTTTATCTGCTAGTTAAGTTCATTAAAACTAGGTTAAGTGAGATTATTCTCAGAAGTTTGTAAGACCAAACATAACTTAGAACTTTAAAGTTTTCTACAGTAAGCAACTTCTAAAATAAAGTTTCCTATAACAAACACTCAGGCTCAGTAGAACTTAAAACTATCAAAAACAATCTTTCAATAAACACTTTGCCCTTCTTAGTAAACATACTTAAAAACTTAAAACTTCAGAATAACAAGTTATAAATGAATATCGTTTTATATTTTTATGGTGGCTATAAGCAAATTTCACAAATATTTCTCTCTAAAAACAGGATAATTTTCAAAAAACTTGATAAACAACTTCTCAGGGTCTCTTAGAGTTTCTCCTAGAAAAGAAGCCACAAACTCTTGGTACATTTAGTAATTTAACCAACAGCAAAATTTAAGATGTTTGGAGCTAATAATATTTATTTCTACATTTTATAGAGACAGATGACTGGCCTACAAAAGAACTGGATCTGGATAAGGAACACAGAAGTAGACGTCCTATCTGGCTGCACACCAGATAAGAAGGCAGCTACATCTCAGCTGAAGTCAGCGTAGAAGAGGACAGTAGGCCCCGAATCAGAGCGAACTGCACACCTCAGAAGACAGGAAGGGGGAGACCGACTGCTGGAGCCTACCGCAAAGAAACACTTAGCCGAGAGCTAACTTTCCATCGTTTGACCCCACAGAGGCCCCCAGAGAACAGAGAGAACATCTCGGGAAGAAATGGGATAAACCCTGAACTGTATTTAAATCTTTAATGACTGTAGGGCAGAAAGTAATTGGGAAAAAAAAAAATAACAAATTACTGGGACTAACCAACTAGATTATACTTTCTATCGTCAGACAGGAAGAGGCTAACACAGAGCTCCAGCTCAGAGTCCTTATCTTTAGCAGAAACTTGGTCTGTCCAGATTTCATACTGTAAGCAAGTCTGAAATTTATGGGGCAGGACTCCTTGGAAAAATTTCACAATTATAAATACTAATACATATTAGTATGTACTAATTAGTATGTACATATGTACATACTATATGTACATTAGTATGTACATATAGTAATACATATTAGTACTAATAATATGTATTAGTATATTTGAATTGTTCATGCCAAGTCACTTCAGTTGTGTCTGACTCTGTGACCCTATGGACTGTAGCCTGCCAAGCTCCTCTTGAGATTCTCCACGGAAGAATACTAGAGGGGGTTGCCATGCCCTCCTCCAGGGGAATCTTCCCAACACAGGGATCAAACCTGAGTCTCTAAAGTCTCCTGCACTGGCAGGTGGGTTCTTTACCACTAGTGTCACCTGGGAAGCCCTTTAAATTGTTTACCATAGTGTTACCGAGTCTACAACAGGCCAAAAATTGACAGATGAGTTGTTGCGGCAAGGAATAATGATTTTATTTAGAAAGCCAGCAAACCAAGAAGATGGTGGGCTTGTGCCTCAGGAACCATCTTGCCTGAGTTAGAATCCAGGCTCCTTTTCTACTAAAAGGGAAGGGAATAAAATCAAACACTTCCTGTTCCCATCAGCCTCTGGAGAGCATGTGTTAATTTCTCCCTTCCCGTGGTCATTCACAGGTAGGCCTGGTCAGGATGGTTCCCATGAACTAAACAAAAGTATTTTAGCTTAATGCTCATGACCTGGGAAGCAAGGTTACCAGAGATAGGCCATTATGTATAATTTAAGCTATAGGCAACATCCCTATAGTGATTAACTCGTAACAGAATACAGAAGGTTCTTCCCTATTGCAATAGCACACAGGTGACTTAAGACATTTCCACACCTTCTGCATGATTTTCTTGCCCATCTCAACTGTAAGATGTACCACTGTGCTACAGGAAAGGAACACCGAGCTGCCCGGAAAAGCAAGAGAACACGCTGAAGGATTCCAGACACCTTCTGGCGATTATCTTTTTCAGCTTTTAAAAGAAGATCATCACCATCTTCCTAAAAAAAAAGAAAAAAAATTAGTAGCCAGGAAAATGGAAACTTAAAATGTTACAGTAAAAGTAAAGATAGTGAGTGCTTCTCAAACTAGACTATTCCTGGAGATTCACAAAGAAAGTTTTTTGAGGCATGGCCTCAGAGATTAACTACAGCTTTTTTCAGGGTCAAGGAAACACTTGTGTCTCACCTCAGTGGAAAAGGCTATAATAGTTAAAGCCCACCATTCCTGACTTCACTGGGGGAACGTTACAGAGATCGCTCCTTTCAAAAAGAATGCCTCTTCCCCTCGTCTGCCTAGAAAAATCCAATTATACTTCAATGTCACCTCTTCTGTGAAACTCTTCCATTCTGTGGTATTATGGCAATTTGCTCAGATTTCCATTGTAGCTTTTACTAATTTATTCTTGCTAATTTATGTATCTGTTTCCCACACTGTTGAGACTGGTCAAGAGCAAAGGCCTTGTCATCTACTGCACAAAATCCAACATGTGGTGGGATCCAATAAATGTTTGTTGATTCAACACATGATTCAAATCAGTAGCTACAGATTAATTTTCCAGAAATGAGGTAATCCAAATATTATGAACATTTGCTTCCCTAACATTTTCCTACCACTGCCACTTCTTAAGAATACTCAGTTATTGGGGGGGGGGTCATCTGCCCCTTTTTTACATAGCTAAATGATTCAGGGAGAGCTGTTCCTCTGTCCCCAGCTGCCAGGGAAGGCCCTAATCAATTGCTATGCCGCACTGCTCATTTAGCCCTAGCCAAGGTGTGTGATTCCAGGACTGGCCAGTAACCTTGATGGGTCTCACAAGAGTAACTCTCAGTACTCCTGTTTGGATGCTGGGAGAGAAATACTTTTACTGTTTTCTCTCTCCCCTTCCCACTCCATTTGGGCATGGACAAGGTATCCTGAGAAGCTGCTAGTAGCCATCCGGCTCCCACAAAGGGAGCCAGCCTTAAACTGAAGCTGACAATTTAGAAAACAAACTAGGGAGAAAGAGCCCAAGTCTTTGAAAACATAACTGGGCTTCTCAATTATGCCAGCCAATACTTACCAACTGCTCTGTTACTTTCAACCCCAGGGGTTTTAATTGGTACAGAGTGACATTTAAGAGAAATCCTACCATTCCGGCTTATTTTAATAAAAAATAATAAAATGAAGTACTACTAAGGATTGCTAGTACTCAAACAAGTATCAGCACAGCATATCCAGAAATATATTAAATGCTATTTCTAATCCCTAAACCAATATACTAAAGACTCAGACATGAGAGGAAAGAGGAATTACTGAGAAATACCATGGACTACTTATTCTTTCCATGTGCAATATATCACATGTGAAATATCCACAAATAAAATACTTTAACGTATTGAAACATGAAACATAACAAACAAGAATACAACAAATAACTGAAAAAAAAACACAGAAGACAAATTTAACAAAGATAGAAGCTGCCAATTCTGAAACAGTAAGAAATAATACCAGAATCGATTTAAACTGTTAATCAAATATTAAAACAATTTAAATGTAAACAGTTCACATTAAAACTATAAACCTTAAAACCAGCCAATTGTAATGTTACTATTTTCAAAAAGAGCAGAGGAAAAGGTCCTGAGAGGAATACAGTAGTTGCAATTTGTAAGACAGAACTATCAATTGAAAAGTACAGAAGAAAACAATGATCTTTCCAGTCAAAGAAAATCAAATTAAGTCTTTCAAAAGAGGCAAAGACAATGAGATGAATGGCTTCTAAATTCTGACACTCATTATTTTTCTACGGTAAACAAATGTTTATTTTTAAAATAATATCTGGATACAAAGAAATATCTATTAATTTTATTATCAAAGTAATTTTAACATTTACAGAATGTTTACTATGTGTCCAGACACTAAGGTAAAGCTTTTTCAGGATGTCTCGTGTAATACTCACAACAACGCTATTAGAGGTACTATCACCTTCTTCATTTTACAGATAAGGAAACTTAAACATCAGTTGCACACAATGCCCAAGAAAACTATTCAGTTAATAAACAGCAAAGCTGGAATCCAGAAGTGGGCTTCAGAGCTTGCATTTTTAACTTGATGATTATTATCAGGTTGACTATTTTAAAAAGTAGACAAAATAAATGTTAAATTAAAAGGTTAAGCTTACTTCACTAAGAACAGCTGGCTGAGGACAATATAACGGAGGAGCTGGAAGATACAAGCCGATGGGCACTAAGCCCCATAGTCTCTTACTGAAGTCCTTGGCAGAGTTGATCAGAAGCTGAAAAGTCTCTGAAAGGATATCCGCGTCAGCCATAACTGCTGCTTTCAGTATTTCCTGCACAGAAGCAAACAGCAGATCCGCATCTTCTTCTTCAATGGGATCTGCCAAATACAGAATTAGGTAAAGCAGTTACAATTTATATTTTACTTTTCCTTCTATTTTGTAGTTTAAAACTTCATATCTGAAAAGGTTGACTGCCAAAAATAAACATATTGGTTGAAATGCAAAACACTCAAATTTCTGGACAGAAATTTAAGATTTTGTTACTTTTAAGATCGTAGGTCGTCAGAGCACAAAGACTTTCTGAAATTATACAAGATACTGTAACACAACTACATAATAAAAACATGCTTCGAATAGAATCATGACTCAAAAAATAATAATAAAAGTAAAACATTAATGGGAAAAATAGAATGTAAGAAACACACAAAAATAATATAAAGCATTATGTGGAGGCAGTGAGACAGTAATTTTCGTTTCCTTAATACTCAATCACAGTACTTTTATAAAAGGACTTATGAAGCTAAAGAAGCAAAAAAACAAAAATATATGAAATAGCCATACAGTATGGCTTCAGTTTTATAAATATCTGTAAAAATGGAGAAATGTTCTAGAAAACAAAATGCAAAGAGATGCAGTGGCAGACCTGTAGACTTACAGACTTTTACATTAGGAATTCTCAGAGCACACTTTAAGGTATAGACCATGAAAACACTCATGTACTGACTTCTCATCCCTGCCTGATATTCATATTTTCTAAATCCAACTTAGGTAAAAAATAAAATGTTACAGCTACAGCTGAAATTCCTTAGGTACCAATCCTATTTCACTTCCTATTTCCAGAGGTTGTCACCATCCAGAATTCAGTGTGGCTCTACAGGAACTCCTACTAAATATATGTTGTGTCTTCTTGTTAGATACAAAGTTTAACCTCTCTTTCATGTTTTCCAAATGTTTTCTTTTTATCCATATATGGATATATTTTATCTCTCTATATATTTTGTATATGTATATAGGGTTCAAATCTATTTTCTAGTTTACTAGCCATCTGCTGAGTTTTTTGTTTTTAAATCAATTTGTAAAGGTATAGTTTACATACACTAAAATTTTCCTTTTATGTACACAGTTCACCCTGGTGGTCCAGTGGCTAGGATCCTTGTGCCCAGTGCAAAGGGCCTGGGTTCGATCCCTGGTCAGGGGACTAGATCTCACAGGCCTCAACTAAGATTTTGCATGCCAAAACTAAGACAGAAGATCTTGCATGCTGCAATTAAGGATGGGAGCAGTCAAATAAATAAATAAACATTTTTAAAAAATACACAATTCAATGAGCTTTGGCAAATCTATCCAGTCTATGAGAACATTTTTATCACTCCAAAAAGTTTTCTCATACCTCTTTGTTGTCAATTCCCCTCTTGCTGCTGCTAAGTGGCTTCAGTCGTGTCCGACTCTGTGCGACCCCATAGACAGCAGCCCACCAGGCTCCCCCGTCCCTGGGATTCTCCAGGCAACAACACTGGAGCGGGTTGCCATTTCCTTCTCCAATGCATGAAAGTGAAAAGTGAAAGTGAAGCCTCTCAGTTGTGTCTGACTCTTAGCAACCCCATGGACTGCAGCCTACTAGGCCCCTCTGTCCATGGGATCTTCCAGGCAAGAGTATGGAGTGGGGTGCCATTGCCTTATCCTCAATTCTCCCCTTATTCCTGGGTGAACACTGATCTGTTTCCTTTCCCTATACTGTTGCTTTTTATGAAATGTTATATAAATGAAATCATATAGTGGGTGGTTTTATTTATAAGTTCTTTCATTCAGCATAATGGTTCTGTGATTCATCCATGTGGTTGCATGTTATCAGCGGTTTCCTCCTCTTTATTATTTCTTATTCTACACTATAGATAAATTACAATTTGTTTATGTATCCACAAGTTAATAAGCAATTGGGTTGTTTCAAGTTTTTGGCTGTTATGAAAAAGCTATACACATTCACATACAGGTCTTTCAGTGAACCTAGATTTTTATTTTTCTTGGGTAAATACCTAAGAAAATCTTTAAAACTTTAAATCTGAGCCTTTAAATGCATATTTTTATATTTTATCTAGAAACACACTGTATCTATGTATTTATTGTGGGAGAATTTTCAGATCATCAAAAAGACATTGCCAGAACTAGAAGTTCAGACTGGGAATTTTTTAGTCCTATTTTTTTTTTCCCAAAATATTTACAAACGTGTGGGTACTCAAAAGCTTTTAAAATACCATAAGCTTTGTATTAAGCTAATACACATGTCAACCATACATAGGTAACTCACCTGTAAACTGTTTGCATTTTGAGCTCATTTCATTTTTTGCTTCCGAAGAGGCTGGCTGACCTAGGAAACACTGTAGTTTTTCCTGAAAAATCTGTGCTGGAGTCATATTTAATGGTAAATTCAGACTCTTTTCCTTGGATCTGAAATCACATCAAATTAGGGGAAAATAATTACAAATGTTTAAAAAAAGAAACATATACACATCAAGAACTAAATATGAAATTTTTAAGAACTAGAGAAGTCCATGTTATTCATCTTGTGTTTAGAAAAGAAATAACTGAGGAAATGCTGTACTGAGGACAGTACTGAGGCCCTTCACAATTACAGTACTGATATAGCTCCCCTCCTTAACGGCCCACTACTGCCCTACATAAGACTCTCCAAATGAAACCATAAGTGCTTTGGGCCACATGCCTTTGCTTCTGTCTGGAATGTTCTCTCTCCCTACAGCTACTTGCTTTGTCAAGATTCCATCTTCCCTTCAACGCCCATCTCAAATGACATCTCCCACATAAAGTATTTCCTGTCTGACCCTCACTTGATATTATTGCTCTCCCTACCATACCATGGATGGGCTTCCCTGGTGGCTCAGCTGGTAAAGAATCCGCCTGCAATGCAGGAGACCCGGGTTCGATCCCTCAGTTGGGAAGATCCCCTGGAGAAGGGAAAGGCTACCCGCTCCAGTATTCTGTCCTGGAGAATTCAAAGACACAGCAATGCCATAATATTCATAAGAGTTAAAATGCAGGGATTAGTTTGATTAGCTTAAAATGTAAATCCTGTTTGGGAAAGAGAAAACTCTCCCATTGACTATAGGCCCTTTGAGGGTACTACTAACAAGTAAAAGTGCTAAATAGATGTTTAAATACAGTAAGTAAACCTCTGAGCTGTCTAACACAGTTGACACTACCTGCATGTAGCTCTCTAAATTTAATTTAATTAAAATTAGATTGAAAATCCAGTTCTTTGGTTTTATCAGCCACCTTTCAAGGGCTTAATAAATACATGTGGCTAGTAGCTATCAGACTAGACAGCACTACAGAGTATTTCCATCACCAAAGAAAGTTCTATTGGACAATGCTGAACTAAGGATTCCACAAAATGTGTAAATACCAGCAATGAGTGAAATAAGAAACACTTTAAACCATGGTACTTTTTTAACCTAGATGTGCCTAAAAATACATACCTCGTGAATTTGCTACCATGCTTACAGAAGAGTTGAAAAGCCACACCAACAGAAATAGATGTCTTCCAGTCTCCAAGTTTATGCGCCAACCACACAGCTTCTGGGACCAGGCCACCGATCAATAATAATTCAAGGGCATATTCAACGGTCCACACATCAGAAAGATTCTGCTCTCTGACCGCACTGGCCACCTTAGAGTGTTGCAGAGGATAAGTCGAAAGGGCTGCTCTGTGAGTAGATGAAAGAAAACGGATTAACTACAATTATACACAGGAACTCATTCCTCCCTATACAGATCTCCTTAATCAATACTTTCTACACAAAACCACAACAAAGAAGATACATACAAAATGGCCTAAAATAATACTTAACACACTCTAGAATAGCTTTTCTTTTTTTTTAAACACTGAAGAATGTGTCTCTTTAGTGGGTCATGCAGCAAATGCTGGCATTCCTAAAAAAATGAAACCGAGTAGACAAAAAAACAGAAGAAATAGTATCAGAGTGCATTATACAAAATAAAGGTTTGATCAGATAATATAAGGAAATGATTAAATAGAGCAAAGAAAAAATGACCCAAATAAAATAATAAAAGTAAAATGTCCAAAAATTAAATTCTAAATTAAAATGAGTTTGAGTAAACTCCGGGAGTTGGTGATGGAAGGGAGGCCTGGTGTGCTGCAGTCCATGGGGTTGCAAAGAGTCAGACACTACTGAGTGACTGAACTGAACTGAAATTAGAATACTCAAAATTTGTTCAATTACCACATTTTTATATCTCTTTTACTTAAAAAAAAGAAACTGTATAAACACCAATGAGTCCAAAATTTGCAATTAAAAAAATACATATTCAATAAAAACAAGTTCAAAGCAATTACCTTTCTCAGATTATATTCATTCGTAAATAGTCACCTACATGTCCAGGCACTAAGCTAGACAGTATTATTTCCATAGACCAATGATCACTGTGTCAAATGGTTTTAAATATTATGTGCAAACACAAGGTGAGAAAATTGTTTATTCTATTACCTGTTTTAATATGAAGGGGAGGAAGAACATCCACACTGTGAGGTGGCAAAATGCACAGCCGCTGATTGGTGAAGTAGGCGGCCATGAAGCGGGCCATGGACTGGACCGCCCTCACCGCCGCCTCTGGATGAACACTTCCAGTCACCCCAGACTCACAAGGAGACTTCTCAGGAACTGCAGGATACATCAAAGGAGCAAAGGAATTCTGATCAAACTAGCAAAAGTAGGTAGGAATAGTTAACCTCCTAACATGATGCAAGAATAAAATTATAATTAAAAAATATGGCAAAACCAATATAGTAACGTAAAGTAAAATAAAGTAAAAATAAAAATTAAAAACAAACAAACAAAAAAAACCTTCTCTCCAAGATAACACCCCTGGCCTATACAAGGTAACTTATAACAGGTATCTACATTTCTTAAAGACAATAGATCAAAAAAAAAAATAGATCAAAAATAAAATAATAAGCTCATAATTATCAGCACATACACTTAGGAACTCTTTTATGACTTCAAGTTACCAGTTTTATCTAAAAATGTGGAAGGATCTATACAAACAATCCAGCCATAATGGACTTGCCAGCTTATCATTTCTTTGTTTCCCCTTCCTCCTTTCTCATTTTCTTTCTTTAGTGCAAGGAGGCAGAGTTTACTACAAAGAAAATCTGAAAAGAGCCAGAACAGTGATTCTTCGTGTCTGTTTCTGTGTTATTAGTATACTCCCGTATTATTAACTCTTTACTATTAAGATTCTTTTGGGAGGTATGAACAAGGGGAACGTGTAGGATGGAGGGAAAAGGCAGAGGAGTTACATTATGATTTCTGGAGTGATTCTGACATAAACTAGAGCAAACATGTCATCCCTATTTAAAAATTGAAACTTAATAATATAAACTGGATTCAGATATTTGAAAATAAATAGCTAAAAACTATTGAGTGAGTGAAAGTTGCTCAGTTGTGTCCAACTCTGCGACCCCATGGACTATACAGTCCACGGAATTCTCCAGGCCAGAATACTGGAATGGGTAGCCGTTCCCTTCTCTAGGGGATCTTCCCAACTCAGGGACTGAAGCCAGGTTCCCCGCACTGTAGGCAGATTCTTTACCAGCTGAGCCACCAGGAAAGCCCATACAAGATAAATATTAAATTAAGATTAATTTTTATGACATTTATGGCCCCAACAATGGCAAAGTATCTTTCTTTCTCAGAAGTCACTTGAGGCAATTGCAGGTGGTCCAGTGGTTAGGGCTCCATGCTTCCACAGCAGGGGGCCCAGGTTCAATATATACAGAGGCCTGTGCATTCTCCCTGTGAATCACTGAACTTGGGGAGTAGTCCTGGGGACTCCTGACCAAGAGAGGATATGCTTAAAATACTCTAAACAACTATCACTAAAAATTAAATACATTACCATAGGTTCAACTTATCTTGACAGTTATATCATATCATGACAATACTGCTGGAAAAAAAATCCAGTCAGCTAAAAAGTCACACATAAGAAAAAAAAGTCACACATAAATGTCCTCCACTCATACACAGGTAACAGTCCTTTCGGAGGGCAATCTAACACTAGGCATCATAACTCTTGACTCTGTAACCTCATTTCTCAAAATTTAACATGTAGAAATTAGTAATGCTCACAAAAATTTATGTATACTGCAACATGATTTAAAATAGTAAGTAGGTGGTAACAATCTAAAACTTGCAATAATGAGGAAAAAGCTTACTAGGTTTTTAAAAAGAGTATTATTTACATTGGAAAATATTCACAATATTAAATTTAAAAGATTGCAAAACAGAATACTAGCTCTGGCAATAAACATATATGAATGCACACAGACAACAATGGTAGCATTAAAAGTGATTTTATTTTCTTTAAACCTTTCCATATTTCAAAACTGTCTAACATGAACCTACATTACTACTAAATAAACACAAATTTAAAAAGACAAACATCATAGAGTAGAAAACCCATAAACAGTGGTTGCATATGGTATCACTTATATATGGAATCTACAAAGATAATACAAATGCACTTATTCACAAAACAGAAACAGACTCACAGACTTTGAAAACAAAACTACAGTCACCCAAGAGGAAAGGTGGGGTTGGGGGAAGGATGAATTAAGAGTTTAGGAGTAAAATATACACTCTACTATATATAAAATAGATAATCAACAAGGGCCTACTGTATAGCATGGAGAACTCTACTCAGTATTCTGTAATAACCTATATGGGAAAAGAATTGAAACAGAATGGATATATGTGTATGTATAACTGAACCATTTTGCAGTACACCTGAAACGCAGTATTATAAATCAGCTATATCCCAATATAAAACAAAAATTAAATTTAAAAAATGCAGAGAAAATATGAGTCCTAGAATAAAATTTCATAGTATTCTACCATCTGTCCTTAGCTGCTCAGTTGTGTCTGATTCTTTGCGATCCTTAGGGACTGTAGCCTGCCAGGCAAGAATACTGGAATGGGTTGCCATGCCCTCCAGGGGATCTTCCCAACCCAGGGATCGAACCCAGGTCTCCCGCATTGCAGGTGGATTCTTTATTGTCTGAGCCACCAGGGAAACTGAAGAATACTGCAGTGGGTAGCCTATGTCTTCTCCAGGAGATCTTCCTGACCCAGGAATCGAACTGGGGTCTCCTGCATTACAGATGGATTTTTAACTGGCTGAGCTACCCAGGAAGCCCATTCTATCTATCTCACCTTGAAATTTAAAAAAAAAAAAAAACAAACTACAGCGCCTGAAACCAAACAAACAAATGCTATTCTCCTGGACAAAAATCATAAACTGGTAAAAATCAAAGAAAGGGTTTTACAAACCCTCTCAAACTATTTTTCAAAGCCTTTTGTAAACTAATTTCTTTTGATCTCTACTTTCCAACAGTAAATGATTTTTAAACCAATAAAACAAACAAATACTCCATCTAGAGTCATGAACTCCATTTAGAAAGTACTGATATACTGGCCTTTCTGACACACTCATATGCAAAGTATACATCTCATGGTCTACCACTGTAAAACAGCATTATAAATACATTATGTGCTCATTCATATAGATGTCTTTCACTCTGTTGCTATTGCTCAGTCATTAAGTTATGTTCGACTCTTTGTGACCCCATGGACTGCAGCTTACCAGGCTCCTCTGTCCATGGGATATCCCAGGCAAGAGTACTGGAAGAGGTTACCATTTCCTTCCCTAGGGGATCTCCCCCATCCTGGAACTGAACCCGTGTCTCCTGTGTCTCCTCATTGACAGGCTGATTCTTTACCACTGAGCTACCAGGGAAGCTCATCTTTCACTTTGGTTGTTGCTTAAATACACCTTTTTTAAAAAAGGACAATCCAAATATTCTACAACCTCTTAAACAGATTTTAAAAAGGCCCTGAATATGTCAGAAAGTGATTTTGAGCACTTTAGCAAACCACCTTAAGCAACCATTAGAGAAAATACAAACACGTTAAGGAAAAGTACCTGACATTGGGTACTTGACATTATGTCTAACTAACAGGTCTGTGAGACATGAGACAACAATTGTAACAGTTCAGCAGGCAAGTGCCACTAAGCTGAGAGACTCAAAGGTTAAAAACAAGCAAAAACATGATCCTTGCTGCTGAGAAGCTGACAGTCCAAAAATTCACCACAATGCAACAGAGCAACCAACTTTTATGTATAAGCAATTTCACAGCTAAACCTGTAATATAAACTGCTAACATTAAACATACTGATTTTACATTGATGAACCAAAATACATTAAACCCAACAGATGGTATTAAAAGACAAAGAAACAAGCAAACAAACAAAAATACTGATTTTTGAAAAGCATACCTGAACAATCTTCATTTTCTTTTACAGGAAGGTGGGACCATCTCAGTATTTCTCTTACTAGCTGATCACATAATCCTTGAGCATCATTTAAATTATAGTTATAGAGGTGGCAGTATAAAAGAGAAAGATAATAGCGAAGCTGAAGAAAACATGTCCTTCTTCCTCCTTAATAGGGCAGAATTACACTTACATTAAAAACCATGTTAGCTAGGTAATGTTCTTGATCTGAGTGCTGGGTAGATGGAAATGTTCAGTTTATAAAAATTCATCAACTGTACACTCATGTCATGTGAACTTTTCTGTACCTGTTTCACAACTGAGTAAAAGAAAACAGGTCAGCAATACTTTGTTCTTTTTCATCATAAATTCTGAACAATTTTATTTTCTGTGGTCAGGTCCTAAGATGACTAAGAATTTATCCAAAAAGAGGTGCAAATGCTCATTCAGTACTAACTGAGGTCCGCTAACAATATCCATCTCAAATACTATCTCAGTACTAACTGAGGTCCACTAACAACATCTCTCTCAAGTACACATGCTATGAAACAGAAGTGAAGTTGCTCAGTCATGTCCAACTGTTTGTGACCCCTTGGACTGTAACCTACCAGGCTCCTCCGTCCACAGGATTCTCCAGGCAAGAATACTGGAGTGGGTTGCCATTTCCTTCTCCAGGGGATCTTCCCAACCCAGGGATTGAACCCAGGTTTCCCCCTTGCAGGCAGATGCTTTAACCTCTGAGCCACCAGGAAAGCCCATGGAACAGAAGGGCACATGCTAAAAACACAAATTAAAAAAACACACAAGAAACCATACATATATCAAACAGACAGTCAAAGAGACTTTCCAGAGAAGAAATACTATCGAATAAGATCGGATCCCTTGAACACTGTCTTCAAATATCTAAAAGGTGCTTAGGACTGAGACTGCTGGTTACTTGCCCCTTATCCACCATTCTGAGTAAAAGAATTCTAATTTTATTCAGGGTTCCAATGCACTCAGATCACGATTTCTTGCTAGATGTGGCCATGAGAAAATATGACAAAGTTCTTAACCAAGAGATAATATAGTGTACAGCTGCCAGACAACCTGTGTCAAGAGGCATCTCAGCCAGGAGGTGCGCCCTCTCTTGCCCCTCCTGCCTGCCTCCTTTCTGTTACCTGGATTATGCACGTGATGGCTGGGACTCCAGCATCCATGTTAATGCATGCAACAGCCTTAAGAGTGGAAGCAATGCACTAAGGATGATGGAGTAGAAACACTAAATATAAGCTTGAGTCCTTGATGAGACCACCGAAATACCAAATCAGCCCCAGACTGTCAACTCCTTGCCTCCTTTCCTAAGAGAAATAAACTTCTTGTTGAAGGCACTGTTACTTTCAGTCTCCATTACAAGAAACCATTCCAATTGGATACAATTGGAAATGAAATTAAATTAAAAGGTCCAGAGTAAAGCTCATTATGAAAATTTTCTTCGTGAGAACTTCTCGTCATACTGAACGCCACTCTTCTTCATCCAGATGTACAATCTCCAAATCTGAGAACTACATGAGACTTCTTTCTCTCGAGAGTCACAAGTTCACTTGATCAAACCTATTAAACATCTGACAAATGTGACTTTTGTTCCCCAGTACTCTTGACATTGCTTTGCTTCAGGACCTCTTCAACTGACTAATTTTCTTGCTTCTAGGTAAAATCCACATCTCTATACCACACTCCAACAAATGGCCCTCTGTAATGTACCAAAGTCATCTTTCCAAATGGCCTATGTTTATTTGAAAAGCACTCTTTCTGTATCTTAACAGATCCCACTGTCTTCAGGATAAAACCTTAATCCCATGGCACTGCATAGTATTTTCCTTTATCATCTATTCTCTCCTCTCACTTTAGCGCTCACCACCCTATCCTCAATATTACATATGTTTCAAATAACTTGGTCCTGTTAAACTACTTGCAATTTATCAAACTGCCATGGTTTCTCATGTCTTCTTGCTTCTGGAGTGCTATATCCTTGTTACACCATTCCCACTCCTTCATCTGAACAATTTTCACTCAGTTTTACATGTCTGTTCCTCCAGGTCTTCTCCAGATTGATGTTTGCACTCCAGTTCAGACTGCGCTCCCCCAGCAAACACCACAAAGCATAATGAGAAACATGCCAGTTGTTTACGCAATCTAACCTCCACACTGTGGGCAATTTGATGGTAAACTTGTTTCAGTTATTCTTATTGTCTAATACACATAGCAGGCCCTCAATACATAGCCACAGTAGCCAGAAAATAAATTTAATAATTGGCTAAACCTGACCAGTAGTGGCAGTCAAGGTTAGCTCCACCGTCACTTTGGCTGAGAACATTTATTATCTTATACCCTCAGCCCTAGATCATAAAAGCTATCACCAGTTTCTAGAATCCACATTCCTACTGTCTCATCAACACCACCCTGGTGGCTCAGAGGTTAAAGCGTCTGCCTGCAATGCGGGAGACCCAGTTCGATCCCTGGGCGGGAAGATCCCCTGGAGAAGGAAATGGCAACCCACTCCAGTATTCTTGCCTGGAGAATCCTGTGGACGGAGGAGCCTGGTAGGTTACAGTCCAAGGGGTCACAGAGAGTCGGACATGACTGAGCAACTTCACCCCACCCACCCACTGTCTCATCAAAAACTCCATGTAGCCCCATAATAAGTCTAACTCACAGAAAATTCTTAAAGTTGAGTTACTTAAGAGCAGAGAGCCTTAGCTCCAAGCTTCTATAAGTTGGTAATAGCAACTTATTTGACTCATAGTGTCTCTTGTAGATACTTGCAGTCTTACTAAATAACATTTTTTTTTTAAGTTAGGATTTAAGTCTTTTTTTTACCCATTACCAATCAATCACAGGTTCCATCACTAACCAAAAAAAGAACAGAGGAGTCTTATCTACAGACAGGATAAAAAATTCTTGATTCTACAAATTCCAAGACTAAGAATAATTTAAAATAACTATTTCTAAGAGTCAAGGTAGCTACAGTATGTATTTAAGCATTAAGAAATTGTCAGTTCTCAGAAATCTGAAATTATTTTTAATAATAGAAGAATGCTAAAATATAGTCCCATGAACATTATGGCAAGTAATATTATTTTAACACCCCCTACCTTTCTCACAGGTTTCTTGTAGAGCTTTCCTCCATATTTGAACAGATTTTTCATATGATCCTAATAGGAAACACTCTTCCCCTACAAAATTTTTAACCAACAATTAGCCCTGGTTAATTAAATTACTTTATCAAAATTTACTTGCTTTAAAATTTAGTGGATATAGCACTGCCAGAAATTATTTTGGAAAAAAAAAAATAATAATTACAACCAGTCAATAAACTCAAAGCCCAACAACCTACTATCACTTACAACTGGGGTTAGAAATTGTTTATAAGATACTGACCATTGATAGATTTAAGTTCTAAGGTCTGGTTCAAGCGAACTCCAGCAGTCTGCAGTTCAGCCTGTATATGGCATAACAGGGACTTGACAGCAATGCTTCATGAGTCACCTTTTCAGCTAACTGCATGCCATCTTCAGAAACTCTTTCACTTAATTGCATCTGATACCATAAAGTCTTTCTGTACAATATTCTCCAGAGAACAATCAATCTGCACACAGAATTAGGTAATCATAAAAATCAAATTTTGGACTAGGGATAAGAATGAGTATAGCCTTTTTTTAGCCTTTACTAAGAGTATAGCTAATGAGTATAGCCTCCTCATTAGTCTTTTTCTCTCCATGTATTCTTCCCTGAGGTAATAATATGCATACAACTGACCAGGTTCAAAGATAGCACAAAGTCAAAAAAATGCACATTTTAAACTTTCATAAATGTTTTGTACACCTGTGGTCATTTTTTCTATAGTGCTTATCTAAATCAAACAGTATCATGATTGCCCAAGACTAATAAAATAATGTGTGTTGAAAAATGTTTGGCAGAAATCCTAAAATACTTTTAAGTAACAAAATCTATGATGCTGAGAGCTAATGGTACAAGGTTTCTTTTGGGAGTGATAAAAATATTCTGGAATTTGTGTTACTACAACCTCATGACTATAATAGAAATGACTGAATTGTATCCTTCAAAATAACGAATTTTACAGTATGGGAATTATATCTCAAGTTTGAAGAATCTACAATGCCGATGGTCTCCTAACAGTCAAGTCACTGTACCTGTGTCCTGGCTGTTGCACAAAATTTAATACTTGAGGATGAATCTTGAAAGACGAGTTCCAAGACCAGTTTTCCCAAGATCCACTGTCTTGAAACATTTGAAAAATGGGTAACACCAATGAGTCTTGCTTTGCTCTTCTACTTCCATCAGCTGATACTGAGATAACTTCAGGCTGAAGACTGTACACACCATTTAAATGATCAGCTACCATTCTGAGTAAATGAAAACAGGCTAAAAGCTTCTCTGAGAATAACTGATCCTGTTGTTGCTGTGTCAGCAAAAGCTTTATAGTATTTGAGGTCAGCTTCACCAAATGTCTTACATCTTGCTTGTATCTCATTCCCAATACCGGATTGATAAACACTGATGAAAAAGTTGAAAGATACAAAGTACCCATGTATTATATTTTGAGCTCTTGCTTAAAAAAAGATCAAGTTTGGGAAAAGGACATTTTATAAACTGAAGAATATACAAAAAATGAGTGATACAAACTACTGTGTAATTTAACATTAAATTTTTTTCTGTCACATTTTTGGAAATTCCTATAGTCCACGCTGCAAGGAGATTTTTCTGGACAGAGTGCAGTTCTGTAACAGTTTTATCTGTCTCCTCAGTATTATCTTTTGCATGAATTGTATCAAACATAGAAGCAAATTCCAATCTTCCCTCCTCAACACTACTAAATAACAGATCATCTTTTTGGTTCCAAAAAGAGAATAAGTTGTTTGGAAAACATCTGTCATCATCAGTTTCTTCTGCTTCAAAATCCTAAAACATGAGTGAGAAAAAATTATTATTAATATCATTTAAACTGATTATTAATCAGTTTAGTGCTATCAAATTTCTCTTCTCTTTAATAACAGGAAAACAAAATATGTTTCTTGGAATAAAATCAGTACATAACTGTTCAAAATTAATAAAATGTTGCTAGCAAGTACCTTCAGATCTGCTGTTTCTTCATTTAACTTCAATGTTTCTTCCGCTTGCAAGAATTTGGGAACAGTAGAATCAGCTACATTTTCATCTCTTTGGTGCTTTAACAAGCTAGATCTTAGGGAATTCAGTGATCGTAAGTTCAGACCTTTGCCTTTTGGCTAGAGAAGAAAGAAGATTTCCAAGAGCAAAGTTTTATCCATAACTGTACTACAATTATAAATTCTTTAGACAAACGTATGCAATCCAAGGACATCACTGTCAGTTCAGTTTTAAATTTAAAAAGACCGAGAATGTTGGCATTTGGTAGGAAACAACACAATACTGAAAAGCAATTATCCTTCAATTAAAAATAAATATATTAAAAAAAAAGACTGAAGCCAGCTTTTACTGATGGTACCAAAAAGCACCATACCTTACACAATATCAACTTTCGTATGTTTTCTCAAGCCTCTGCGTTGAATCAAGTAGAAGGGATCTCATGAGCACTGATGGAGACAGATTATCAAGAAATCGAAGGGTTGTGACCATGTATCCATCAGAAATAATGAGGTAGGGTAATCGTGAGTGTGCTTTTATAGAGAATCTCTGTCTCATAGGGTCACTATCTGAAGCTGATGAATCTACAGAATTATTTGAATCTTGAAGTGTAAACTGCTGTGGTCTAGCAAACAAACATCAAAATTCAAGAATTAGTGAGAGGAAAATCTTTTAAAAAAACAATTACATTATTCCAAAGGAAAAACAAAACAAACATTTCAGAATGATGAAAAAGCAAGCAAATTAAACAGAAAAATATTAAATGTGCACAGATCTGTGAGGAAAACATAAGTAATTAAATAATACAGAGGTCGGTGGGTTTTTAAAAAATTTTCCCAGAATTGTGACATTTACTCTATTGTCTGTAATATTGTTTGTAATCCAGTTTTATATTTCTTTTAGAAAAATATTGAGGCAGTTATTTTTACTATTAAAGACACTTAAGCTGTTAACTTTCTTTCTTACTATATATTTAAATATCCTTGTAAGAATATAAATAGGAGCTGTGAGTTATTAAGAAACATTTGGAGAGGATGGTGATGAGTAAAATTTTATCAGCTTAAGGTTAAATTTGACTGAGTTTCCATATAAATGTAGTTATTTATTGTTACAGTGGTATACCTAATTCTGAATACTTAATATCAACTGATTACTTAATATCACTAATTATTAACTTTGGGGCTTTATAAGTATAAAGAGAATAGAGAACCAAAATATATTTTTTTCTGGTTAGGAAAATAATCAGCTATAGATTATATGAACCAAATGGCCCACAACAGAAGGTTGGTTTTAGAAGGTACAGTCTACAAAATTTATAAAACCATTAAAAAGTGACTCCACGGAAAGATGTATAAGACATACTGTCAAATCAAAAAAGCAAAACAGTAAACAGCATATATCATATAATTAATTTGCTTTAAAAAATAATATTGTTAATTTATTATATGTTATACATATTACGTTATATAAAATTTTCAAATTAAGAGGACAACACACTAAAATGCTAATAATTGTTATCTCTAAGGAATAGTATTATAAGTCTTTCACTTTCGATAGTATTTAGTTTTGTAACATTTGATTAAGCTTTTAAAAATAATTAATATGTATTACTTTTGTAATCAGAAAAAACAATCCATTCTGAAAGATCCTAAATACTAATTTTTAAGGAAAATGCGAGGAAATTTAAGTCAGTTAGGAAGCAGACCATAATAAGGAAAAACACTTTCACTGCAGGAAGTGACAAGTTTTTCCATCATAATTGTCTATTGCTAGATATAAGATAAAATTTTTGTTAAATATAATCAAGGACACTTCCCTCAGTTTTCCTTCTGTAAAGCAAAGGTAATGGATTAGTTTTAAAGACCTTTTCCAATTTTTTGTTTTGTAAACAGCTATCTATATGTGTCTACCCAAACATAATAACATCAACATCAATAAAAACAAATATTTACTGAGCTCTTACATTATGCCAGAACTGTGCTAAACCAATTTAAAATTATTTATTATCTTGTTTCATTCCCTCAAGTCTAAGAGACAGTTACTGCCGTCTTCATTTCAGAGTAAAAGAAAATGAGGCTCAAAGAGTAACTTACCCAAACTCACACAACCGATAGGTAGAAGAACCAAGATCTGACTCTTGATCTGACTGCTGCTACATGATCTCACAATTTAAAATTTAGATATGGCTGGATTCTAAAGTCTACTATCCGTTTCCAACAACTTTCCCCTTTTTCCCTTTTGGGAAAAAAGTAGACACATTCCTGGGTGCTCACTCGCTTCAGTCGTGTCAGACTCTTTGCGACCCCATGGACTATAGCCTGCCAGGCTCCTCTGTCCATGGGATCCTCCAGGCAAGAATACTGGAGTGGGTTGCCATGCCCTCCTCCAGGGGATCTTCCCAACCCAGGGATCAAATCCATGTCTCTTACATTCCGCACTGGCAGACGGGTTCCTTACCACTAGCACCATCTGGGAAGCCAGATACCTCCACATCCCAAGTTAGATAAAAATTAAGTGCTCTGCTTTTAAAACAATAAAAGACATATCACATCTTTATTAATTTTTATATCAAAGAAGTTACATTTTTTAGTGCTGTTAAATATTTAAATAACATATACTTACATAGTCACATTGTCAAATTTTCACCAGGATTAAGCCACAAAAAGAAATAGAAGAAAACTATAAATAAACAGATATTGAGATGACAGACTCAAAGAAAGAATAAGACAGTTTGAAACATGAAATTATATTTTAAAAAAACACACAGTAACGCAATACCAAAAGAGAAAAACTTCTGTAAATAAATTAAATGATTTAAATATCTCACCTATATGTTATTAGTGGGTGAAGAGGAATAAATTCTGCTGGCCCAAATTCTATAGAGCAACCAAATGTAATTAACGTTAGCAATTCACCATGGCAGGTCAATAAAACTAGGGAGCCACGTTTTAACACACAAGCCAGAAAAAGACTATCGTGAGTCCAGCTGACATCACCTACCCAGTATGACCTAGAAAAAGCAAAAAAAGATGTTTAGAAAGGACCCTCTACAATGTCTCTAACAATATATAATGGCCAAGAAGGGGTGAGATACTTCAAAAAATAAGGGCAAAAGAATGAATAGTAGGCAAATGTCACATACATTTTGTGTATTTTACTTCCCAGGAAATAAGTAAGAAGAAAGGAGTTTGCTCATAAACATCTAGTTCACACAACATACCAATTAGAAATTTACTTACATTCATAAACAAATCATAAGATGAAAATACTACCTAAAAATGTAAAGCTTTTTAGTCACTTACATTATAGCCAGAACAACTTCTAATCCTAGTGATATCCATTACTAAAATCTACTGGTAGATTTTGAAGGTCAATACCATGCCTGTCTCTCAGGAGCCTGCCAGAGCCCCACTCAAGAGCAAATTCCCTCTTGCCAAAGCCATCTTTACCACTCCTAACTGTATTAAAATATTAATATTTCTTTCATGGGGACAGAAAATAGCTCCTTCTCATTTAAATGATGGACACCCTCAGTTAAACAGACCACTGAACTGAGACTAGAAAGGAAATTTTGGGAACAGAAAGAAAATAAAAATGCAAGGCTGGATGGACCTGAAAAGTCAGAGAAGAGCAGAGAAGTGTTCATAAAAGGAAATTACAAGGATCCAAGAGGAAGAGGAAATCCTCCTACCCTATAATCCTGCACAGGTCCCTTGCCATCCAAAATCATCACTTACGGTACTGTCCACCCATATGCAGAGAATGCTAACTTGGTTTAAAAGGCTAAAAACACCTCAGCCTGAGTATATAAAATGATCTTCCCAACCCCAGATTCTTCATTTCAGTCTCTCTAAGCCCAGTATTTCTCTACCTAATCATAATACTACTTCTCCTAAGATAGCACAGAAAGAAAGAACAGAGAAAATAAAATGTGTTCAAGTATCTTCCACCCTATCAGACCCTTCCTTAAAGGACTGAAGGCTTTCCTTATAATAAAGTGAAGTTGCTTAGTGCTGTCTGACTCTTTGTGATCCCATGGATAGTAGCCTGGCAGTCTCCCCTGTCCATGGGGTTTTCCAGGCAAGAATACTGGAGTGGGTTGCCATTTCCTTCTCTAGGGGAAAGTGAAGTTGCTCAGTTGTGTCCAACATATAAAGCAAAGTTTAAAGTCTATCAAGCACAAATGCTGAAAGCTGCATTATCTATCTAAATACCAATTTGTTGTTGTTCAGTCTCTCAGTCATGGCCAACTCTTTGCAACCTCATGGACTGCAGCACGCCAGGCTTCCCTGTCCTTCACCATTCCCAGATTTTGCTCAAATTCATGTCCATTCAGTCAGTGATGCCATCCAACCATCTCATCCTCTGTCAACTCCTTCTCCTCCTGCCTTCAATCTTTCCTGGCAGCAGGGTCTTTTCTAATGAGTCAAGTCTTTGCATCACGTGGCCAAAGTATTGGGGCTTCAGCATCAGTCCTTCAATGAATATTAAGGAATGATTTCCTTTAGGATTGACTGGTTTGATGTCCTTGCAGTACAAGGGACTCCAACACCACAGTTCAAAAGCATCAGTTCTTCAGCGCTCAACCTTCTTTATGTTCCAATTCTCACATCCATACATGACTACTGGAAAAACCATAGCTTATATGGACTTTTGTCAGCAAAGTAAAGTTGCTGCTTTTTAATATGCTGTCTAGGTTGGTCATAGCTTTTCTTCCAAGGAGTAGGCAGCTTTTAATTTCACGGCTACAGTCACCATCTGCAGTGATTTTGGAGTCCAAGAAAACAGTCTGTCATTGTTTCCATTGTTTCTCCATCAATTTGCCATGAAGTGATGGGACCAGATGCCATGATCTTAGCTTTTTGAATGTCGAGTTTTCAGCCAGCTTTTTCATTCTCCTCTTTCTTTAGTTCCTCTTTGCTTTCTGCCATAAAGGTGGTGTCATCTGCATATTTGAGGTTATTTATATTTCTCTGCAATCTTGATTCTAACTTATGCTTCATCCAGCTTGGTATTTCACATGTACTCTGCATATGAGTTAAATAAGCAAGGTGACAATATACAGCCTTGATGTACTCCTTTGCCAAGTTTGAACCAGTCCATTGTTCCATGTCTAGTTCTAACTGTTGCTTTTTGACCTGCATACAGGTTTCTCAGGAGACAGGTAAGGTGGTCTGATATTCCCATATCTTTAAGAATTTTCCATCTCCTAAAGAATTCTTTTTAAGAATATTTGTTGTGAAAATATCTATTTAGACACTACTTATCAGAGCCTTAAATTTATTAAACTATTAAAAAAGTAAAAGAAAAACACTATTTAGAAATAAAAAAGAATCCTTACCTGACAAGAGTAGCTGGAACCACAGGATTCTTATTACTACATCCTTTAAGGCTACCATAGAGAGTAACAAAATTCAGTGTGTTTATAAATAATACCTGAGTTGCCTAGAAAGAGAGAAAAAGACAACAAAACAATTAAAATCATTTTACTTATATTTCTAAGACCTAGAGATCTATTGTATCAATGAACTATCTCGCCCTTCCCAACTGGCAAGACAATACCAACCACCTATATAACTCTTTTCCCTTTTACACTACATTTTAAGAATATCAGTTACTGCTTTGCCCCTTCTTTCTTCCTTTTCCATTATCCTTTTTTCGCTTCTGAAGGTCAGACTTCAAAAATTATGGCACTTAATGTAAATAATGTTACCAATTTACAAAGTCAAGTTAGATCAGAAAACACCAATTTAAAGAACATAAAGTAGTATTAATAAAAAAAAAAAGCCATATTCAAGGAAAAAAAAAATCTCTAAACTGAACTAAACTCTCTCTTTTACAGTTTACTCCCAAGACAAATTACATTTACTGACCTTTGGGTCTTTCTGATTAATCGTTACTGCCAGGGTAAGTCCATCTCTTGAAAATGCAGAAATCAGAGCTCCCCTTGACTTCACTGACTCACATTTAGGGATCAGACTGCACAGAAGGCAATCCTGCTGAGCCCACTGAACATGATATGGCAGTGATCTAAGAAAGGAATGAAATAACTGAAAACAGGAAGTATAGTAACTTTTATAAAATATGTATGTAATGAAATATACATATTTCATTACAGAAAATTGATGGGTCCAGCTAAATTCCTTCATATGCATATATATTTGTGATCTCTTAGCAACTGCTCACAAGTTTTATCCAGGGCACAAAAGGGCAACTGCTAACTAAACAAGGTAGGTCCATATCAGAGTTTTGTATTAATGGCATGTCCTACAGCCAACCCCAAACAAATCTGCATCCACTAAAAGTTTAGATACACGTATTTCTACATTATTACAAATATTTTTGGGCTTCCCTCATAGCTCAGTTGGTAAAGAATATGCCTGCAATGCAGGAGATCCAGGTTTGATTCTTGGGTCAGGAAGATCCCCTGGAGAAGGGAATATCAACCCACTCCAGTATTCTTCTCTAGAGAATCCCATGTAGAGAATCCTAGCAGGCTACAGTCCATGGGTTTGAAAGAGTGGACACAATTTAGCAACTAAACCACCAACACCTAGTTGTACATTTAAGATTTGTTCATTTGACTTTATATAAATTACACCTGAATAAAGTACTGCTAGCATAAGAAATAAAGAAAATAAACAGAAAAAAAATCTCACTATATTTAGTATTGAGTCATTATATGCTTTTAAATGCATTCTATTTCGTTGGGCTTTTTAAAATAAATAAAACTACTTTTAATTTAAAAAAACAAGAGAATTTAAAAGGTATGGTAGTAAATTCAAATAAGTTACATCCTTTTCAACATTCAACTGAATTAGTTTTCAAAGGAGTTTTTTATAGTCTTAAGATAAGACCATGGCCAGCCTTACCTTTTATGTGTTCTCAATTCCAACAAGGGAAACAAAATAAAAACAAGAAAAGCTTTCTGTAATAAACAAGTAAAATGAAAAGTAAAGAAACAGAACAACACTTATAGGGAAAAACGATTCGTAAAGTCTCAGAGGTCGATGTTCACATTTAATTTACTGATCTTATGTATTTATGGGCCAAAAGATATTATAATAATGTTTCAAAGGGGAGAGAAGAACTTCCCTGGCGGTCCAGTGGTTACGACTCTGCACTTGCAATGCAGGGGCTGTGGGTTCAATTCCTTCTGTGGGGGAACTAAGAAGATTCCATGTGCTGTTCAGAACAGTCAAAAAAAAAAAAAAAAAAAAGATAGAAAACAAGGAAGAAGGAAACATTTACCTTACCTTACGGGTGTAAATACATTTTCATGCCACCGAATTGCTAGAAATGTTAACTTCAGGCATTCCCCGGAATAGAAAGTAAATGAACACAAGCAGCAGTCTCCAAATAACTGTAGATAAATTTCATATACTTTAGTATATAATAAATCTGAAAATAAATCAAGAGGATCTAGAAACTGTCATACTGAGTGAAGTCAGAGAGAGAAAGAGGAATATCATATGATATCGCTTATTTGTGGAATCTAAAAAAAAGTGATACAAATGAACTTGTTTATAAAACAGATTCACAGATTAGAGAATGAATTTATGGTTATCAGGGGGAAGAATGATGGGATAGTTAGGGAGGTTGGGATTAACATGTACACACTGCTCTGTTTAAAATAAATAACCAGCAAGGAAAATAGAAAATAAATTCATGCATGAAAGAACAGAAAAACAAGCAAAAAAACAGTCCCACATTTTCTTATAAGATAAATGAAACATATCAAGAACCTGCTTATACTTTTATTCTTAACATATAGCTTAACGTTAAGCTAAACACTAAGAAATTTATTTCTGAGCCAGAAGCATATCTCAAATGGGAAATCAAGGTGCAGTTACTCTCTCAAGAAAACATTGCCATTTACTCTGGCTATATAACTGGGAATATTCTTATATATTTATTTTTCTCTTCTTTTATGGTTGTATATTATTTAAACTAGGGCACTATTCATGGGGTAAATAACAAAAGTTCAAAACACAATTTTTAACAATAGCAAATTGGGTAAAAACATATGGGTCAACACATACAAAGACTATCACACAGGTATTTCACATGTCTTTTAGTTAATGAATGTGTTATTTACTGGAATGGCTTATTTAATATCACCAATTCTAGTTTCTTTTTTTATTACAAAGCTAGTTATATTCTAAAACTAAGGAAAAGTAAAACTAGGGAAAGACCAAGGAAGCTCAAAGTTCAAACCACTTTTAATAAAATCTTTTAAAATGGAACCAAGAAATATAAAAATACCTTTCCCATGATAATTTCACCATTACTACAATTAATGATGACTGGAGATATACAGCTATCATTACACATTCTGCTCAACAGCATCCCAGGAAGTGTCTGCTCTTAGAGTCTGAGGTCTCTACTGCAAGAACACCCTGTCTGATTTGGATTTTACCTCATTTTTTATAAAAACAGCATGCACTACCGCTTCTTTATCTTCAGTGGAAGGCAAAGGAACTGCTTCTTCAGGCATGATCTGGGACCACTGACCCACCAAGGAAAGGCTTTTGGAAGATAAAATATTCTTGAATTCCAAATGTTCCAAAGGAATATGCATCCAGAAGGAGTTATAAGCAGAACTCTTTTCCCATTGCCAGATACATACAAGTACAGTCTCGAAGAGCTTGCTAAAAAACAAAAAAGTTACTAAACCTCTGAAGTCAGAAATTCCTGCAAAAAAAGTACAAATTTTATCTATTCTGACAACGAGGAACCTAAATGAGGTTTCCATTTAGAAAGCAAAACTAAGGCATTAATAATAAATTAGAAGTACAAATAATATTAACACTTATCATGCACTCATGTGTGATATTAGGAACCTACTGCTATCACAGATATGTTAAGCATGCCAGATTTTTCTTCCTCAAGATGAACCTTAGTGTTACAATAATCAACATCAAAAAATACTTACATATACATGGAAATACATACAGATATTTACAAAAGCAGAGGTATATTTCTTTTCCTCCTATATATCAATTTAAATCAATTTAAACAAACAAAAAAACTCCCACCTACTGCAGCTTTAATCATTTCCTTAGGCTTTTCAGTTGCTTGTATAGTTTTCAAACAATCTTGATCTTTGTTCCAGAGGAAAACCTCCCCTGTAGTCAGTACCCCAGCCAGCCAGGCATCTGTTTTCAAAACGGAAATACAATGCTTACGGTCTAACATTTTCCTTAATATTACCTCCAAAATTATTTTTAAAAATACAGTTAATCTAGCCTTTAGACAATATCAGTACTACTTAACCATTACTGGATGTTGTTAGGAGTATAACATCCTTCAACAAAGGCTGAAGACTGGGAATTTTCTTCTTTGTCCTTCCTGAGAGCAAATTAATTTCATTTACGAATTTATCATCCAAAAGAAAAACAGCTTCATTTTCCTAGGAGAAGAAATACATGGAAACTTAAAGAGATGCCAGAAGTTAATTCAGCCTCCTACCTAAGTTATCACAGAAAGGAAAAGAAAGTGACATCTAAGAAAGATGGTATATTTGTACTACACGTCATAAAATGAACAATAAGGGATTTTTACAAAACAGTTTTATTTATTTATTGGTGTACTGGGTCTTCATTGTGGCTCAAGGGCTTCTCTAGTTGTGGGGCGGGGGCTTTGTTGCCCAGGGGCAAGTGGGATCTTAGTTCCCTGACCAGGACTCGAATCCACATCTCCTGAACTGGAAAGCAGATTACTGATCACCTGACCATCAGAGGTCCCAACAATAAGGCTAATTATGTAACCTGAAGATTTTTTCATTCTATCTTAAAAGTACCTCTTATTAGAATTACTAGGTAGGATGACCTAGTAGCCACACTGAGATTTATTTGAAGTTTAAAATTACAGGAGTGTCTTCCAATTCTGCTAGCCCAAACTGAGATATCTGCTGTTAGCTCACTGATCTGAAGAGTAATATGGGCAAGTTTTAAATTATTTACTTAAATAGACATGGCTTCTCATTGCTGAAGCAGTAGCATATGCTCCTAGACTTCAGTTTTAGAAAACATCCAGAAAATGTTCTGAGCTTCCTGGAAACCTTCCAGTTAGACACAAGGCTGCTTCATCACCTGTGTGGGTATTCCAAGATTCACCAGGACATGAAACTTCCCAAACATGTGCCTTTGCTCAAAAAAGACCCTGTAGATGCGAAAGCCATGCTCATTTTCAACAACTGCAAAGAGGCTTTCTGGCTGGGCCATCTCAAAAACTGGGACTTGCAGGGTGAAGAAACTGTGTCCCAGAATTCCCAGGAGAGCCCCGAAGATGCAAGTGAGGATAATACACCATCCCAGAACTCCAAGAGCAAAGCAACAAAGGATGGTGAAGAAGATGAAGCAGGTGATGGAGAAAAGGAGCAAGAGAGTGATGAGAGAGCTGACAAATGTGATCAGACCCATAAAGACTGATACTCCCTCCCCATCTCTGCCAGCCTCCTACCACAGAAATACACAAAATCTTGTTCAGAGGGCAAGTGATCCTTCTGCAGATGCTACTTTATTTTTTAAAGGTTATTCTTCAATCTTAGAGGCAAAGCACACATGTAACACATATTACAATTGATATTGTACAACTGAAGAAAAACTACCTGTCCCAACCAGGAGACTCGTGGCCAGGGTTTTTTCTGTTTGATACTGGTTGATGTCAAAACTTCTAATCTTATCTCCATGCTTATTAAGATATTAAAGACCAATTAAGTCAAAAGTCACAAGATGCTGTAAAAATCAAAACAAAAAAATGATAAGACCCCATAATAGTTACTGAAGATTTTAAGAGTTTTCATAAAGTTTTAGTAAATGACTTTTTCATTAGCTCAAGTTAACTCTCTTTTTAAGGTAAAATGCTGATACTTTATTCAGTATCTAATCTTGAATAGTCAGGCAAAACGTGTTTGCTTTTTTAACAAGTTATTCCTCAGACTATGAAAATAAACACGAACTTGAGGAATATCTTGATAATATAGTTTCTATGTGACTACTTTCTCTTCTTTCCAAAGATGACCACAAAAATACCCCCTACCCCATAAGCTCTTCTTACACTATGACTTTAACACTCCTCTCTCTCATTGAGAGATCTGGTCTACACCTCATCCCTTGAAATTGGGTGGTTTTTTACTGCTTTGACCAAGACTAAAATGGAAGTGAGGCTATGCATTTCACAACGCTAGCTCATACAAGGCAAAACGTCTCCTACCTTGTGTGTGCACGCGTTTATTAGCTCCGTTGTGTCTGACTCTTTGCAACCTCTACAGCCTGGCCGACTATAGTCCGTCAGGCTCCTCTGCCCATGGGATTTTCCAGGCAAGAATACTGGAGCGGGTTACCATTTCCTCCTTCTGGGGATCTTCCCAACACAGGGGTAGAACCCACATCTCCTATGTCTCCTGCATTGGCAGGCAGATTCTTTATCTCTGAGCCGCCTAGGATGCCCCACACCTTCTACCTTACTCCCTGGAATAATTACTGTTGAAGTCTTCAATCACCACATAAGCAGTCAAACTGCCCTAAGCCACAGAGCTCTAAGAAAGTCCAAACTAGACAACAGAGAAGCCCTGAAATAACATGATGTAAAGATGTCCAGCAAGTCTCCATGCTGGGTATGGGGATGGTTCAATAGAGGCCATGACCCGTTTATCAGAGCTCTACTCAGGTGACAGGAGCATAATCTTGGGTGAATGGTCCATTCCTGAGTGAATCTTGGGAGGATGATCACTGGGAGAATGTGACACAGTGATTTGGAGCCAAACAAAGTAAGGACACAGAAGCCATAATGAAAGGGATCCCACAGAAAAAACAGAGGACACTTTGAACATCAGAGCAAATTACAGTAATGGATTTAAAAATCCATGGACTAAAATAGGAAACCATGAATCCATATAATCATAAAAAAGTAAATTATTAAATTGAATATTTGATGTAAAATGGTATATTTACATTGTTTCAATATATCTCCCTATAAAATACTCATTAATTACAAAAGACAAAAGAGTAACTTCACAATGAAGAAACTGGGCAGATTCCATTGTATCTAAGGATCAAAATGAAAATAATCAGAATGGGACAAAAGGAAATCACCTGCCACTTAACAGCTAAAAGGAGAAAAACATCTGTGATGACATACGTACAAAGGAACATAATCTGAATCTAATCACAAGTAAGTATCAGGCAAACCCAAACCAAGGGACATTTTACAAAATAACTGATCAGTAACGTTCAAAAGTTTTAAGGTTATGAAAGTTGGGAAAAGATTGAAAAACTAGTGCCAGAGAGAAAAACCTGACAACTACATACAGTCAGTAAATTGTAAACTTTATGTTTGCACTATAAAGGACAATATGGGAGAAATGGAAAAACCTGAATAGAAAGAGAAACTGAGGATCAGATGATTGTAATAGATGAATGTTGATTTTCTGATTTTGATGGTTGTCTTGCATAAGCCACGGGTATGATGTGGGCAGAAGGAAGACACTGCATGCTGCGCAGCAAAAAGTAAAGGATAAAAAAACTAGCTCATCATTTCAAGACATAAAGACAGAGCCCTACAGAATTTGATGATGGATGGTCTTCTGTCTCTTAAAGCTCTGAAAATCACCTCCTGTTGTAGAGCGAAGGTTATTTGTGCTGTATACTGCTGGCACTAAAATCACTAATGGTACCTACAAGATGTGTGTGCTTGGAAGCTCAGTCCTGTCTGACTCTTTGCGAGCCCATGGTCTGTAGCCCTGGAGGCTCCTCTGTCCATGGGATTTTCCAGGCAAGAATACTGGAGTGGGTTGCCATTCCCTCCTCTGGGGGATCTTCCCAACCCAGGGATCAAACTTGGGTCTCTCAGGTCCCCTGCATGGGCAGGCGGGTTCTTTACCACTAACGCCACCTGGGAAGCCTGCTGCTAAGTAGCTTCAGTCGTGTCCGACTCTGTGCAACCCCAGAGACGGCAGCCCACCAGGCTCCCCCATCCCTAGGATTCTCCAGGCAAGAACATTGGAGTGGGTTGCCATTTCCTTCTCCAATGCATGAAAGTAAGTTTCCAAATATACCAAAGGTAGAGAAACTGTAAATAATCCCCCTTCGGCCTCAATCCTCATTAAAGCTGTTTCTTCTCTGAGCCTTGACCCACCATAGGCTAATAGGCCGGCTACTCTGGGGTTGGACTGACTCTTGTGTATCTGAAAAGCACCACTTCAGAGTATGCCTTACTCCAGCAACCAGGGTGAGCAGCCCTGCTCCTGTCTCTCTTCTCTTTCCACTTTCAGAGGTGTTAATGATCTCTCTCTCCTCGAGTGAGCAAGCCCCACTTTCCTGGTCAGTGTCAGAGGCCCTCCTCCCCACCCCAATCTGCCATAGGGATCGCCCTGCAGCCCAGAGAGAGGGCCAGGACACGCGCAGGGCCTACCTTCCTCATGGCCGTCGGCTCGTTTTCCTGGAGACTGGGACTCCGGCTTTGTTGGCTTCCGGTGCTTGTGCTTTACCCTGACTCCATTGTGCTCTTTTCCTGAATCTGGAGCCCCCCTGGGGCTTTTCTTGGTGGGTTCCTGGGGGTCACTAGGTGGCTTCCGGCACTGCAGAGAGATAGATAGTGTCAGGTCCAAGGTCAGCTTCCCATCTTAAGAATGTTCTCTTAATGTTGAGCCCTGTGCCCTGATTCTGAAACATGACATGAGCTGTTCAGGCATGGGCTGGGGGAAGGGGCAGCCCTCTGCCTTCCACAGTGGGCTACAGAGGCTTTTTGGACCGAATCCAGTGCCCTAGCTAATCCCCATAGACATCCATATCCCATCATTTTAAACAGGTCCACAGAGTCTGCATTCACAAGCCAAATAAACACCCAAAGTCATTTGAAAAGGTGCAAAGTCAGGCCCCATACTCTATCTGAACAGCAACAGAGAGACCGACAGAAAACAAAAATGCCTCTTCTGCAAGTTGGGTGACTACATTGTTCAAATAACTTCACTGTGAATAGTATCGACACAAACAACTGAAAATAATTCTCGCATGGGCCAATTCAAGAAAAATTATCTATTTTCATATATAAATTAATACTAGAAAAAAGATTCCACTAAGGCAAGAAGAAAAGTCTGCCACAGGAGCCATTCTAATCTCCCTGTACTTAGGAAAGACACTGAAAAGGCTCAGGCATTTTCAACAATGCCCCCTTACACTATGTGGCCCTTTCACCTTTTCCAAACACTCTCTCTACCATTCGATCTGTTATTCTTAACAACCCTGCAATGAAAAGCTAAATAATCACCCTTAGTGAAGAGATGAGGAAACTGAGCCTCCAGGGTAAGACGTTAAATCATTTGTCCAGGGCAACAGAGCCCAAGGTGTCCACTTGCCCCAGGGGCCACCAGGACCCAGGCCAGCCTGCAAGTTAGCTGCTGTGTGCCTGTGGTGAGAAAACGGCCAAGCTGGGACCAAGACCCAGGGCTCCTAGCACCCAGGGCGGGCCTCTTCACCTCTGTTCGCATTCCTCTCCTCTTCTTCCTTCTGTGCTTGTGTCTCCACTGACTATGTTTGGCTCCACTCATACCTACTGCCTGGTGCCTGGGACAGTCACAATGGTCGTGCTTATGCACTGTCAGGATACTCTGAGCCTAGCAGTCACACATTCTCACAAGCTCTGAGATCTCTCCACGCCATCCAGCAAGAAATAGGGCAAGAGAGGGACTTTCAGTTCGCAGTGTCCAGGGAGTGTGGAATAAGCAAACCATTTTACCAATGATGCGAGGAAGAAAGGCAGAGTGGTTTTCCCCTTAAGCAGACCTGCACACCACCTTCTAGAAGGTTATCATGATCCAGCTCCAGCTAAGGGGATGCAGATATCTTACTGATGGAGCATCTTCCAGCAGGGGTTGGCAGGGGGACTCCACAAAGCCACCAATCCCCGTCAAAGTCCAGAGAATCCTGCTATCCAATCAACTCCTCCTGCTTCTTACCAGTGGAGGGCTGAGCTGGAAATTCAAGTTCAGTTTCTCCCTTTACTTGCTGCAAGTTCCTACAAACCAAAGTGTTGGGAGGAAAGAAGATGGGCACCAGCTGCTTCAAGTGTGCCCTTCAGGTATAGTCAGAAAACAACTCCTTCAGGTCATGGGGAATAAAGTTCAATGCACATCAATTTGAACATGTCCGATTTACTTCTGTATATCATTTTTAGCTGGCTCTTTCAAGTACAGATCATTAACCCTTACTTCCTAAGACAAGACAAAAACAAGCAGAACAGAACATCTAGATGGGATTCCTGTCTGCATGTTCTGCAAGGGCACACTTCGACTTAGGCAAGAAGTTGGGATGGTGAGGAGACCATGTGAAATGAATGTTCTGGTCAACAGAGTGTTGAAGGGTTTTCTAAAGAATTTTCCAAATGATGAGGAGACCACCAGCACCAGATTGAAGGAGAATTTTCTGATGATTCAGAGGTCCTTCAGGAGTCTCGAGGCCTTGGGGCAGGTAGTGTAGGAAACAGGAGACTATGTTGTTTCTTTTTAAAAAATAACTTTCTTTTTTTTTTTAGGTCACATCAGTTTATAACATTGTATAAGTTTCACACACTTAACGTCATATTCCTACTTCTATATGTACTCCAGAGACTATTCAGATTCTTGGCCATACCCTGAAAGGGGCTGTTTTGAACTGACCCCTGATTTTAGTTTTGCTAATCAGTGGTTTCTTCCTTAGGAAGATGGAACGTAAGAAAAGAAGAGCCAAGATATTTGCTTTCCAGACAAATGGGCATTTACTAAATCATTACAGGCAGTTGCCAAGGGCTGCTTCGAGGCTCCTGACCCTGTAACTTTATTCTCTGCTCTCTGCATCTGTCAGTGGGCCCTGAGAACTCTTCATTTTATATAGGAAGGGGCGGTGCCTGTCTGCCAGTGAGTCACCTGCAAGACATAAGCTCAGGAGGGCGGGGACCACATCTATTCTATTTGTAATACTAATAATATCAATAGCAGCCAGCAACACTTCCTGAGCACTTAACTATCTGCCAGGCACTGTTCTAAGCATCTACACATATCACTTCATTTAATAATTTTTTAACAACAGCCTTGGTGACATAATTTATTGAGATATATCATATATTTGTAATGTTTACAATTCAACTGTTTTAGTACAGTCACAAACATGTGTAAGGATCATCACTATCTAGTTCCAAAAGTTCTTTCCTCACCCCAAATGGAAACCCTGGACTCATTAAGCCGTCTCCAGTTCCTCGTTCTCTCCAGCCTTAGGCAACCACTCATCTATGTCCTGTATCAATTCGCCCATTCTGGCCAGTATACATCACCATTGGGTGAGAAAAACCCACCCAAACTCTATCCCCAGGGTTCTTAACCTGGGGCATGGGTTGGGCCTGTGAGCCCCTAGAAATTATCGGCAAAATTATGAGGTCATGTTTCTGAGGACAGGGTCTGCAGCTCTCATTAGCTTCTCAAAGTGCTCTATGGTCCAACAACAACAAAAAAAAACTAAGAACTTCTGCACAGACAAATTCACAGTGCTCTAGCTAGAAATCTATTCAACATCCAATTTGAAGGCTTGTTGACATAACCTCAAATTGCTCCATATCTTTTTTTTTAATTTTTTATTTTTTTTTCTTTAATTAATTTTTATTTTTCAGTTTGTTTTGCTTTACAATACTGTATTCGTTTTGCTACACATCGACATGAATCAGCCATGAGTGTACATGAACTCCCAATCCCGACCCCCACCTCCCCCCTCCCGCCCCACACCCTCTCTCTGGATTATCCCCGTGCATCAGTCCCAAGCATCCTGCATCCTGCATCAAACCTGGACTGGCGATTCGTTTCACTTATGATATCACACATGTTACACTGCCACTCTGCCAACCCATCCCACCCTCTCCCTCTCCCACAGAGTCCAAAAGGCCGTTCTATACATCTGTGTCTCTTTTGCTGTCTTGCGTACAGGTTTATCATTACCATCATTCTAAATTCCATATATATGTGTAAGTATACTGTATTGGTGTTTTTCTTTCTGGCTTACTTCACTCTGTATAATCGGCTCCAGCGTCATCCACCTCATTAGAACTGATTCAAATGTATTCTTTTTAATAGCTGAGTAATACTCCATTGTGTATATGTACCACAGCTTTCTTATCCATTCATCTGCTGATGGACATCTAGGTTGCTTCCATGTCCTGGCTATTATAAACAGTGCCGCAATGAACATTGGGGTACACGTGTCTCTTTCAATTCTGGTTTCCTCGGTGTGTATGCCCAGCAGTGGGATCACTGGATCATAAGGCAGTTCTATTTGCAATTTTTTAAGGAATCTCCACACTGTTCTCCATAGTGGCTGTACTAATTTGCATTCCCACCAACAGTGTAAGAGGGTTCCCTTTTCTCCACACCCTCTCCAAAATTGCTCCATATCTTGAATAAGCCCTATCCTCAACTGCTTCTAGAATCTCCTTGATCACTAGTGGCCTTCAGATACTTTTTGGAGGAACACCAGATTCAGGTCAAGTCCTCTTAGCCCCGCTTTCTGCCTAGAACCCTGCCATCCTCCATAACCTATTAAGAACCCAGATCCAGATGCTTTGGACATCAAATCTCCAATGGGCTGAAACCCAAAGCTGCCACCCCAAGCATTAGGGGGATAGGAAACTGGTGGATGAGCCCAGAAGCTGAATTGGCTCTGGCCCCACAAAACTCCAAGCTAATCCTAAGCAGGTTTACTCAGTGGTGCAGGGAGCAACCCTGTCAAGGGCCCCTTCCCTCCCTGGGTCCCAAATTCTCAAGGCCAGCAGTTATCTTAGAAAAAGAAGAGGAAGGATGGCTATGCAGCAAAGGGTCTGTTATTAATTTCCCTCCCTGTATCTCATCATACTCTTCCGCTTTTCATCCTCATCTGGACAATGGCTTCCTCAGCTGCAGGGATCATTTCCCACAGCCTGCAAAATGCAAACTCTGCCCCCACCACACTAAAACATTCTATATGGAGAATGTGCCTTGGTTAAGGGTCATGATTCACTTTGCACAAGCCTTGCAATCACTTTGCTCACAGACCTACTCAAGAACACTGCATGAGGTTGACGTCTGCAGGACAAAGCAGACCACTGGTGTCTCGTCCCTGCCCTCAAACAGCCCAGCACTCACCTTGGGTCCATGGGAACTTCGGACCAGGACCTTGGCTTGTGGCTGCTGTTCCTCACCATCCTTCTCTTTGCCACATTTCACTTTCTTGGGCGGTGGAGATTCAGATGCACCATCGCTCACCACAGAGTCTGGTTGCCACTTGTTCTTACAAGCAAAGACACCTATACCCTCCTGTTTCACTCGAGCCTGCCCGGCCTTACTCCGCACTTCCACTTGGCCCCTTGGGGTAGCTGCTGGGAGGCCATCGGTCCGGAAGCAGGTGGCTAAGTTGAAGACCACGTCACCATCCACCTTCTCCATCTTCACCCGGCCCAGGTCCACCTGGCTTCCGAGCTGTGGAAGCTCTGTGCTAGAAGCCCTGGCACTGTTGGGAACCACGTCCAGGGTGAGCTCCTTGGGGCGGCTGTCATGAGGTAGCAAAGGCAGCTCGGGCATCTTGTGCAGGTTCTGGGGGGTGGCCAGGACCAGCTCGTGGGACATGTAGGTGGCCAGCACTTGGTTCTTAGGCTTTGTCTCTCCGGCCAGCTTCAGGCCACAAGCCCCCTGGGGGCCTTCCAGCTTAGGAGTGCTGTCGGGGCAGAGGTGGCTCTCCGATTCCCCAGGCCCCTGAGTCACTCGCAGGTCCCCACTACTAGGCTGCACAGACAGCGCCAGGGTCCCTGTCTGAGGGCTGAGAGTCAGGAGGACAGGGTTCACTTGTTCCTCATAAGGCTTGGCAGCAATGCGGCAGGTTTTGTTCTTTGTGCCCGTATCCTGCTCGGGAGCAAAGGGGCCCCCGGGCCGTGGCGGCTGCCCCTCAGGAAGCCCATGCATGGCCTCACTGGGGCCGAGGGATGGCACACCAGAGAACTCAGAAACGACGCTGGTGGGCCTGATGGGCACCCCTTGGCTGGGGGTCAACTGCCCAGCACTTGAGATGCCGAT
>SJXQ01011570.1:5664-15898 GCA_006408695.1 Aepyceros melampus | reverse complement strand
TCTGTCTTCAGAATCGAACCTACATTTCTTAGCACAGCCTTCAGGGCCTTCCATGACCTGCCTTTAGCCTCCTGTCTGGCCATATCCTGCGCCCTCACCACTCGATTCCTGACCCTTCCCTGAACAGACCATCCAGTTCCAGGCAGGTTCCTCACCCTGAAATGGCCTCTCCTGTGTTCCCTCTTCCCCTCTGTCCTCCGTCAAAGCCTAGCTTGAATGTCACCATGTCATCTCCCCAGCCCCCATCCTTGGTCAGTTAACTACTCCCTGTCTGGTCCTCCCTAAACATTTCATTCCCATACCTACCACAGCACAGATTCTTAGTCCCTCTGCTGTGTGATTAATTTGGCATAGGGCTCGGGTGTCTTTCCCCAACTCCCAGACAATCAGCTACTTAAGGTAAGAAATACCTTCTTTTCTATCTCTGGTTCTTCTGCAATGTCTTAACATAGTAAGTACTTAGTAAATTCGTGTTATGTGGAAGTGAATCTTGGATGAGAATTGAGGTGGTGACCCTGAGAAACTATAAAAGGCAAAAGAAACCCCCCCAATAAAGTACTCACCATGCTTACTATTTTTTAGAAACTGTACTTTAACAAAAAAGCTCTGCCTTATCTACAGCACACCCTTCCAAGTTGCCTGATTCTAGCCCGGTTCATTGTCTCTGAGCTCTTTTGCACCTCTGTAAATTGCAGGTAGCTGATGGATATGCAAACTCTGTCTTGTCCCATGCAGTTTGGACTGACTTCCCTCCCCACTGTGGAAAAACCAGTTTTGCCTCCATCTGCAATTCAATTCCTTTACTCCATATAAATTTGTGCTTTGGGGACTTTTTCTTTGAACCGACTATAAACATCTGTCTGGTTCCCTTGTTGATTAATGAGTGAAATAAAATCTTTAACATGTGCTCACTCTTAAATCTGTAAGAGACTCATGATTTTACCTTTCCGTGAAAATTATCTTTAACATTTCTAAAACAGTTACATGGATTCACACATAACTTTAGAGATTTCAGCAAGGGGTAAGACATCTCAGTTCACTAGGATCCCACTCCCAAACATCCTGGTTAATCAAGTTTTGACCGTTTCTTAGAGTATCTTGGAATATCCTACTTTAAGGAATAATAGCTCAGTCTGTTGGCTGATCATCTTTTTTCATCTGTTCTCTCTGTGAGGCATTAGAAGATTCAGGCAATGGAACGGCCATTCTTGTCATAGGACAAATTTTTAACACGAATTTTAATGCACGTTTTAGTGGCTACCTGCATTTTGTAGGCAGTGGATCACCCTTAGGTTAATTTTTCTTCTGTTTAGAGGGGATTAGTAGTTTGTAGGACTTGGGACAGAAATCAAAGGAGAGATTCTAGCATTTGGAAACAGAACAAGGTATAGAATATCATTACCTAGATAAGGGAGTTTGTAGACAGCCCCAAGTCCCCAAATAACAACAAGAAAACCAAGTAAAAACCAAAATAGTTAGCATAAAATATATATTTTATGACTACCTAGAGGGCAAACCTGATCCTAGATACCTCTACTTGCACAAGATCCTGAAGATAGAGCATCAGCTTAAATCTCAGCCTCCCACTCCTCTACTATGATTTTGTCAGAGCAGTGACCCTTCCTGTGTGAAGTCCTGTGCTGCTAATTAATAGTAGCCTTTGCAGGGGTGGGGAGGGAAAGGGAAGGGTGGAAAGTGCAGTCAAGAGAGCATCAAGCTAAATGGTCTACACAAGAAGGCAAGAGAGTAAGCAAAGGTAACATCTAAAGAGGTGCCGATGGCGCCAATGCCCACACAGGACAGGAGTCAAGATGGACCACGCACACCAATATTTTTCAAGTCAGAATCACCAAGGTGCTGTTTCAAAAGACAGATTCATAGGTCCCAGCCCTGGAGATTCTGATCCAGGAGGCCGAGGGTTCTGTTCTAAGTCCAATCAAGTTAATAACCACTCAACGGTACACAAAGCACAAAAGGAAAATCTTACAGACAATGTCACCCTTGGCAGGCTCCACTGGTGTACACACTTGGGGCCCAGCTTGCTTTCACTCATAGTGCCTGCACTCATGTGTGGTGTCAATTCTCCATCAGTCTCTCACTCCCCCTCTGATGGCAACCATCACATCAAAGGTGAAAGGCGAAGTTCCTGAAAGGAACTTGGAAGAAACCTGGTAATCTCAACTGACCCAGGAAGCACAGGCACAAGGATACTAAATACCTCAAAGGATTTTCCCAGATGTCACAACCATGTAATTGTTAAGAAATGAACAGCTGCAGGGCCGCAGAATCAAATGCAGCAGGACCACGGCAAGCCGTCCCCACTTTAAGGGGGAGACTCAAAAGGCACATCCAACTTGTGGTGAGAACAAAGAACACATGCTCCACCAACCTGAAGTGCTAAGTGGTGCTGAAAAAATAAAGAAAAACGTCTAGATTTAGCAGGCACACGTACAGATAAGTAGAAGGACTGACCAAGATTCAAGGGACTGAATCCAACAAGCAGGCAGCAGAAAGCAGGTAGCCAGTCAGGATCACCACACTATGAAACAGGGGAAATCAAAGAGAAAACGGATAATGGGAGAGCAATGGCCTTAACATGGTGAGAATAGCAGCTAAGCTTAGGGCGAGCAGGGAGTAGAAGAAAAACCGAAATGAGGTAGAACGCTTTCCCCAAAAAAATCCAAAAGCAAGAAAGAAAAACAAAACCCTCGACGACAAGTGCAGGTATAAATGGCATAAAAGAGAAGCCCATAGCAAGTAACAACCAAAAAGGAAAAAATGAAATAGGGGAACCTGAAACATTTCACCATCGTGGGCCAAACTGAAACACTGCGGGGAAGCCCTGAAGACAGACATATTAGAAAAGTTTAGAGAGAATATCTTCTCAAAAGGGGAAGAACATCAAATTGTAGCCCAAATTAGGGCTGGGGGAGTTGGTAATAGGGGACAGTCAGCACTAAAATCTCCGAGATCCTACAGATTAGGTAGACTTTTTTGGTTTGGTTTTGAAAGGAAGATGCCAAAACAAGGAGATTTCACAATAACTACAAGCAAAAGCATGGTCACCCTGCATAGGAGGAAGAAGAGGACGTGACAGGAGCAACAGAGCATCTGTCTGACGTTTTTTAAAATGAAGTAGACATTGTTAAAAACTTTTCATTTCCACCCTTGAAAATGACCAGACAGGGTGTCTGTGAGGCTAGTGGACAAGTTCCTCAGAATCTTGTGGCTCCTTCTGTGGTCAAAGACCCCTTCCATGAAGAACAACTGCTGCTGGCAATGCATGTGACACAACCAGGGCCCTTACACATAGCAGGAAACCCACTTACTCCTGCTTGGACTTGACCATCAAGACAGTAAATTAGAAACTCAAGATTAAGAAGGCCTCAGTTAAACTAAATCTGGTCGTACTCCCCCAGGACTCTTTTGGTTCACACTGCCTTGTGACCTGGAAGCAATTACAACCTTAAAAAAAATGAAAGAGCCGGAAAATATTCATCTTGAAGCCTGGCCCTGAATCTGTCCTCAAGAGGATAGGCGTGGCCAGCAGACAGTTAAAGAAGGAGGGTTGGGTCGGTGATGACTAATAAGTAAAGAAAATCAACTTTGGGACCTACTGCTCCAATAGAAATTCAGAACTCTGGGGAAAGTTCCCGAAAGACAGAGAGAGAGGTATTCACATTCTGATTTCACTGAAGCAAAGGCAAGGCCACCCCACTCCACACTTTGGGAAAAGCAACATCTAAGATACCTGCCCCCTACTCCACCCCAAGGAGACCCAAGAGCTTACTGGCATTGAGATCCCAGGGAACATGAAAAGGCCATGACTTCACCCAGTCACTGAAGTGCCTTTAGAGAGATGTCAAAATGTCTCAAAATCATTGTTTTCAATAGGAAAGTTTACACACATCCAACAAGGATAACTTCACCTGGCTTTGGATATGGAACCCTTACCATGGGTCTTACCCTCCTTGGCCCTCTGCCTTCTTTCATGTGTAGGACTAGCATTCCTATTTCCTCCACTTAATATCTGAAACTTCACCCCCAATGAGAAAGTTCTTCCAACTTACATTCTTCTAATTTAATGATTCTCCATATAAGGATATTCTAATATTCTCCTCAGCTTTTCCCTCAAAATCTATATCCCCTCATCTTTCCCTACCATTAACCAAATACTACTCCTTGGAACTCAAAGGGTCTCGTAAACATGCCCCAATCACTTTGCTTTCCTTCATGCAAAACAGGTTCCTCTACCACCATATACCACCACATACAAACATACACACAGATGAAATCAACTGAAAATAACCTGCTGGGCAATTGGAATGAGAAAGGGGTCCTTTGCCCTATTCATCCCCATCTTGTATTCTCACATTTCCTAGTTACCCTGAGGTTTTTGTTTTTTTCTATCCAAAAAGTTCCACCAGTTCTACTCCAAGGCATCAGTCCTATAAGGGACATGGCATCCTGTTCTCAGATACATTCATTCCTGTGTTTACCGAGAAAGCTGAGGCATTGCCTGCAGAGAGCTCTAGTAGAGACACCTTCATAGACTCCTTAGGTACCTCTATATTTGAAAACTTCACCTTATAAACATTTATGAGACTTGGATACAGAGGAATGTTAACTATCTTCTAAATGCATAAGAGCTTACTCACTCAAATGTCATTACTTCCAAAGTAGTCACCTTGGGAAGCTAGACATTGATCTCAAAGGAGTGACCAGGGCTTGAGGTCTGGATCTTGATCTCCTTTGACATTCACAGCTGGTTGAATCCAGGGATGCGAAACTTGTGTGGCTGTGGAAATCTCTTTCTACTCTGCCATTTTGCATCAGCGACTTGAGAATTGCGGGATCTGATATCCATTTTGACATCCGAGGAGGATCCTGGAACCACTCACCTGCAGATACCAAGGGACGACATACTCTACTACCCAAAGCCTCAACTGTGGGGGAACAAACTTGGAGGGCATTTTCAGCGCCTACTTCTCAACTATCTGAGACATCTTACTCTTGTCCAGTTACAATGTCATCTGCAAAAGTTGAGAATAACACAAAAGCATTTGAATGGACCAAAGGTAATCAATTCCAGCAGTGAAGTAGGCAAAAGTAAAATGTTTTAATCTCTCACGTACATTTTCATCCACCAGATCATTTTAGTTTTCCACCCGCTGCCAAGATATTTTTTTTTTCCTAATCCCAGGGACAGGGGAGCCTGGTGGGCTGTTGTCTATGGGGTCGCACAGAGTCGGACACGACTGAAGCAACTTAGCAGCAGCAAATAATAATATTTCCTACTATAAGGACATTATTTTACTCCATTTAAGGAAAGTTCCTCACCTCATCATAGCTTTAAACTGGACCTAGGCTCTAGGAACAAGATTTTATACAGCTTCTAGATATCACAGATATCCAAAAAACCTAAATATCAGGAAATTAATCAATCCTTTTCCAAATGCAAACCACCTTAAGATGTCACCCTAAATAACTAGGGTCATCCTTTGAGCACCTCTCGTTTCTACTAGATCAAAAAAAATAAGAGCTGGCTTTCCTCAATTTGGTCTTCAGCAGGACCATGTGAATATTGCAGGTGTTTTTCACACTCCAAAGTTGAATCAATGTAACCTGAGACTTCAGTCCCTTTTGTGATGCTTTTGGGTCCTCCCTGCAATAAACTGTGACAGTGGCTCTCAGGTTCTTCATTTCAGTATACAGCATTCAAGATATGGAATTTTTCACTTAAATGATTTCTCCTCACCAAGCTTTGGCCTTTCTTAAAAAAAAAAGTCTCCAGAACCTCTTACACAAATATTTGGAGAGGCCATGTCAGCCTCCTTTTTTTCCCTTATTCTCTCACCCCAGACTATGGGCTTAGCTCATTTTATAGACGTTACTCATCCAAAGGTATACACATACATACACACATTTAGCTCACAGAATTTCAAACTCTCAATATTGGCTCAATCTGCTATCCATCTATAGAGTTTTCAAGGCTAGGAAGATTTTCTACCTCTTTCAATAGCTCCTCCCAATAGTGCCTAGCATGATACGAGGCATGCAATATGCACTTGATAATTAAATACTTGCTAAACTATGGGTAAAAACGGAAATCCCCACTACCCACTACCCCATACAGAAACCAAGAACAACCTCATGTAAAAAGCATGGGCCTATGAATTCCTTTTACTTCCTGTGCTTCTCTCATAAACTTTCTCTTCTTTCTTCTCCTTACTTCCATGATAAAGAAATCACAGAAATAAAATAAAATTGGACTGGAGCAAAATAATAAAGTCAACTTCCAATTATCTGAGGGTGGCTTAGCCACAGCTAATTTTTAAACCCAGCCAACTTATGGACTACCTTCTGCCACTTACAGTACATGTGTGCTCAGGGAACAACTCATTTTAATATTTGCCTAAGCAGAATATAAACAGGAAGGTAAATCTGCTGGGGAGGGGGACAAGCAGAGAACAATAATGCATTTCCAAAGTCAAACAGAAATCATTCATTTGTTCACTGATCTACTGTTTTAAATTGACCTGATATCACACTCTCCCTATACTGGCATAGTTGATTGTTGGCATCAAAGTCCACTTTGGCTGCAGTGAGGGACTATAGTTTACAGCCCATCATTTTCCCTGCCCAGAACTTTGGTTTGGGGATACCTGAGCTATTTGAGACGCTAATCTCTCCCATTCAATCGCTGATGAACATCCTTGTCATAGAGCCATCCCAGACCCGGGCTCTATCTATCAGCTCTTGTAGAAATTCCAGATGTCAGAGACAGCTGGAAAGCCCAACGAGTCATAATTAAACACGGCAGCCCTTTTCAGAAAGCAATGGATTTTTAAAATGTCACCCTGGTAAACTACTTTTGGGTCATTTTTAAACCATGGCCCAAAATGTGCCCTGAAGTTTCGACTGGATATACACCCTTCAGTTCCTGCCCTGAAACAATCAACCATGCTATAGCACAGCTGTTAAAGAAGCTGCCACTTCCACCTCAAAGGTGGATGCAACAATGCAGTAATGAGCCAAGCTATTTCTTCCTACCACATCGTAAATGCTAAATATGTCCTAATACAACAGGAATATGGAGAAGGAGCACAGAGCATCAGGATATAAGAGGAGCACTCAGGAGCTATTGACAGTTTTCTTTCTGCCACCACATTTACCATAACATAATAAAAAGATAGTGTTATAGGACACAATTTAGTTACACTATAATATGAGATTATACTACTAGATTACACTATAATACCAAATGCCATTATTGGGCACTTGCTATGGACCAGGCACTAGAGACACATCATCTCGTGTAATCCTCACAGCCCTGAGACTGGGATCATCATCTCCATTTTATAGATGAGAAAACTGAGGCTCAAGAAAGTTCCACACAACTAGGAAAGAGAAGAATGAGGACTCTAACGTAAGGCTGTATGTCTCCAAAGGCCTCCAGGTGAAGGCTAACGTCTGAGAACCACCGAACCACACTAACTTGTGTGTCGTGCCACCAAGCCCTGCTGAGTAAAGCTCCGTCATGGTAAGATATCTAGTCACCTCTCAGGTCAGGTGTAGGGTGCGTCCACTCATGCTGGGTTCAGGGTCGCGTGTAGAGCACTTCTCGAGAGAACTTGGAAAAATGAAAACCTGCTTGTTCTCCTTGTCCCTGGACACCAGCATTATAACAAAACTTAACTGTACCCTTAAATGGCACTAACACTAAGATTTCTAGGCATACGTTAGCAATGAGGTAACCAATTTTTGTTTCTTAGCAGACAGTCAAAGAAGCCTGAAACACAAAGCTTTGCCTGCCCCTCAGTACTCTCAAATTTTTATGGATACTTAGCCTAAGGTCTTCTTAAAATCCAAATGAAGATGTATCCTGACGCATACTCTTAGGAATAAGCTGAAAATTACCCTATTTTACAAACAGTAAACCATCTCTCTTCAAATTCATCACAATTCATTGACCAGGAAGAATATGACCTTGACACGCAGCCTGCAGCCACTTTTTAAACAATGATCCACTTTTTAATGTTTTATGGGGAAAGGGTGGCTTCTGCTTTAAAAAAAAAAAAAAAAAAGGGAACCAGAACAGCATATTTGAATTATGGGGATAGAAACAAAGTTAAATTTTACTCTTGACCAGAATTCAACTTCAGTTCACCAAAGAAAGTTTTCATCATAAAAGAGTGCTTTTAAGTTATGAACAGTAGGAAAGCGTATGATTTAGAAAGAGAACAGGTTCTACGTTATTTTAAGGATGACCATTCAAAAACTGGCATTAACAAAGCCTAGTTTGTATGTGAGATTACATAAAATACTGTATAGCATCCTACTGCAATGGCACCCCACTCCACTACTCTTGCCTGGAAAATCCCATGGACGGAGGAGCCTGGTGGGCTGCAGTCCATGGGGTTGACAAGAGTCAGACACGACTGAGTGACTTCACTTTCAGTTTTCCCTTTCATGCAGTGGAGAAGGAAATGGCAACCCACTCCAGTGTTCTTGCCTGGAGAATCCCAGGGACGGGGGAGCCTGGTGGGCTGCCGTCTATGGGGTCGCACAGAGTCAGACACGACTGAAGCGACTTAGCAGCAGCAGCATCCTACTGGCCGAAAGGTAGATTACTTATTACCTCCCTCTTTGGCCAGTCAGACGCTAAACCTTCTGGCAAGCAGAGACTCACATCCAACTAGAACATCAGCATTAAGAAATTTCCTCTCTGGGACTTTCCTGGTAGTCCAGTGGCTAAGACTCTGCCCTCCGAATGCAGGGGACCCAGGTTCAATGCCTGGTAAGGTAACTAGATCCTGCAACTAAAAGTTCATATTCTGCAACTAAAAATCCCACATGCCACAGTTAAAACCCCAGCTAAAATCTGGCACAGCCAAATAAATAAACAAATATTTAAAAAATAAATTTATTTTCCTTTTGAAAACTCAAAGGTGTAGGGTCTTCCTTCTGCCCTTAATGTAGTCATCAGTGGCTTCTCCCTTTCACTGTCTATTTTACCCTGACAATTTCCACTTTCCTCAGCACTCTTTCCATTCCACTCTAGTGTTCACTTTCCCACCAAACTCAACCATGAATTTCTCTTCTCTCAATCCCGGAATGCTGGTTGATGAATAGAAACAAAGTTAAATTTTACTCTTGACCAGAATTCAACTTCAGTTCACCAAAGAAAGTTTTCATCATAAAAGAGTGCTTTAAGTTATGAACAGTAGGAAAGCGTATGATTTAGAAAGAGAACAGGTTCTACGTTATTTTAAGGATGACCATTCAAAAACTGGCATTAACAAAGCCTAGTTTGTATGTGAGATTACATAAAATACTGTATAGCATCCTACTGCAATGGCACCCCACTCCACTACTCTTGCCTGGAAAATCCCATGGACGGAGGAGCCTGGTGGGCTGCAGTCCATGGGGTTGACAAGAGTCAGACACGACTGAGTGACTTCACTTTCAGTTTTCCCTTTCATGCAGTGGAGAAGGAAATGGCAACCCACTCCAGTGTTCTTGCCTGGAGAATCCCAGGGACGGGGGAGCCTGGTGGGCTGCCGTCTATGGGGTCGCACAGAGTCAGACACGACTGAAGCGACTTAGCAGCAGCAGCATCCTACTGGCCGAAAGGTAGATTACTTATTACCTCCCTCTTTGGCCAGTCAGACGCTAAACCTTCTGGCAAGCAGAGACTCACATCCAACTAGAACATCAGCATTAAGAAATTTCCTCTCTGGGACTTTCCTGGTAGTCCAGTGGCTAAGACTCTGCCCTCCGAATGCAGGGGACCCAGGTTCAATGCCTGGTAAGGTAACTAGATCCTGCAACTAAAAGTTCATATTCTGCAACTAAAAATCCCACATGCCACAGTTAAAACCCCAGCTAAAATCTGGCACAGCCAAATAAATAAACAAATATTTAAAAAATAAATTTATTTTCCTTTTGAAAACTCAAAGGTGTAGGGTCTTCCTTCTGCCCTTAATGTAGTCATCAGTGGCTTCTCCCTTTCACTGTCTATTTTACCCTGACAATTTCCACTTTCCTCAGCACTCTTTCCATTCCACTCTAGTGTTCACTTTCCCACCAAACTCAACCATGAATTTCTCTTCTCTCAATCCCGGAATGCTGGTTGATGTTGGAAAACAGCTCTCTACCATCTGAGGCCATTCTAGCCCATTTCAAACTTAGCTCAGCCTAGAAGCAATGAACCACTCCAGCTGTCCAACCC
>SJXQ01011569.1:89810-180007 GCA_006408695.1 Aepyceros melampus | reverse complement strand
AGCATCTTTGTCAGGTTTTTTGTGTGTGTGTGCTTAGTCAGATGTACTTAGTCTTTCAGTTGTGTCCACCTCTTTGTGACCCCTTGGACTGTTGCCTGCCAGGCTCTTCTCTCCATGGAAATTTTTGGGCAAGAATATTGGAGTGTATTGCCACTTCGTACTCCAGGGGATCTTCCCTAACCAGGGATCAAACCTGTGACTCTTGAGTCAGCAGGTGGATTCTTTACCACTAGCACCCCCTGGGAAGCCCTGCCATTTATTTAATTATTTTTAATGTCTTTTCAGTAGAGTTGTACAACTTTCCCCATAAAATATTGCACCCTTTTGCTTGATTTATTCCTAGATGTCTTATATTTTTGTTAGTATCAAAGCAATGTTTTGAAATTGGTTTTGTGCTGATGTGTTAGAATGCAATTGAATTTTGTCTATTGATTTGGCAACTGTGCCAAACTTTTATTAAGTCCAACAAATTGTCTCATATTTCTTTGTGTTGTTATGAAAATAATAAAAAATGGATTTTATTTCTTCCTTTTTTTATTCCTATGCCTTTCATTTATCTATTTTTTTTCTGCCTTACTGTGCAGATAAGGACCTTCAAGTATTATGTTGAGCAGAAGTGGTGATACTACACATTCTTGTCTTGTTCTTGATTTTAAGGAAATGGTTTTAACATTTCACCATAAAGTATTAAACTTGATTTAGTTTCCCCCTGCCTTTTAGAGCTTGCTTGACAAGAGATGTTCTCATGAATTTTGGCTAAACTGTGTTGAATTCTTTTTCTGTATCTATAATGAATGGATCATAAGTGAGGTTTTTGTATTTTTTTTTTCTTAATCTCCTTTAATCTTATGAAAGGGTGAGTTAAAAGAGATTTTCTTTGTTGACTCAACTTTCCATTTATGGGATATACTATCTGGGCATGATGTAATCAATAGCAATATTCACTGCTTATAGCAGATATTATGAAAATATCTAAAATGTTTTGTATTAGTGTATTTTTATTTTTAACATTTGTTTTTTTTAAGTTTTTTTTTTTTTTTTATAAACTTGATTTAGTTTCCCCCTGCCTTTTAGAGCTTGCTTGACAAGAGATGTTCTCATGAATTTTGGCTAAACTGTGTTGAATTCTTTTTCTGTATCTATAATGAATGGATCATAAGTGAGGTTTTTGTATTTTTTTTTTCTTAATCTCCTTTAATCTTATGAAAGGGTGAGTTAAAAGAGATTTTCTTTGTTGACTCAACTTTCCATTTATGGGATATACTATCTGGGCATGATGTAATCAATAGCAATATTCACTGCTTATAGCAGATATTATGAAAATATCTAAAATGTTTTGTATTAGTGTATTTTTATTTTTAACATTTGTTTTTTTTAAGTTTTTTTTTTTTTTTTTACCATTTTTTAAGATGAGTTTGAAAGTGATTTTATTTTATTTTTTGGCCATGACACTCAGCATGTGGGGTCTAGTCCCCCATCAGGGACTGAACCTGTACCCCATGCACTGCAATGGCAGAGTCTTAACCACGTGACTGCCAGCAAAATCTCTGTACTTGTATATTTTTAAAATATCTTCCTTCAGCCCTTTCCCCCACCCCTTCTGGCTTTGTTGGGTGATATTTTTCATAAGCACAGAAAAAACACTGAACAACTTAATTGTAGAATTTATCTTCGTGTCTCTGTGAATATTAGATGCATATCATAAAATATCATAAAATTTGTATCATAAAATTTGCTTAGTTATGTAAATATTCCTGAGCATATAAAATACCCAGTTCCTAAGGGGTTAACTGCATGAGTATCTCTTGGCTAAAACTGCAAATATTTTTTAATAAGTAGTTTCTTTTTGCAGTGCGATTCTGTACTCATGTATGAAGTCTGACGTGTCTAACATTTAGGAATCCACTATAATATAATGGAGTCACATTGGAAAGATTTGACTCAGGGACTCTCTACCTTCCTCCTTCTTCAGAGCAGACACTGTTTTAGCTCAGTATTCTGAAGATTCTGACCAAAAACAGAGCAAGAATCTGTGGATCTGTGAGCATGGGGCTGTGTGAATAAACCAGAAATCAGAGTGACCAAGGATTGAATCGAAAGGAATGCCTTGGAAGGAATCAGCATATTTGCATGTATTGACCTTTATCAGACACCCACACTTAAAAGGAAAGTGACATTTTTAGTAGTTAATCCCCTAAAAATGATCACATATTAAAATTGAAAGTATATCACCAGTTAAGATCAGAAATTATCTTAGGAAGTAGTATATCGTGTGTTACCCTGTGAATTTTATTTTTTAATTTTGCCCTTTTTTCTTACTGAAGGAAAGGATGTAGGAGGGGCCAGCCTGGAGAGAAGGAAAAGCAGTAATGTTCCTTTCTGATGTGCCTCCAATCATGTCTTTTTGCTGGTAGTGTCTTGGGTGATCTGTGTGCTGCCAGGAGCAGGCATTGCCATAGTTTGTTCTCCTGTTTTTGTCTTTTCAACCAGAGGTTTTGTTGGTGTTAGCTTGGGTCATGTGCCTCAGGACTTTTGGCAACCTTTCATGGCTGCCTGTGCTCCAGCAGAAGGCCATGTGTTCCATGTCTGTGCTGTACTTTGCAGGGAGGCAGTATAAGGAATGCGCCCAAACGGTGCTTGGCTTCTTATACTTGCAAACACTGTGACCTTGAACAGATCGAGTAAGCCATACCACCTTGGTCACCTTATCTCTGAAACATTGAGGAGCAGGAGAATAATAACAGGTGAGATGGTTAGCATCACCAACTCAATGGACATGAATTTGGGCAAACTCTGGGAGATGGTGACGCACAGGGAAGCCCTGACATGCTGCAGTCCCTGGGGTCACATAGAGTTGGATAAACTTAGGGACTGAACACCAACAACACCTGCAAGAGCCCTGAGATGCAAATAAGATCATCAGTGGGAATGCCAGACACATTGCTGTAGCTGCAAGCTAGCCCTCAAATGCTAACTATTTTCATCATTTTTTTTTAAATTATTATTTTATTTTTTGGCCTTGCCGTGTGGCTTGTGGGATCTCAATTCCTGACCAGGGTTGGAACCTGTGTCCCTTGCGTTGGAAATGCAGAGTCTTAACCAGTAGGCTGCCAGGGAAGCCCCTTCACCATCATTTCTGCCAGCCCATCACCACCAGTGCTACTTACTCTGGCTCCTACTACTGCTAATATCCCTACTGCTATTTTTTATCCAATGAACCTTGTCTGGAATGAATCTCTGATGGCATGAGTGGTGGGGAGGAGGAAAGTTGATATAAGCAGTGCAAATCTTTCCATGCCACTTCCTAGTGGCTTCTACCTTGAAATTTGGGCCGATCTTACACTTTTAGTTGTTGCACTAAAATGTATTAAATTTGGCATTCCTTCTTTCTGATTGGAGAAGGAAATGGCAACCCACTCCAGTATTCTTGCCCGGAGAATCCCATGGACGTAGGAGCCTGGGGGGCTACAGTCCACGGGGTCGCAAAGAGTCGGACACGACTGAGCGACTTCACTTTCACTTTCTTTCTGATAGTTCACAGCATCTGATCATCTGCCATGAAAATGCTTTCCTACGTCCTGCTTCCCCTCATGCATGTGGGAAGTGCATTTTAGAGTATTTCTTGCTCTGAAAAAAACACTATTCATGTTCAGCCAATCTGTATGAATCATCTAATGATGTGCCAAATCAGGGGTCACACTTTGAGCTCTCAGCAAGGGGCATGGGCCTGCCACTCCTGCTCTCGAAGAACTGTCAGTCTGTCGGGGAGACAAGGAGACAGATGAGCATGACCGGAGGGGAAAGGACAAATTCTCCAAGATCATTGATGTGGAATTGAGCAAGGTCTTCCTTCCTCAGCTTCCCTCATTCCCCATTAGAAAACCGAATAGAACATTTCAAAAGAAGATGCTTCTAAGATTCCTAATGGAATCATTAAGAGGATTTGAAACATGCCAAATATAGGACAGCTGATGTCAGATTTTAGAAAACAATAAATGTGGATATCATCTAGGAAAAAAATGCTTGGAGATTTTTTTGTTGCAGCTTGTGTCAAAGAGATTTCATGCTTAAGACTAGAACTTTGTATGTTTAAAACTTAGAGATGGGAAAAGAAATTGTGTCCATGAGTAATAAAATAAAGCTTCGAACATATGGGTGTCAAGGTTTCTGTCAATCCTTGGCCAAACCCCAACCTAGGAGAATGTTAACTATCTGGTGACCAGGGAAAGGAGGGTCTCCCCTGATCCTTTTTTCCACTGACAATGTGTAGAGTTTTGAAAATCAGGCCACCCACCCTTATGGGGAACCATGTGTGATGAAGATGGTAACTAACCTCCACTGCTGGGACCTGGCCTTGCCTGGGGTGGCTCTTTAACTGCAAAGTAGAGATTGCAAACAAGGCAAATCTAGTGTTGGCTATGCATATGCTTTGTTCACACATGGTTTTACTAGCAACATCTTTCTAGATTTTTCTGGCTTCTGTTTTTCTAAGAAAATGAGATCTGGAGCAATACCTGCTTGCATTCCTGCATGACTGGAAGATGCTGCTTCCCAGTTGCAGAAGCCTCTCTCAACCAGAACAGGCTTCCACTGCATCTTATCCCACATCTGCTGTTGCTTGGCTTTGCTGATTTACATCACTTGCTTAATCCATGTAGGTATTTGAATTTGCAGCTCCTGGTCTAGAAAATTCCAAAGTAAGGGAGAATGCCTGGGGTTCCCAGGGTAGAAGCCTTCAGGACACCCTCAGAAATGGTGTGTGCTGCCTTGGGGACCAGGATGTTTTGCCTGATACTCTTGGATGTAGGCAGTGGTCCCCAGAGGAGAGACACAGAATCACTTTGGACTGGTTAGGCCATCAGAGACACTGCTTTTAGGGGACTTAACCTCATGACTGGAGATTAATATCTACCTTGAACTGCAGAGGATGTGGTTTCGATCCCTGGTCGGGAAGCTATGATCCCACATGTTGAGGAGCAGCTAAGCTGGTATGCCACAGCTAGAAAGTCTGATGATCCTGCATGATGCAACAAAGATCCTACATGGGATCTTTGTGACTGCATAGGGTCACAACCAAGACTCTATGCAGTCAAATATATAAATATTTTTAAAAAATTAAAACAGACCTGGCAATCCCACTGCTGGGCATACACACTGAGAAAACCAGAACTGAAAGAGACACGTGTACCCCAGTGTTCATCACAGCACTGTTTACAATAGCCAGGACATGGAAGCAACCTAGATGTCCATTGGCAGTTGAATGGATAAGAAAGCTGTGGTACATATACATGATGGAATATTACTCAGCTATTAAAAAGAATGCATTTGAATCAGTTCTAATGAGGTGGATGAAACTGGAGCCTATTATACAGAGTGAAGTAAGCCAGAAAGAAAAACACCAATACAGTATTGCTAATTGCTAAGTCACTTCAGTCGTGTCCGACTCTGTGCGATCCCATAGACGGCAGCCCATCAGGCTCCCCCGTCCCTGGGATTCTCCAGGCAAGAACACTGGAGTGGGTTGCCATTTCCTTCTCCAATGCATGAAAGCGAAAGGTGAAAGTGAAGTCGCTCAGTCAGGTCCGACTTAGTGACCCCATGGACTGCAGCCTACCAGGCTCCTCCATCCATGGGATTTTCCAGGCAAGAGTACTGGAGTGGGGTGCCATTGCCTTCTCCGCCAATACAGTATACTAACACATATATAAGGAATTTAGAAAGATGGTAATGATGACCCTATATGTGAGACAGCAAAAGAGACACAGATGTAAAGAACAGACTTTTGGACTTTGTGGGGAAGGCGAGGTTGGGATGATTTGAGAGAATAACATTGAAACATGTATATTATCATATGTGAAATAAATCACCAGTCCAGGTTCGATGCATGAGACAGGGTGCTCAGGGTTGGTGACTTGGGATGACCCTGAGGGGTGGGATGGGGAGGGATCCATCCATGGGATTTTCCAGGCAAGAGTACTGGAGTGGGGTGCCATTGCCTTCTCCGCCAATACAGTATACTAACACATATATAAGGAATTTAGAAAGATGGTAATGATGACCCTATATGTGAGACAGCAAAAGAGACACAGATGTAAAGAACAGACTTTTGGACTTTGTGGGGAAGGCGAGGTTGGGATGATTTGAGAGAATAACATTGAAACATGTATATTATCATATGTGAAATAAATCACCAGTCCAGGTTCGATGCATGAGACAGGGTGCTCAGGGTTGGTGACTTGGGATGACCCTGAGGGGTGGGATGGGGAGGGAGGAGGGAGGGGGGTTCAGGATGGGGAACACATGTACACCCATGGCTGATTCATGTCACTGTATGGCAAAAACCACTACAATATTATAAAGTAATTAGCCTCCAATTTAAATAAATAAATTAAAAAAAATTTAAAACAAAAAAAGACCCTGCTGTGAGTGGGAGTACATGGAAAAGGCTGATGACTGCTGATTAAAAGAAGCCTTGGACATTGCTCTCTTTGAATCCTCCCAATACTAGGCTTAGGTGGACCCACCACCTGCCTCATTCATACACTAACCCAGGAGCTTTGTCCTTGGACGAGGCTTGAGAGAAAGGATAGGATAGGTTTTGAAGAATGAAGAGGATTTGTAATGTTGGAGGAGATGGAGAGAACATTCCAGAAAGTGGGCACCACAGAGTGAAATACAGGTGGTGGGAATGAGTGTGCCATGAAAAGGGACACTTAGGAAACCAGACTGACAAAAGCAGAGGAAAAGAGTGGAAGTTGGCTAGTTGGCTCTTTAATCTGTTCTTTAAAATATTTTTTTTATTTATTAATATTTATTTAGGCTGCACTGGATCTTCATTGCTGTGCAAGGGCTTCCTCTAGTTGCAGCAAGCAGAGGCTACTCTGTGGTTGCCATGCATGGGCTTCTTATTGCAAGTGGCTTCTCTTTCCGCAGAGGACAGACTCTAAAGTGTAGGCTTCAGTAGTTGTGGCACATGAGTTCAGTAGTTGTGGTACACAAGCTTAGTTGCCATGTAGCATGTGGAATCTTCTCTGATCAGGGATATAACCTGTGCCCCCTGCATTGGCAGACAGATTCTCAACCACTGAACCACCAGGGAAGTCCTTCAATCTATTCTTCAATGCTAGGCTGAAAATTTCTTATTGCTCAGTCTCTTAGTTACATCCAAGCCTTTGGCAAATGAGGCTGGTGAGGGAAAAAGAATCGTCCAGGTTGACTTGTCCCATTGCCCAAAGTCCAGTCTGAGTTTGGTTTTGCTAATAAGCCAAAGGGAGATGAGTAGTTTCTAGTAAGCAATTCATGATGTCTTAGATGCTCTGCTGAAAAATTGAGTTACTGGGCCATTCAGGAGGTATTCTCTGGGCAGCAAAGAACCCTGGTATCGAGGTCAAAGCTGTACAAGAAAAGATTGGAGTAGTCATTGCGTAGCCATAGATGGAACCAAAGATGATAAATCAGACACATAAGACAACAGATTATTCAGTTTGAAGGAGAAAACTCAGAAGAAAAACTAATATTTATTAAATTTTCCATGGGTGTTTCCACTTAATCTTCCTAATGATTTCATGATCTCCAAATATTAACCAGCAGTTTACCATGTGCTGATTTTCTCTCATGGCTCAAATGGTAAAGAATCTGCCTGCAATATATAATACCTGGGTTCAATCTCTGGGTCAGGAAGATTGCCTGGAGAAGGAAATGGCAGCCCACTCCAGTATTCTTGCCGAAGAATCCCATGGACGGAGGAGCCTGGCAGGCTACAGTCCATGGGGTTGAAAGAGTCAGACATGACTGATTGCCTATCACTTTCACTTTCACCATGTGCTGAACTAGGCACTGGGATACAATGGCAAATAAAGCAGACACGCTCCTTCACTATTGAGCTTACAGGCTAGTGAAGGAGGCAAAATAACAACCAGAGAAACAAATAATGTCAGGTTGAAATAAGTGCAGTGAGGAGACATACAGCTCAAGCAGGGGATGGAGAGTGATGAGAGATATGTCTTCAGCATCACCAGGAAGCAGATTCATCACCACTTTTCTGCCGGAGACACTGAGGCAGGCAGGCTGGGATCCAGAGCAGCCAGGTGATAACTGGCAGAACCTGGCCTCTGATTCAGGTCAAGCCCCAGAGCATATAGTTGGGAAGTCTTCCAGCTGGGACCTGGGGAACCACTTAACGTCCAGCATCTCATGTCGGACTATGCATATGAGAAGAAGTCAACCTCAATGGCTTCAAGCTCCTTTGAATTTTGCCAGTCCACTATATCAGGGACCAGCCACCTGGTTTTTGGCATGACTTCCTGGTCTTCACTGGCCAATAGTTTTAAACACAGGGACTGTGTTCCATTCTCTGAGCTGTCTGGGCCAGCACGGGTTTATGGGCAGGATGGAGAGATGGTTGAGGGGTTGTAGGCTCTAGACTCCAATGGCTTGGGTTTCAGTGCTTATTCTGTCACTCATTGGTATATAAACTTGACAGGTTAGCCTCTGTGTGGCCAAGTGTCCTCCCCTGGAAAGCAGGACTAATTCTAATTTCTGCTTTAGTGCCTAGATGTGGAGTCTCTGAGATAATACAGGTAAGAGCACAGAAAGCCCATAATAAATGCTCAGTCTGTGTATTGGTTCTCTTGGTGTCTTTTATGGAATCTTTGTCTCCTTTGATGTGTTCACATTGCAGAGCTAGCCTCAGAAAAATGTATTTTTTTTTTTTCCACGCCGAAACCTCACATTCACATGTTTGTAAATGTGAGCAGCCTGGTGGTGTGGCTAGGGATCGTGTTCCCCCAATGGCACATTTCTAAAGCACAGCCTCCTCAGAAGTGTATCTTCCCATTTGACATGCTTTTGCAGACTGCATGATGTGAAACTGGTCAGACTCCTAATTATGACAGTGGTCCAGAGCCAGAATCCAGTCACCTCACTGACAAAGAACTTGGTACAGAGAACGGTAACCAGCTGTTCCCCATCTCCAGGGAGCAGAGAGTCAGAGGAAATGGGTTTAAGCTGCGTGAAGGATTTGGGTTATTCATGCTAGAGTTTCCTGACAGTGAAGGTTGCTGAACATTAGGACTGGATTAGAGAAAGAGGTTGGAGAATTCCCATCTGCAGAGATTTTGCAAACATATGTTTGTTTGTGTGATTACTATACACATTGCCTTCTACCAGCACTCTCTGCCTTGTCTCTCTCTCTCTGTGGTGCTTGGAACCAAATGAACTTTATCTGAAGGATGAGGGAGGAAGAGGCTGGGCTGCAGAAAAGGAAAGGGGGCGCCTGGTTAACTGGTCTTTGGCATTCTGGGTGAGGACACATGAGCATCAACAGCCTTGGGCTGGAAAGCCCACCTGGGCCAGGTGAGATGCAAAGGTGGTCAGGTTTAAGACTTGGATGGACAAGGAGGACACAGGCTGGCCCTGAAGAAGGCAGACTCATAGGAGAATCAGCTGATTTTGATCACAAGGTCGGTGGGAACTCACACTGTTGCCAGACTTTGATTCCCCAAAGGAGTATGAATTCTAGGGAGTTTAACAATTCTGGCATGCATGCATCCTAAGTCACATCAGTCATGTCCGAGTCTGTGCGACCCTATGGACTAGAGCCTGCCAGGCTCCTCTATCCATGGGATTCTCCCAGCAAGAATACTGGGTTGCCATTTCCTTCTCCAGGGGATCTTCCTGACCCAGGGATCGAATTGGCATCTCTGACATCCTGCATTAGCAGGTGGGTTCTTTACCACTAACACCACCTGGGAAAAGATTCTGACAACTACTTTTAAAAAGCCAGTTACATATGGGCCAAGCCAAAGTAAAGAGGTCAGAATTCAAAGTGCAGGACTCTCTTCTGTGACCTTGGCTCTGTTGGTCTGGTCAGCAAGGAGAAGTTTAAGCCTTTCTCCAAGTTCAAACAAGCACTTGAAGCCACAGAATTCCTCTTTTAAAATGAGAACCTCTAGGGACTTCCCTGGTAGTCCAGTGGCTTAGACTCCTCACTCCCAATGCAGGGAGCCCGGGTTCAATCCCTATTCTGGGAACTAGACCCCACATGCCGCAATAAGAGTTTGCATGCTATAACTAGAGATCCCACATGCTTCAATGAAGAGCGAAGATCCTGAGTGCTGCAACTAAGACCTGGTGCAGCCAAGTAAATAAATAAATTTTTTTTAAAAAAATTAGTTTCTGAGCCTCTAAGAGTGAATAGGAAAAATTTCCAAAAAAATTTAAAAATTAAGATAAAATCAGAAACTCTATATTCATGGGTTGAACCATAAGAACTTGCTATTTTATACATCAAGAATGATCAAATATTGTTAATTTAATTTGCTTCAATCTAAAGTAATCATTTACTACTCAAGAAAAATAATATTAAATGTAAACCATGTTTTCTCCTGCAGCATCAAAAATTGTTGTATCCTCTCTGTCATCCTTCTCTTCTCTTCCCATCCTCCATGTCATTATAGGCTGCCACCTTCGTCAACTCAGTGGACATGAGTTTGACCAAACTCTGGGAGATGGTGAAGGACAGGGAAGCCTGGCATGCTGCAGTCCATGGGGTTGCAAAGAGTCTGATACAATTTAGCTACTGAACATCTTTCTACAAATATCATTAGTTTGAAATCATCTAGGCATAGCTGAGGATAAGAAAATTGTTGCTGGTAGACAGATGGCCATATTCTCAAGGCAGGAAGAGTTCTGTTTCAGCCAGGATCCATAATGCTTCTGGGAGACATTAGATTGCTTACTGATGGTTTCAGTCTCTTGAACACAAGGCGTGCTGGGGGAGACATGAGTGGCGACGGCCTCATAGGAACCAGAAGGGTAGCTTCCACCTCGGATGCCATGTTCCCTGCCCCCCTCAGCCTAACCCTGGGAAGCAAGGGTATGGGATGCCAACTGTTGGTCATGTTAGAGGAGAAAGACCGGTATTAGAAGAACAACCTTGATACCTCTCTGGCCTCCCAGTGTGTCCTAGAACTCCAACTCTGATGGAGGGATTTCTCCAGTCAGTTCTGAGAGCTCCCTGGATAAACAGGGTGACACAATTTTTTAACCATTTAGTTTACTCTCTGTGTACATAGTCGCTTAGTTGTGTTCGATTCTTTGCGACCCCATGGACTGTAGCCCCACAGGCTCTGCTGTCCATGGGGATCCTCCAGTCAAGAATACTGGAATAGGTTGCCATGCCCCCCTCCAGGGGAATCGTCCCAACCCAGGGATCGAACCCAGGTCTCCCATATTGCAGGCTGATTCTTTCCCGTCTGAGCCACCAGGGAGAATGCTGGAGTGAGTAGATAGCTTTACCCTTTTCCAGGGGATCTTCCCAACCCAGGAATCTAACCAGGGTCGCTTGCATTGCAGGCAGATTCTTTGCCAGCTGACCCACCAGGGAAAGTTTACTCTCTACTGATTTATAATTAGCTACTTTTTTTGCATATTTTCTTTATAACATCAAAAAGGTTAGTTGCAGTTCATATTTAATTGGGATTAATTGGAATTAATTGATTGGAACTCATAATTAATTGGAATTCCATCCTTGCCCCAATTTCTTCACTTTTAGTAAAAAGTAGCAAATGAGTAGAAACCATACGTAAGGGATGGGGCAGGGGTGCTGAAAGCAGAGATTTAATAAAACTCACTGAAGCAATATTCCAGAAACAACTTTCAGAATACCTACTAAATCAATCATCTGGTGGCTGTTTTGAAGGAAGAGAAATGCCCTATAAAGTGACTTGTGTATTTTCTTCATGAGGCTTAACAAAAGTATAATCTATTCCTCATTATGTTGATGGTGATTATTTTGAAAGTCATAATTCTATTCAAAAACAGCTGTGACCACACATTGCACTATCCAGCTGCCTCTTTATCTAGTCTAATAAGTATGTAAAAACTTATTTGGATGTGTCCAAGGAGTCTAAACCCTCCTTGCTGACTGTGGCTGGCTCAAAAACTGCAGAATCATCTGAGGGCTGAGCCCAGGGAACAGCCACCCCTGGGTGCTTCTTTCTCTTATCAGAAGAGAATACAGTGCTTCTTTGATTTTCATAGACTGCTGCTTCAGCAGCTTTGTGCCTCAGATTTTAGACTGATGGTATTGCAAAGGTCTCACTGGAAGGACTTAGGCTGAAACAAGCTCCAATATTTTGGCCACCTGATGCAAAGAGCCGGCTCATTGGAAAAGACCCTGATGCTGGTAAAGATTGAAGCCAAAGGGAGAAGGGGGCAGCAGAAGATGAGATGGTTATACAGCATCACCAATTCAATGGACATGAGTTTGTGCAAATTCTGGGAGATAGTGGAGGACAGAGGAGCCTGGTGTGCTGCAGTTCATGAGACTGAAAATAGTTGGACACAAATTAGCAGTTGAATAACAACAACAACATTGCAATGGCACTAAAAGTAAAAGGATAATATAAACTGATTTAAAAATATGTTCTCTTCACTGAGCAGGGATGCATGGAATCTTACTGCCTCAGTTCAGTTTAGTCGCTCAGTCATGTCCGACACTTTGCAACCCCATGGACTGCAGCACACCAGGCCTCCCTGTCCATTACCAACTCTCAGAGCTTGCTAAAACTCATGTCCTTCGAGTCGGCGATGCCATCCAACCATTTCATCTTATGTCGTTCCCTTTTCCTCCTGTCTTCAATCTTTCCCAGCATCAGGATCTTTTCCAATGAGTCAGTTTTTCACAACAGAATGGGAAAGACTAGAAATCTCTTCAAGAAAATCAGAGATACCAATGGAACATTTCATGCAAAGATGGGCTCGATAAAGGACATAAATGGTATGGATCTAGCAGAAGCAGAAGATATTAAGAAGAGGTGGCAAGAATACACAGAAGAACTGTACAAAAAAGATCTTCATGATCTGGATAATCATGATGGTGTGATCACTCATCTAGAGCCAGACATCTTGGAATGTAAAGTCAAGTGGGCCTTAGAAAGTATCACTACGAACAAAGCTACTGGAGGTGATGGAATTCTAGTTGAGCTATTCCAAATCCTGAAAGATGATGCTGTAAAAGTGTTGCACTCAATATGCCAACAAATTTGGAAAACTCAGCAGTGGCCACAGGACTGGAAAAGGTCAGTTTTCATTCGAATCCCAAAGAAAGGCAATGCCAAAGAATGCTCAAACTACCGCACAATTGCACTCATCTCACATGCTAGTAAAGTAATGCTCAAAATTCTCCAAGCCAGGCTTCAGCAATACATGAACTGTGAACTTCCTAATGTTCAAGCTAGTTTTAGAAAAGGCAGAGTAACCAGAGATCAACTTGCCAACATCCATTGGATCATGGAAAAAAGCAAGAGAGTTCCAGAGAAACATCTATTTCTGCTTTATTGACTATGCCAAAGCCTTTGACTGTGTGGATCACAATAAACCGTGGACAATTCTGAAAGAGATGGGAATACCAGACCACCTGACCTGCCTCTAAACAAAGCTAGTGGAGGTGATGGAATTCCAGTTGAGCTGTTTCAAATCCTGAAAGATGATGCTGTGAAAGTGCTGCACTCAATTTGCCAGCAAATCTGGAAAACTCAGCAGTGGCCACAAGACTGGAAAAGGTCAGTTTTCATCCCAATTCCAAAGAAAGGCAATGCCAAAGAATGCTTAAACTACCACACAATTGCACTCATCTCACATGCTAGTAAAGTAATGCTCAAAATTCTCCAAGCTAGACTTCAGCAATACGTGAACCGTGAACTCCCTGATGTTCAAGCTGGTTTTAGAAAAGGCAGAGGAACCAGAGAGCAAATTGCCAACATCCATTGGATCATGGAAAAAGCAAGAGAGTTCCAGAAAAACATCTATTTCTGCTTTATTGACTATGCCAAAGCCTTTGACTGTGTGGATCACAATAGACTGTGGAAAATTCTGAAAGAGATGGGAATACCAGACCACCTGACCTGCCTGTATGCAGGTCAGGAAGCAACAGTTAGAACTGGACATGAAACAACAGTGCTTCCTTAGTCTCTTACAAATTGTAGATGCTGATTTTAAAAAGGGCGGGAATTAGGATATTATTGTAGATGGTCTCATCAAATGCAATTGGGACTATTGTTAATCAGTTACTTGAAAACATTGGTTAGAGCAGATAAGACAATGAAATACACAACCCTTAAGCATCTTGAAAGAAACAAAGTGTTAGTTGCTAAGTTGTGTACAACTCTTTGTGACCCCATGGACTGCAGCCCGCCAGGCTCCTATGTCTATGGAATTCTCCAGGCAAGAACACTGGAGTGGGTTGTCCTTCCCTTCTCCAGGGGATCTTCCAGACTCAGGGATCGAACCAGCATCTGTTACATGTCCTGCACTCCTAGGCAGGTTCTTAGGTTCTTTACCACTGGCGCCACCTGGGGAGCCTTATTTTAACTTAAAACATACAGGTAGGGAGTTACTTGCCAGTCTTTTGGTGAGAAGCCTAGGCTTTTCCTCTGAGCCTGAGTTCCTCATCATCTTTCTTGCACCTGCCAGCATCTCTAAGGTGGAGCAAGAGTCACTTGAGAAGCCCAAGGTCGCAGAGCTTGCAGCAGATGTGACACTGGAATGCCTCTGTACTCCTCAGCACAGTGCCGAGTGGAGCAGCGTCCTATAAATTTAGTTGAAGTGCACAGAGCAGCTTGGATGGGTGCCTGAGGAGGGCTGGGAGGGGAACAAAGAGGCTAATCTGTGAGCCGCAGGCGGGTGCCAAAGACAACTTGACTTAAATTATGACGCTGCCTCTGGTGGCCATCCCTGGATCAAGCGCTGGGCACAGCTACACACACCCTCACACACAAAGCTTCAACTGGCATCTGTCTCTCTTAAAGCCAAGTGCTCATTTTGGGATTACTGATTTTTTGGTGTATGTACTGCAGGGTAAATACAGGAGGCTGGGTAGAAGAGAGGGACATGGATGGTGAGGAAGGTAGACTTTGGCTTGCCTGGCACTTTTAGGCCCTTTTTTGTCCAGTCTGTGCTCCAAGGTTAGAATCTAGTCCACAGCTATTTAAAAGCCCTGACTTGGCCCTGGAATGCTGGCAAGCTCCAGCGGAATTAGAGTTCATAAGTACAGTTTCCTAGGGCTGTTGATGCTTCATGTGAGAGGCTTAGCAAACTCCAAGGAGACAGCTGGTATGCATACATGCATATAAATACATATGTGTTATGTGTGTCCATGTACGTGCATATGTGTGTGTGGATGTGTGCTCCCTTCCCCACCGAGACCAAGGGAGTACCAATTGCACAGGGAACCAGGGAGTGCCTTTGCAGTTCAGAGCTCCTAGAATTTCAAGGTGCATGTGCTGCTGCAGATTATACTTTTTCTCATAAATATTATCTTATTGTCCCTACCTGGGCAGTGCTCTCCCAGGGGACAGGGGAGGCCATGCAAATCCAACCTGTTTGTCTTGGCTAGGCCTGCCCTGGGATAAAGCATGGTGGCCACTGGCTCTTCCCTTGGTGCAGGTGGCCAGCTGTGGGGGAGCACCTGAGCTGCAGAGGGAGCAGGGGCAAGATGAAGGCACACTGGCTGCAGTGGCTGTTGGGGAGAGGTGAGGTAGAAACCCAGGTGAGGCAGAACCCCTTCAGCACTCACTGTGTGTTTTCATTCTCCTGCCTATTCAAAGGCCTGATTTAGGAGAGTTATAGCACAGCTCTGCAAGTGCTGTCCAGCCGAGGAGGATGTGAATTCCTGGTGTACTCCTGATGAATACTAATCTGTTATTTCCTATTAGTACAATTTAGGTTATTGAGAGATTCAGGTTGGGCAAGAGGAAGTCCTTCTTTGAGAACAAGTGTGATTAGAGACTGGGTCAGAAGCTCTTAGATGGTAGATCATTCCAGAATAGCTTCTTAATATAGATATTCAACTATAGCCCAGAGAGGTTCACTGACTTGTCCCAGGTCACACAGTTCATCGGATTGGATGGCATGCTTCATGAAGTCTTTTTTTATTTTTTAGGACTGAATTGTTCAGAATTTTTTCATTAATTTTTACACTAAATAAAGAACAAAGTAGCAACTGGCTTCTCTGTTTACTAGCTGTGATACTTGTGCTATGATGTACCTTCTGTTTCCTCCTCTGTAAAGTGGAATAAACAACACCTCCCAAGATCAGCGTGAGGAAGGGAAAGTTAATGCATGTGAGGCCTCTATCTCAAGCACTCAAAGGGCTCAACAAATGCTGGCTCCTCATTCCTTCTCTCATCTTCATTTTCTCCTTCCTGCCCTTTGAAATCACGATAAACAAAAATATGTCCGCACCTTATTTCATAGACAGGCTCACCTCAAATCTGAGAGGATATGACAAAAACTGGTTAGAACTGATTAGATCCAAGATGGAGGAAGATTCGACTTAGCAGACCTTTAGCCTCGTTATACACTCATTATAATATATTAGCCTATGCTAAATAACACACCCACAAGCTCCAGAACAGTTCTGAGGCCAACCATAAAAGGCCGAAAGTGGGTTGTGCCCCAATTCCTGGAAATCCCCACCCCTTCTCCAAGATAGTTAGAATATTCCTCCCACTGGTTAGCCTATAAAATTATCCGGCCCATAAAAACTAACCACCCCCATGTCTGCTCTCACTTTCCCAGAGGACCCCATGCCCTGGGGCTGCCTCCTGCCTTCTGAGACGGTCCACACTCTGTCAGTGGGGTGCGTATCTTGCTGGATAAATCTGCTTTCACTTTACCATGGCTCACTCTTGAGTTCTTTCCTGCACAAAGCCGAGGACCCTCACTTGGCATCCCATCCCAGGTACTCACCCGAGACCTGGGACGTGACCGTCCTCTCCAGCTCCACTTTCCTGCAACACCTTGAGCTGAAATGCAGACCTGAATGCACAATGTGGGTGGTCCATCCTTCAAGCCCAACTGAAGCTCAATTCGGTCTCTTCTTGAAAGCTTCATTAGAGGAAATCTAGAGGCACATGATGACCTTAGCTGTGTCTCCCTGGGCAACATTAATTTGTACAGTTCAATTGCCTTTGGCCACCTGGGTTCCCAGGTGCTCCTTTCCTCCCCCAAAAATCATTGCGAGGGGATACCCCCACTGTTGTACCCCACCCACTCTGCTATGTGGTGGCTCCCTTCTGCAACTTCCTACCCACAGTTCAAGGGCCCAGAAACCAAGGCTGATGTGTCAGGCACCAACCATCATCTGAATCCTCCACACAGACAAGGGGTCCAGAGGCATTGGCTCCAGGCAGGGTGTAGCATCCACACAAGGGGGAGAAATGGAATCCCCAGCCCTGGACGCCAAAGATTTGAAGAGAGCAACATCCAGACGAGAAATGGAAGTGCAAACCTGGTCCCATCCACTGTAGTCATCTATCCAAAAGGGCTTTGGAGGATGGAGAATCCATTTGCAGGCAAAGCAGTGCAACCAGGAAGAAGTCCCTGAGCCTGAGAGCACAGCTTCACCCATGTTGTAAGAGGTGGGAGAAGAAGAAGAAAGGGACCATGGGTTGACTGGATAAGCAGTATCCATTCAAGGCTTACTGCTCTGCTCACTCAGCCCAGAGGAGAAGATTCTTGTTCTTTCCATGCTGCTAATTACAACTCTTACTAGGTTGCTGAAATGGAATTTAATGCCCTCTCTGATGAAAGACCTGAGTGAATTTCTAGGACCCTGCCAAGAGTCTACAGCTATTTGTGAGTAACCTTGCCACATCTCTGATAAGCAGTACTCCTCTCACCCGGCCAGTCCCCTCTGCCTTCAAGTTCCTCCCTGCTTGGGACAGATAGTCCTGTGTCTTCCCTGGAATCAAGGGAGCAAATAAAAAATAGAACAGGTGAAGAAGAGAGGACTGAGTTCTATGAGCCAAAGATGGGAGTCTAAATGGATGAAGCCAGAGAGATAATGCCAAGACAACTGTGGCTTCACACTGGCAAGCAAGTCATGGTAGAATCTGGAGTGTGGGCTGGAGCCCTGCCCCAGAGGCCCAAAAAGGCAGCATGTTCAGGCCTCCCTGGCCAGTCCAGCTCAGGCCCTCTAGGGGGCTTCTCCAGGTACCTCAGCCCACCTATTTGGTGCTTTCAAGAACTTCTTCCCAGAACTGAGGACCTGTTTATTGTTCCTCTTTTGGGAAAGGAAAGCCTAGGGCTTTGGGACCAATCATCAATCCTTATACATCTTCTTTGCCATTTCTCCCCAAAGAGATGGGAGAAATGTCTTTCATGTAAATAAGATCTTTAATTGTGCTCTCCTTTTCCTAAACTCAGGGCTGTTTATGTATCCTGCCTCACCCAGACTCCTACTTTACTCATTTAGCCATTATCCTAAGCTGCCAGTTACATTTTTTGATAATTACAGCACATGTGCTTTGTCACTCCAGTTAAGTATTACATACTTTGTGATTCAATATGGAGAGCCTACTATGGGCTAGACCCTTTGCTAAGGGCTTTACAGACTATCTCAGCTAATCTGCATAACAACCCAGTGAAGTAGGTATCATTGGGAGAGTCTGAAAGTTAGGCCATGAAAGTTAGGCTGGGGCAGTTATTGAAACCTGGGGTCCAATGCAGGGCTTGCTCATGGACCACGGCCGACAAGGTGAGAAAAAGAGTGACTCAGATCCCTCAGTAAGAGGCTCTTCACACATGACCCACCAAGCTATTATTTTGTTTTCGTTTCACATTTTCACTCTTCCTAAACACTTACAATAATTTCCTTTTAGGGGAAGGCAAGCAGCAGAATAAAGAGATCTGGCCTTGGCTTTAGGGAGACCCCATAAGTAGAAGAAAGAATATGGACTTTGGAGGCAGAGAGATCAGGGTGTGACTCCTGTCTCTGATGTGTCATTTTAGACCTTTGTGTGAGTGAGTTAACCTCTCTGAACTTTGTCATAAAAGGATAATATAAGAAGATCAGTGATGATGTATATAAAGTGATTTGCACAGGGTGGACTGACAGATGCTAAATGACTGATAAGGAGGCCACAGCTGAAGGTTGGAGCTCCCAATGGACTGGTCCTGATCTAAAACGGGAGCTGAGGGCTCCAGCGAGACGCTGCTGGGTGTCTGACTCATGCTTCATGTTGTCTCTTGGCCAGCTTCTTCTCTTCTTACCTTCAACGTCACTTCCCTAACGAAGCCTTACTACAGACTCATACTTCTTATAAGAAGGATGCTATACTTCTTCATACGACTTTTTGTAATTTGAATTCAAATTTACTTGGAATCTTAAAAATACCACCAACTAGTGACTATAACAAAAAGAAGCAGACTCACAGATATTAAAAAAAAAACAAAAACACAACTAGTGATTACCAGTAATGAGAGGCAAGAGAGAAGGGGATTAAGAGGTACAAACTGTCCTGTATAAAATAACCTACAAGAATATATTACACAACCTGGGGACTATAGCCAATATTTTATAATAACTACAAATGGAAGACAGCCTTTAAAAATTACGCATCACTATAGTGTACACTTGTAACATATAAGATTACACATCAACTATACTTCAATTAAAAATAGTAAAAATTAAGACAAAAAGACAAAAATAAAAACCAAAATGTACTTGACAGATTATTTACTTTCTGTCTTTTCCATCTGGCCACAAACTCCCTTAAGGCAGGGACCATGTCTGTCTTGTTCGCTGTTAAAGATTTAGCAGACAAATGCTCGGCGTTCAGTAAGCATTCAGTAAATGCTGTTGAATGAAATGAAAGGATATCAACTTAGGCAGCAGTAAGCCACTAGATGGCGCTACGACTCTGCATGAAAACTATCCGACACGACTGCGGGAGCCATGAGGCTCTGAACACTGGATTGTCGGCCTCCAAGCCTGTGCTCTTTCCAGGGTTTTTACTTTGGTAGTCTAATGCAGCCAGTGGGGATGCTTCCTGCTGTGACAGTCTCCCCACTCTTACCCCGACCTTTTTTCCCCTCCCAGCTTGTTGTTGTTTTATCACATACCCAAGCAGAACTCTCCACACAACCACTGGTTCTAAAACACCAACTTAGGGGAAATGAGAGGCAGAATAGACTCAGTGTCTCTTAGACCAGACATTTGATTTCAGCCCTGAGCTCATTCATGAGCTGGGTGTAGCATTCTGAGGAAGTGGCGAAGGATCTTCAATGTATCGGTCAGTCATCAGCAGTTCTTCACTCAGCATCTTTGTTGTATACACAGGGCTGAGCAAACACAGATAGGCTTATAATCTAGTAGGGAATACAAGACATGCCTATACAGGACGTAATACACTGTAGTACCTAAGAGCTTGTGGATGATACATATAATAAGTGTACTAGGAATTCAGAGGCAGAAAGATTCCTATGACTGAGGGTAGCTGTAGATCTGAAAAAGTCAGGGTCGACCTCCACAGAAAACACATTTAAAGATATGGGCACCAAGTAAACTTGTCCCTTTCTTCTAGAGGTGTGGACTAAGGACCAGTTGCCTTGACACCACTGAAAGCTTGTTCGAAGTGTAGAACTGTGGGTCTCATCTTGGACCTGCTGAACCAGAATCTGCATTTTAACAGGATCTCCAGATGATTTCAGACTTTTGGGGACTAAGTATCGTATTCACATGTCCCTTTAAAATGAAATCGTACTCTATCTAAAATGCTCCTCAATTTTACTGTTCAGTTTAACTTTAGATTTTTATTTGCTTTTTTAAAAATTAATTTTTATTGGCACAGGGTGGACTTTACAATGTGTTGCTTTACAATGTGTTATTTTCTGCTGCCGCTGCTGCTAAGTCGCTTCAGTCGTGTCCGACTCTGTGCGACCCCATAGATGGCGGCCCACCAGGCTCCCCCGTCCCTGGGATTCTCCAGGCAAGAACACTGGAGTGGGTTGCCATTTCCTTCTCCAATGCATGAAAGTGAAAAGTGAAAGTGAAGTCACTGAGTCCTGTCTGACTCTTCGCGACCCCATGGACTGCAGCCCACCAGGCTCCTCCATCCATGGGATTTTCCAGACAAGAGTACTGGAGTGGGGTGCCATCGCCTTCTCCGGTGTTAGTTCTACTATATACCAAAATGAGTCAGTCATACATATACATATATCCTCTCCATTTTGGGCTTCCTTCCCATTCAGATCACCACAGTGCATTTGATTTGCTTTTAAAAGAATGATACTAAGTACTTCAAATTTCTGCCATTTCTGTCTATGACAACCTATGAAGATTCCTAATAGCCACACGGTCTGTGGCCTTGTGATTCACTAACTGAAAGGAAATCTTTAATTCAAAGCACCTTCACATGGATTTATACAATGGAAACTATTGTTGAAGAAACTAGGCTTTGCATATTCCTAAAGGATGTTTTCTGAATCACTAAAGTGTATGACTTCCCTGATGGTCCAGAGGATAAGAGTCCGCCTGCTAATGCAGGGGACTCGGGTTAGATCCCTGGTCCAGTAAGATTCCATGTGCCTCAGGGCAACTAAACCATGCATGACAACTCCTGAGCCTGCATGCCCTAGAGCCCGTGCTCCACCAAGAGAAGCCGCCACAGTGAAAAGCCCATACACCTCAGCTAGAGTAGCCCCTGCCCACTGTAACTGAAGAAAGCCTACACTCAGCACTGAAGACCCAGTGTAGCCAAAAATGAACAAATAAAACTTGAAAATAAACACAAGTTTATTTTATTCTTACTATACCTGTTCAATATACTTTTGGTACATTCTAATTCTTTTCCAACCTATGTGTGATAGGACCGTAACACTGGATCATCTCCTCAGGTCACACCCTACCTCTCCACACTATGTCTTCCCCTAGTACCTTTGATGACCCAACACATACCGTGAAAGCAGAGACAATAACTGGGGGAAATGTTCTCTCCTAATAGTAATTGTACAACTTCTCTGACCCAATAATATCAAGTCAAATGATCTGATTAAGTGTGAAGCTTACATTTTAACATTGAAAAAAATTTTTTTGCTTAAACTCAAGCGTGATGTTAACTCTACTCATATCACCTGGATAAATGAAAATTGGTAGAATATGAAATCTGTGATAACTCTGGAGAAAGTTAAGACAGCAGATATCCATAATATTTGCTTTCACCTCTCAGTAAGTGATGGTGGCCTTATGTCTAACGGTGGTCCCATTTCTCTTATCCACTCATGGAAGTTGGGTGAGTCCATTCAGAAGGCAGCATGGTAAAAGGAAAAGAGCACTAGAAAACTAATGAGGAAACAAGGGATCAGGTCTGAGACATGTTAGCTGTATATCTTCACTTCTCTGAGTGTCAGTTCCTCATCTATCAACCTGGGATGTGAGCTAGATACTTGCTAAGGTCCCTCCCTGGCTTAGCACTGTATAAGCCTAGTTAAGTAGGAGTTAGAGCATGGTGGTCATTCATTAAAACCAGATTATATACTCCCAAATAGAAACAGCCCATACTGTCTTCACTTACAGAGAGAAAAGTTGAGAAGGTTGGTTACCATAGCAATTTACCTTCGTGAAGTCATTTACTGATTTCATTCTGTGAAGTGACTGTATCATGAACCAGCACCTGCACAACTCCCTAGGGTTTCCTTTGCTTCCATTCTCAAACAGGCAACAGTGCCAAGAGTAGTCCTTATCTGGAGAAGCAATCAGAGTTCTCAAGCTGCCTTTCGGTCTGCTAGAACAGAAGGTGCTGACAGGGGTGGGAGTGATGGCAGGCTTCCTTTCAGTTTACTAATTCTGTAGCCGCCCTTCACAAACTCCAGCAAATATTTTGCGATGTTGCAAGGTGTTATGAAAAGTGAAAAGCAAGCTGTGATTCAGTTGGTATGAAGACTTTGCAAACAAAAAAGAGTGATCTGTTTTGCAACAAACTATTATTTCTGCCAGAGTCCACAGACTGGAATACTAAAAGAGGTATTTCTGCAAGACATCACCATCACACATATTGGACTTGCCAAATAAGACTAATTTCAAATGAATTGGCCCAGCAGGTTCCCACTTGTGGACCTCAGGCCCCTGGGAGCGGTGGAGTTACCTGACAGGATCTGCAAACCCACATGCATGTTCTGTCTGCAGACTAAGTGAAAAACGTGCACATCCATCTGGATTCCTCTCACATATGCATAAATGTTTTTATGATGAGTGAAATTATCTTACAATGTTGCTGAATATATCTTACCTTTTTGTTATGCATTTTCTTAATCAGTGGATACTAAAAAAAGTAGAGTTAATATCATGCTTGAATTTAAGCAAAAACACTTTTTTCAGTGTTGACACGCAGTCTTTATACTTGGATCATTTGACATTGTTATTGGGTCAGGGAATTTGGACACTTTACCATTAGGAGAGAACCTTTCCCTCCAGTTATTGGCTCTCCTTTAATGGCATATGTTGGATAGTACACTCACTATTTGGTTTCTAGAAACTTAAAACCTAAGGAGACATTTTAATGGCTACTTGAACGCAGCTGCTCTGTGGGAAATGTCACCCCTAAATACAAGGTATGAGCAGTGGACACATGTCTTAATCTACACATTTATGTAAGAAATAGAACCTAAATTTTATTCCAGTCTTCCATTTCCTGGCAGGGTCAGTAACTTAATCTCAGTGAATTTGTAGATTTCAACCTCCCCTTTCCCCTGATTGTGTCTAGTTCCTAGAGGGGTTTATGAGGTGTCAAGGTATGTGGTGGGGGAGGGGGAGTGGAGGGAGTGCTGAATCTGCTCCCCAAGGTTGTTCTACCACGTACGCTGGTATTTACTGAGACATCCATTACCCTGGTTGCATGACCCCTTCAGGTTCAGAAGCACCCTCCATTTCTCTGGCATCCTCTCAGGCACAAGGAGAAAAGCTTTATGTCTCACTGGGGCATGAAAAACTCTACCAGCCTACCCAAAGCCCCTTCATTAGGCAGCTGCCATGCACCTAGTTCCTCTCTGAGGTCTTGAAATCTTCCCAGGGCTCTCCTGAGGGTGTAAGAAACATTTTCTCTATTCCCAGACCCCATACAACCATCTAGGATTGTGCCTCCTTTCCAGGGTGACCCTGCAGAGTAGTGCACGGGACCTGGAAACGTGGTATTTTCTCAGGAATTCATCTCCCGCCCCCCAGGGTAAAGAACTCTTTTCTATGCTATTATCTTTTCCTCCAAATATTTTGTCTATGGTGTAAGTTTTCTTCTTCTTTAGCCTAAGTGCAACTTTTGAAACCAAAAGCCATTTTCTCTGACACTCATTTCTCTGCTTCTAGCTATCACATCTCTCCTCTGGGTAAGAAGCACAAACTAGGCTAGTTGTCTGAGTGAGGGGAAGAAAGAAGGCAGTTAAACACAGGGAAAGGGATAGGCTGTACTATTCTGCCACATATATAAATTAATACAGATTTCATGGGTCTAGGGCCCGCAAGAGAGGAAACCAGCCCCAAATGAAATCAGACACTGAGCAAAGAGTGAACTTTTAGAGAATAATTAAAATAAGACTCCCAGCAGTGGTGCAGTTTTTCTAAGGCTCTTCATGTTTTCTGCAATGTTTGCCTCCAAGACTAAATGACTTTTAGACATGATGCTGAATAATAAAAGGATCTTCTCTAGGGATGAGGTGAAAGTTGAAAGCTCCCTCTGTGGAATATGAAGGCTCTCCAACCAGTCAGGCTGGATGTTGGGAGAGAAAGGGTAAGGATGGGAAGAAACGGGAGGTGCTGTACACTGCTGTATACTTGTGGCTCTCTTCTCAGGCTCTCTCTGGAACTTCCTTGCCCCTAGGGCTGTTGGAAAGGCAACTGCCACTAACTCTGATATTCCTGCCCTAGGTAGATCTGAAGTGTGTTTGTTCATTTTTTCATAACCACTGAATTCCTATACTATGTTCTGGAGAACAAGCAACTCTGTTTTGGTCTTGGTGAATTTATTTAAGAGTCTTGTTGAATAGAAAAGGCATGGTCACTGAATTTTAAGACCTTACAATTCATTTGGGGAGGGAGTGGAACCCATGGAAAGGACAGGAGAAGGAGTGATGTCAATATCATGATGGGAAAATGCAGGCTGTAGTGAAACACTGCGCAAGCCTGGAGGTGTCAGAGAAGGCTTCTGGGGTAGAAGAAGAAGGAACAGGTAGAACTTGAGAGACGTAGCACCGGGGCTTTGGGGGCAGGGCAAACTGAGAGGCTCTGAAACAGCCCAAATTTCCAGTAGCCATACCTTTCAAATTTGATGATAATGAACACATATTTTTCTCATTCAAAAGGCTCTTGTTAACTGCAAGCTGAAGCCAGAATGTTCCATTTCCCTGTTTCTCAGCTTGTGCTAAATCAAGAGCCTAGGGGAGAAATGGGTGGGCGTGAGAGAGGGGCGGTTCCTTCACCATGCAACAGCCACAAACTCTCCCCCCGGCCTCTTGGAGACAGAATGGCAGTTGACTTAAAAGAGCCTATATTTCAGGGACTTCCCTGGTGGCCCAGTGGCTAAGACTCCGTGCTCCCAATACAGAGGTCCAGGTTCCACCCCTTGTCAGGGAACTAGATCCCACAAGCTGCAACTAACAGTTAACATGCAGCATCTAAAGATTCCACGTGCTGCAACCAAGATCCGGGGCAGCCAAATAAATAAAAATAAAAAATTGTTTCAAAGAAAAATTTAAAAAGATCCTATATTTCAAGAGAAGAAGAATTTGTTGGCAAAACCAACAGACACCAGAGAACTTTTGTAAGCAATGTATTTTTATCATTAAACTCTTAGCCAAAGCTCATGTGTTCCAAATGGGCTATCTTAGCTGACTATGCTCATCTGAGTTTGAGGAGAGAGTCTTGAAAATAGAGGTTTGTTGAAAATAATCCACAAAGAAAGCAAAGTAACACTTATTTCTTAGATGAAGGATAGTATGAGAAGGCAGGAGGATCTCTGGCCCACTAAATCATGAAGTAGGATGATGTTTCTCCAGCTGTGCAAAACTTAATATCCTGTTTGGGGAACCTCAAAGACATCACCTGAAGGCCAACTCAGTGATGTGGAAACAAATCAAAGGACTGCATTTGGCAAGAGATCCCAACCTTCCAGATCACACAGGAAACATAACGTACTATTACTCTTGAGTGCATGAGGCAAGAAAATAAAATCCTAGGGTAAATAATTGGAACTAAAGACATTTGCATTAAACTGTAAACAGTCATCTAGATTGAATTACTAACAGTTTAATCCATCAGTGTAGAATAACATGAGCTTTAGTTTAGGCCAGTAAGATAATCCTGAGAGATGTCTGAATGACTTCTGGCCAAATGTAGCCCATAACGTGATTAAGTAATTATGAAACAATAAAAGTAGCAGCATGGGAAAATATTGTACCACTACTGTGCAGCCATTAACCTTTTATATCTACTCAAGATTTTTCCCAAAATGCGGATCATTTCTAGAACTATCTAGAACAAGAGTCAGCAAAATTTTTCTGGAAGAGTCAATAAATATTTTAGCTTTGCAACTCTGCTGTTGTACAAGAAAGCAACCACAGACAATCTATTAATGAATAGTCATAACTGTGTTCCAATAAAAATGCATATACAAAAACAGGCAACTAGTCTGTGGGTCACAGTTTGGGTCATGGTTTGCTGACTCTTGAACAACTACATAGATGTAGAAAAATTGCAAGCTCATTTGAAAGAATTACGAGTTTCCTGGAGCACCTCAGCAGACCAGTTTCTGTGGGGTCGAGATGAGGGTGTATTGGTCCATTTGTCAGCAAACTGCCCTTTTTCTATAAACATTACGTAAGCAAACCTGGATGAGGTGCTGTCACGAGGCTAGTTGGCTTGCAGGCAGCAGACCTGGTGCTGGATTCAGAGAGTTGTTAGTCTGAAGTGCAAACTACTTACACAGAAGGAATAATCACACTAAGCCAATCCCATAGTCTTCACATTTCCACCACTCATGGTAGCTTTGTAAGGTAGCTTGGGGATTCTGCAGCTGACCTGACCAACTTCAAAAGGCAAAATTTTACACCAAAAAGTTTCACTTCTGTTCTAATTCAGATTCATTAAAACAACTCTTTTGTCTGGGTGACTCAATGTGCCTGCCATATTTGCAGTTGCTGTTGAATGGACAGCACAACCCATCCTCTGTCACTACTGGCCACTGAGGCTCAGGCATGTGTAACGTGTGCCCTGAATTGAAACGTAGAGCTGGGCCCTAACTCCCTTTCAGTAGTTTGAACTGAACACTAGAAATAGTTGGTGGTAGAGATGAAGCCAGAAAGGTCACGTGACCTTGGGAATTAGAATGGCCCTTTGTGGGCCTTGTGCTAGATGTGTTCACTATAAAAGCAGAAGTGAAAAAGAGAAAGCATTTCTGTTCCAGAGGACTGGCTGTTCTTCAGGAGTCTTTATATTCCAGCACAACCACTCTGTGAATTCAGAATAGCCTCCCTTTCCCTTTTCTTGACTGGTCTTGATTGGGCCTTTTCTCAGTAAATTGCGTGGTGCTCGGTCAGGCACATTTCTTGCCACAAATGACATTTTGTTTGATGTTTCAGATCTACCACCCATGAATGTAAGATTCTATACATTCGACTATGATCTAACTTGATACCCGCTGGAGGTAACATCAAACTTTCCCTGCCAATCACTTCCAAACCTATCCTTTCCCTTCCCATGCTTCCCAGTATGGCCTAGTTTATCACTCTCTCTGAATTTCAGCCACAGTCCTGGAAGGCTCCTCTGCCTCTACTCATTCCCTATTCTTGTCCATATGTTGTCAGAGCTCTAAGATTAATACTTATAAAATCTACTTTCATCAAATCACTTCTCAGATAAAAAGTCCATAATGCTTTCTGACTGCCTCCTGATTCAATATGATATCAACAAACCAGTCTTTTAGGCTTCATAATCTGATCCCACCTTATTTATTGTATTCTTATCTCCCATAACCCTTCAAGATGAACTTCAGTTTCAACCAGTTAATCTCCAATAAGCTCTGTGACCATCTTTCTCTTCATTCCTACTTCCCAATTATAATATTATCTATAAGAAAGGGTGGGAAGGAAAAAAGGCTGTATCTGTTCTCTTCCACCTGATAGTCCACATTCCAAAGGGTAAGTGTCTGAATACAGTTAGACACATGACAAGTATTAAAAATACATGAAACTGAAGCTTCTGGATAAAGACAGTGGAATGAAACATATCTAGTTTTCATCCTCAATCTCCCCACATAAAAATATAGTAAAGGGGTGGCATAAATCCTAGGATAAAGAGAGTGAAAGAGGATACCAGAACCAAATTTTGGAGAGTAGAAAGCAAATACTAATGAACTTGGCAAACTTTGAGAGACCACAAGTTAGTAAGCTGACATTAAGTGAAGGCAAATTGTATAAGCACTCTCAGTTCAGTTCAGTTGCTCAGTCGTGTCCGACTCTGCAACCTCATGGACTGCAGCACACCAGGCTTCTCTGTCCTTGACCAACTCCTGGAGCTTGCTCAGACTTGTGTCCATTGTGTCGGTGATGCCATCCAACCATCTCATCCTATCGTCCCCTTCTCCTCCCACCTTCAATCTTTCCCAGCATTAGGGTCTTTTCTAATGAGTCAGTTCTTTGTATTCAGGTGGCCAAAGCATTGGAGCTTCAGCATCAGTCCTTCCAATGAATATTCAGGACTGATTTCCTTTAGGATTGACGGGTTTGATCTCCTTGCTGTCCAAGGGACTCTCGAGAGTCTTCTCTCACACCACAGTTCAAAAGCATCAAATCTTTGGCGCTCAGCTTTCTTTATGGTCCAACTCTCATATCCATACATGACTACTGGACTCTAGAATTCTCAAAAAACTCAAGGATTGATGGCATCTCCGGAAGAGGGATTAAATGGGGTGAATTAAGGTTGTCTGAGGACCAGGTAGCTTCCTGGATTTCTCCTCTTCCCATACTCATCACTGGTTGATCACCGCCCCACCCCCCCACACTCTGGCCAAAGTCTAGAGGTTAGGCTTCAGAGATGGGAAAACAGATGGATTCTGGTTGGAGGAAAATCAGTCATGGTTGAGGGTGGGTGGTACTTAAAACAAGAAAAATAAGTGGATGTATGTATATTGAATACTCAGACTTCCTGCTTCTTTTGCCACTTTATCCTTCAGCCAAGAGAAACTGGACGATTAATCTGTGCAGAATATGACTATCTCAAAAAGAAGTATCTAAATATACTGACTTTAGGAATCCCTTTGCAAATACCTTAGATAGATCACCCCAAATCAGTGATTCTAAACTTAAGACAATATGCCAAAGTCTGGAGACATTTTCTATTTTCACAAAACTTGGTGGGGTGGGAGATTCTAGCATCTAAAGAGTAGAGGTTAGGGATGCTGCTAAAATATCCTACAATGCACAAGTAAAGCCTTTCACAACAAACGATTACCCAATCTAAAATATCAGTAGTGTTACTGCTGATAACCTCTGCCTTACATGAAACTCACGGTCAACTTCTACCAACACGAACAGAGTTTCCAACAGTTTCCCCAAGAAAGAAAAACAGACAGACACTTGAGGAAAACAAGAAGAGACCTAAACGAACAGATAAAAGCGACATGGAGGAAACAGAGACTGCAGGAAGAAAAAAACTACAAAACTACACTTGCCTCCCACTTATGACCATGATGGACTACAAGGACCAATTAGGAATCCAGACAAGTCTAGAAAATTGTTTTCTGATACTGGACAACAAGACTGCCTTTCACATCTAAGTCCTGGATTTGGCTTTTGTTTACAAGGATCCAGTTTTAATTTACTGAAGACTTTCCCCATGATTTATAATGCCACTTGCGTCATATGCCACCTTTCCACACATGTATTCATCTACTCTTAGTTGCTCTGTTTCTGTCTTTGTGCTGGTATAATACTGTCCTAATAATTCAATTTTATAATAAACTTTGATATTTGGTACATCAAGTCCCCCCAACTCATTAATCATTAAAAGTGTCTTTTGGCCCTTTGCTCTTCCATATAAACTTTATGATCAGCTTGCTGAGTTCTGTCTTGTTCAATAAATTTTATAACTTTCTCCAAAAGGACTTGGACACCTTTTGTTATATTTATTTTTAGTTTCTATTATATATAGTTTCAGATTACATTTAGTTTTTGCTGGTATGCTTAAATGCATTCTGCTTTTGTATACTGATCTTCTTAGCAATAAATTGCACAAACTCTTTATTCAGTGTAATAATTCACTGGGGATTCTTTGGGGAGTCACAACACACCGAAATGCTGCAAACAATTAGTTTTGTTTTTTCCTTCTGACCTTACACTTTTTTCCTCTTTGTCTTCTTTTACTGCACTGGCTAGACTCTCTAGTACAATGTGAACAGAAATGGTGAGGGACTTCTTGGTGGCTCAGTGCTAAAGGCTGCACGCACAACGCAGGAGGCTGGGTTTGATCCTTGGTCAGGGAACTAGATCACATGTGCAACTAAGACCCAAAACAGCCAAATAAATAAAAAGGCAGATTCTTTACCATCTGAGCCACCAGGGAAGCCCAAATAGAAATAAATATTTTTAAAAACAAGTGGTAAGAGTAGGCATTCTTGTCTTGTTACTAGTTTTAAGGGTGATTCATTTAACACTTGACATGATGTTTGCTGTGGACTTTGATGGTACCTTTTAGGAAGTTAAGAATTTCCATTCTAGTTTTCACTGTTTGTTGGATTTTACCAAAAATGATCATATAGTATTTTTTTTCATTTATTTGTTAATGTGGGTAATTAATAGATTTTTTTTTAAATGTTGGCCTATCTTGCATTTCTGGGATAAACCTGCATTGGTCACAAAATATTATCAACTGTTAAGAACTGAGCAATTAGTTTTCTAATATTTTCCATCTTTGCTCATGACTGATAATGCTCTGTAATTTTCTTTTTTTTACAGTGCTTGCCTGATTTGGGTAACAAGGTTATACTAGCCTTATAAAGTGAGGTGAGTAGTCCCACTTTTTCTCGTTTGAAAAGGTTTGTTTAAGTCTGGAATCACTTATTAGAATTTTGGTATAATTCACCTGCAAAATTATCTCATTCTTATGTTTGATTCTTGAAAAAATTTCTTTAATGATTACAGGATCTTTCAGGTTTTTAAATTTATTATTGTCAATTTCAATCATTATTTTTATAGGAGAATATCCATTTCATCTATTTTTCAAATATACTGACATCTGTCCACAGTATCCTTTTTCTTTGCTCTATCTAGAATTAAGCTCTAATATCTATCAAAATTGTCTATTTCTGATCTTTTAAAAAATCAGTCTTGCTATAGGCTTTAAGAAGGCAAAGGCACCCACTCCAGTACTCTTGCCTGGAAAATCCCATGGATGGAGGAGCTTGGTGGGCTGCAGTCCATGGGGTCGCTGGGAGTCGGACACAACTGAGCGACTTCATTTTCACTTTCATGCACTGGAGAAGGAACTGACAACCCACTCCAGTGTTCTTGCCAGGAGAATCCCAGGGATGAGGAAGCCTGTTGGGCTGCCGCCTATGGGGTCGCACAGAGTCGGATACAATTGAAGTGAGTTAGCAGCAGCAGCATAGGCTTTAAAGTACTAGTCTTTACAAAGAATAAACTTTTTGAGCTCTATTCGTTTCCTATTGTACCTTAGTTTTATATGTGATTCATTTATAATCTTATTTTTATTCTTTCCTTCCCCTTACTTTTTTTGGATTTGTTTTCTAACTTCAGTTCAATTCTTAGCTCACTGTCAGACTTTCTTTTCTTCCTAGATAAGCATTTAAAGCTATACACAACCCTCTGAATTCCACTTTAGTTGTATCCCACAAGTTTTGATAAATTAGTTCATTATTTGATCTTAAGTAAATTCTAATTCAACTATGATTGTTTGGACTCAGTTATTTAGAAGCATGTTTTATCCAAATACAGTTGTCCCTCTGTATCTGCAGGGCACTGTTTTCAGCACCATCCCCCATACACCACAATTTGCAGATGTTCAAGTCCTTTATATCAAGTGGTGTAGTAGTTCCATAAAATAGTAAGTATAAAAATCTATACTTACCTGCATATTTATCATTTTCTGGAACTGACCATTCTTTCTTGTATTTCATTAATTTTTGAGCTCATTTTCTTTTTGCTGAAATATGCCTTTTGGAATGTCCTCTACTGAGGATTTGGTTGGTTTAAACTCACCTGCTTGCCTAAAAATGTCTATCTCATTCTTGTTCTTAAGGAGAGATTTTAATTTTCAACTCCATGTCCTCCCAAGGCTAAGGCTAGGATAAAAACATATTCCTGCTGCCTTTTTGTGTGTAAGTAGGGTTTTATAGTAAATCCACTGAAAACAATGCTTGTAGGGATCCATGACAAAACTATTCAACATAGTTTTGGAAGTTTTGGCCACAGCAATCAGAACAGAAAAAGAAATAAAAGGAATCCAAATTGGAAAAGAAGAAGTAAAACTTGCACTGTTTGCAGATGACATGATCCTCTACATAGAAAACCCTAAAGACTCCACCAGAAAATTACTAGAGCTAATCAATGAATATAGTAAAATTGCAGGATATAAAATCAACACACAGAAATCCCTTGCATTCCTATACACTAATAATGAGAAAATAGAGAAATTAAGGAAACAATTCCATTCACCATTGCAATGAAAAGAATAAAATACTTAGGAATATATCTACCTAAAGAAACAAAAGACCTATATATGGAAAACAATAAAACACTGGTGAAAGAAATCAAAGAGTATACTAATAGAGGGAGAAATGTATCTGTTCATGGATTGGAAGAATCAATATAGTGAAAATGAGTATACTACCCAAAGTAATCTATAGATTCAATGCAATCCCTATCAAGCTACCAATGGTATTTTTCACAGAGCTAGAAAAAATAATTTCACAATTTGTATGGAAATACAAAAAACCTTGAATAGCCAAAGCAATCTTGAGAAAGAAGAATGGAACTGGAGGAATCAACCTGCTTGAATTCAGGCTCTACTACAAAGCCACAGTCATCAAGACAGTATGGTACTGGCACAAAGACAGAAATGTAGATCAATGGAACAAAATAGAAAGCCCAGGGATAAATCCATGCACCTATGGACACCTTATCTTTGACAAAGGAGGAAAGAATATATAATGGAGAAAAGACAATCTTTTTAACAAGTGGTGCTGGGAAAACTGGTCAACCACTTGTAAAAGAATGAAACTAGAACACTTTCTAACACCATACACAAAAATAAACTCAAAATGGATTAAAGGTCTAAAGATAAGACCGGAAACTATAAAACTCCTAGAGGAGAACATAGGCAAAACACTTTACGACATAAATCACAGAAGGATCCTCTATGATCCACCTCCAGAATATTGGAGAGTATACTACCCAAAGTAATCTATAGATTCAATGCAATCCCTATCAAGCTACCAATGGTATTTTTCACAGAGCTAGAAAAAATAATTTCACAATTTGTATGGAAATACAAAAAACCTTGAATAGCCAAAGCAATCTTGAGAAAGAAGAATGGAACTGGAGGAATCAACCTGCTTGAATTCAGGCTCTACTACAAAGCCACAGTCATCAAGACAGTATGGTACTGGCACAAAGACAGAAATGTAGATCAATGGAACAAAATAGAAGCCCAGGGATAAATCCATGCACCTATGGACACCTTATCTTTGACAAAGGAGGAAAGAATATATAATGGAGAAAAGACAATCTTTTTAACAAGTGGTGCTGGGAAAACTGGTCAACCACTTGTAAAAGAATGAAACTAGAACACTTTCTAACACCATACACAAAAATAAACTCAAAATGGATTAAAGGTCTAAAGATAAGACCGGAAACTATAAAACTCCTAGAGGAGAACATAGGCAAAACACTTTACGACATAAATCACAGAAGGATCCTCTATGATCCACCTCCAGAATATTGGGAATAAAAGCAAAAATAAACAAATTGGATCTAATTAAAATAAGCAAGGTGAAAAGATAGCCTTCAGAATGGGAGAAAATAATAGCAAGTGAAGCAACTGACAAAGAATTAATCTCAAAAATACACAAGCAACTCTTGCAGCTCAATTCCAGAAAAATAAATGACCCAATCAAAAAAATGGGCCAAAGAACTAAACAGACATTTCTCCAAAGAAGACATACAGATGGCTAACAAACACATGAAAAGATGCTCAACATCACTCATTCAGAGAAATGCAAATCAAAACCACAATGAGGTACCATTTCACACCAGTCAGAATGATTTGGGAGAAGGGCATTGAAACATGTATATTATTATACATGAAACGAATTGCCAGTCAAGGTTTGATGCATAATACAGGATGCTTGGGGCTGGTACACTGGGATGACCCAGAGGGATGGTATGGGGAGGGAGGTGGGAGTGGGATGTTCAGGATGGGGAACACATGTACACCTGTGGTGGATTCATGTCAATGTATAGCAAAACCAATACAATATTGTAAAGCAATTAGCCTCCAATTAAAATAAATAAACATATTAAAAAAAACTATGCACACCTTTCCTACCATATACTTTGAATCACCTCTACTTATAATGCCTATACTACTATGTAAATAGTTGTAAATACAGTGTAAATGCTGTCTAAATAGTTGCCAGCCCATGGCAAATCCAAGTTTTGCTTTTCAGCCTTTCTGGAAATTTTGGGGGAAATATTTTCAATCCGTGGTTGGTTGAATTTGTGGATGCAGAACCTAAGGATAGAGGGCTGACTATACAGACTCTAAAAAAAATTATCTTTCTGTTGTTGATTTTTAACATGTGTTATGATTAGAGGTTGGTCTTTCTGATATCAAATTTCTGAAAACTGTTGACATCTGTCTTATGGCTTAGTACATGGTTTTTTGGTAACTGTTGTATGCTTAACAATGCATATTATTCAGTTACTGACATGATCTTTTCTGTGGCTATTAGATCAAGTTATTAACTGCATTGTTCAAATCCTACTGAATGTTTTATATTTTGGCTGTTTGATCAATTAGTGCAAGAAGTATGTAAAATCTTTCACTAAAACAGTTTCACCAATTTTTCCTTTATATATTTTGAAGCTATTAGCTTATACTAGTTATAATTAGTATATTAGCTTGTATTAGTACATAACCGAGACTTGTTTTTATCTTCTTGGAAACTTAAACCTTTCATCAGTATGTAATGGTCTTTTTTCTCCTCTAGTAATGCTTCTGACCTTAAGACTTACTTTCTCTATATTAATATAGCGACATCAGTTTTAATGAATATTTGCCTGGTATACTTTCCCATCCTTTTACTATACATGCACATTCAGCATATGGCTGGAACTTTAAAAGAACTGTGACAGAATTTGTTTCTTTTAACTGGGAAATTTAGTATATTCACATCATTTGCGTTAGAGCTACATTTGATTTATATCTTCCATATGACTTTGTCTCTTCTGTTCTCTAAATGTCTTTTCCCTGCACTCTCCCTTTTTGAGTTCTTTTGGATTGATATATTTTCCCTTACTCCATATACCTTGGTTTGGAAAATACGCTTTATTCTTTGTTAAGAAATTTAACATATACTGCTTTAAAATGTATTTTTTAACTTAACCAAGTTGAAAATTTGTAATATCTTTTTGAGTGCTTAATCTGATCAAATATTTTATTTTCCAGTAGTTATTAACTCCACAAACTCATGTTAACATGTTTCATAATCAATGTTTATCTATCAGTTCAATTCAGTTCAGTTGCTCAGTCATGTCCGACTCTTTGCGACCCCATGAATCACAGCACGCCAGGCCTCCCTGTCCATCACCAACCCCCGGAGTTCACTCAGACTCACATCCATCGAGTCCGTGATGCCATCCAGCCATCTCATCCTTGGTCGTCCCCTTCTCCTCCTGCCCCCAATCCCTCCCAGCCATCAGGGTCTTTTCCAATGAGTCAACTCTTCTCATGAGGTGGCCAAAGTACTGGAGCTTCAGCTTTAGCATCATTCCTTCCAAAGAAATCCCAGGGCTGATCTCCTTCAGAATGGACTGGTTGGATCTCCTTGCAGTCCAAGGGACTCTCAAATCTTCTCCACCACCACAGTTCAAAAGCATCAATTCTTCGGCGCTCAGCCTTCTTCACAGTCCAACTCTCACATCCATACATGACTACAGGAAAAACCATAGCCTTGACTAGAAGGACCTTAGTCGGCAATGTCTCTGCTTTTGAATACACTATCTAGGTTGGTCATAACTTTTCTTCCAAGGAGTAAGCGTCTTTTAATTTCATGGCTGCAGTCACCATCTGCAGTGATTTTGGAGCCCCCCCAAATCTATACTTACCTGCATATTTATCATTTTCTGGAAGTGACCATTCTTACTTGTATTTCATTAATTTTTGAGCTCATTTTCTTCTTGCTGAAATATGCCTTTTGGAATGTCCTCTGACTGAGGATTTGGTTGGTTTAAACTTACCTGCTTGCCTAAAAATGTCTATCTCATTCTTGTTCTTAAGGAGAGATTTTAATTTTCAACCCCATGTCTTCCCAAGGCTAAGGCTAGAATAAAAACATATTCCCGCTGCCTTTTTGTGTGTAAGTGGTGTTTTATAGTAAATCCACTGAAAACAATGCTTTGTAGGGATCCATGCTTTATGTACCTATGTCTGATCTAACCTTCCTGCCTTGCTCAAGTCCAGGGCTTTGTCTTCTATGCACATGATGCTTTAGTAGGTTTTAGACACTGTCAGATTGGAAGATAATTCTTTTAAGGCTTTGGTACTAATGTACATTTTGGACTTCTTTTTCTTCGTTTCTGGGCTCTAAGAATCATTATTTCCTGCCAGTTGATACATATACAGAAATTTTATATACTTATATGAATATATAACATGTAAATGGCACCCAACTCCAGTCCTCTTGCCTGGAATATCCTGTGGACGGAGGAGCCTGGTAGGCTGCAGTCCATGGGGTCGCTAAGAGTCGGACACAACTGAGCAACTTCACTTTGTTACACGTAAATAAATATTTTCCAGGATTTTTATAGTATGACTAAGTTTCTCTGGCTATCTTTTCACAATGTTGTTGGAGACTTAAGTCCATCTATTTGATCTGTACGTCTAAAACTGCAAATCTTTTAGCATGATGGAAAATTAAAAACCAAGAAAGAACACCATTGCCCTCTGGTGGAGGAACTTACTATTAGAACATATAAAGGGGACCCACTATAACTCAACTTCTCATTTCCTCATTTAGTCAACAAGGCAGTCAATCTTTTAACAGGTCATTTGAATGTGTCCCTTCATTTCCATTCTCTGAGTATCACCTTGGTCTAGTTTTGTTTTTTTTTTTGGTTAGAATTCCTGTTTTTGAAAGTCTATTTAGTTACTATTCTTTCAATGTATTTTCTCTGTACGTTACTTTTATAATACTACATTAATTGATGGCTTATCACATACTTGCTGATGGTTATGAGCAAAAAACTTGGAGTCAATAAAAGTAGTCTGATTAGGGATGAGAACACAGTATAGATTCAATAAATGTTAGCTGAATCGAAACAAGTATTTAGTATCAGTTATTCACTTACCAAATTCATCTGGGAGGCAGCATAAGCACAAAAGTTCCCAGGCTCTTTTCCTGCACTAACAGGCTGATGAATGACATTCACATGTATCATTCTGTTGGCTTACTTAGATTTTTAAGAAACTTAAAACTATTTTTAATTGCAAAATACATGAGCAATATAAACAATCAGAGTTCTGCAATAATGATGCTGGAGACCCAGGTTCTCACTGTGGAAGAAGATACAAATATCAAATGGGTAAAGGCAAGAAAGAACCCTGTGGGGTTGGTTTGGAATTGAAGGTTTTAGAGAAACTGGTGATTTCTAATAAACGTTTCCTGGTTCTTTCTGTTGAAGGGCCCTATAAACAATGACAAGCCAGCAGGTCTAGATCTTAGTTTCTAAACACCATGGTCCACTAAAAGAAACTAAGGGTCTTTGGAGAAATGGTTGATTCCAGGGATGGGTGAAGGGAAAACAACACGATAAACTTGGAACATTTTGTGCTGGAGAGGAAGAAATTTCTCAAAGAACGATAAAAAACATGTCAAAAAGACTCAGAAGCCAGCCTAAAAGGTCTCCCACTGACCAAATATGGAACAATTTGACATTAAAACAAATGAGAGTAACAGATGAATAAAAATAGGAATTTATGAGTTCATACTAAAAGAAGTGAGAAAAGGAATCTTTTCTTTATAGTAGAATGCCAACTAATAAATGTGGAGGAATGATAGGACTGGAAAACCATCATTTGGCAGCAAAGTAACAATTCAGCCAAGAAGCATTACTGGATGCTAAACTTAGTGTATGAAAGTTTGCTGAGAAACAGAATATTTACAGTCTCAAAGTATCTCCCCACAAAATGCTTGCTAACTTGAAAAAAATTAGAAACTTTACAGTGGAAAAATCTAGCAGATACCACCAAAAATAAGTGATCAAAATGAACAGCTTGTGATGGAACAACCAATACCATGGTTCGACGCACTGAAAAGGACACAGTGTCACTTCTGTGATATTCTTGCCAAAAAGACATAAGCTCAATTTCATCATAAACAAACATCGGAAAATCGCAAATTAAGGGACACTTCATATACATAAGCAGTCTATGTTTTTCATGCCCTTGACATTTCTGAGAGACAGACTGAAGAACTGCTCCAGACTGAAGGAGACTAGAGACTTGACAACTAAATGGAATGTGTTATTCTGGATTAATCCTGGACCAATTCACCCCTGCCCCTCTCCTTGGCCATTACTGGAACAGCCAGTGAAATGTGGAAAATATTAGAGACTGTATTAATGCTAATTTTCTGATTTTGATAATTATACTATGGTTATATAAGAAAATATCCTTATTCTTAGAGAATACCCATTTAAGTTATTTGGGGTAAAGAGGAATCACCTGTAAGCAATATTCAAGGGATTAGAAATAAAGCATTTATTCTACACTTATGATAAACAGATAAAGGGAAACCTTTTCTTTACAGTAGTATGACAACTAATTAATATAGAAAAAATAATGTAGGTAGAAAAATCACAATTTTGTAAACATCACAGTAAAAATTTATTCAGACAAGAATCATCAAAAGATGCTAAATCTAGGAGGGGAAGGTTTGACAAGGAATAGAACATCAATCAACCTGGTCTCAAAGTTTCTCCTCACAAATTATCTACTAATTGCAAAAGTTAAAACAGGAACTAACGATATAGTGGAGAAACTGGACAACATCTTACTCAAGTGATAAAATTAACATCACCAATAAGAGGCGAGGGGGCATTCTGAGAGCCGGGACAGGACACTGAGAGGACACATCATTCAGTGTTTCAGCCCATACTGCATAATCCAAATCTAACCATACGGAAGAATCAGAAAAACCCAAACTGAAGGACAATCTATACTTTAACTGTCCTGTATTCTCCAAACAAATACTATAAAAGACAAAGAAAGGCTGAAGAACTGGTCTAGAATAGAACCATGATAATCTAACATATGATCCTGTGTTAGATTGTATAGCTGTAAAAAAATTTACCAATGGGACAACAAATGGAACTGGAACAAGGACTATAGATTAGATGAAAATAATGTTAAATTCCTGAATTTGATAACCATACTTCACATGCTTGTTCATATGAAGTACATATGTAGTGTTAAAGGGTATGATGTCTGCAATATATTCATCATGTGGTCAAAAAAATGTGTAAGGAGACAGAAAATGGTAAAGGAAATAGGAGAAAATTAATAGTCTGAAGTGCAGAACAATGTATATATTTCTTCTGCTTGAAATTCTCAAAAACAATATGTATCTATGCATGTAAATACATATTTCTAGGATACTAAAATTATTAGTACTCTCCTGCTCCCCCAGGTACAGGAATTAGAAGCTAAAAAGTACTAGGTAGTTGGCATGAGGCTATAAAGGGTTAAGTCTCTTTTCTCAACCCTTAGTTCTACTCCACAGAGAAAAACCCTATCAGTGGCTTTCAGATGTTTTCTATTTGTATACATAAACTTCTGCACAAATACGTAAATCTTGTATCATTTTGATGGCTGCATATTTTAATGAGTGAAGGTACTTAAGAAGTGTTCTGTTGGTATTTGTTTCTGACATATATACATTAAAAACAATTTGAGATTTTTTAAAAAAATGTTTTTTAACTTGACAAAGGCTAGATATGATCTTAATCCTGTCATCTTAATGTTATATTTTCTATTTTTTAATTTCTTTTAAAAAATATTTTATGTTTATGTTTTATTTTGGGACTTTCTTCCTCTTTTAATAACTTCTATTCAACTTATGGCAGTCACATTGTTATTTCAACAATATGAAGGTTTATAACACTTATACTACTCTGAGGTATAACACTGACAAATATCTTCACAGAACAACCTGAGTCTGGCCATTGGATCATTTACAGTAGAAGGCTAGTCAGGCATGAATAGGAAATATTAGTTGTGGAAATCCATAGCCCAGTTGATACCTGAAAAATGTTACTTTCCCAAAGTTGACCAATGCAGCTTTTAATGGATCTGGGTCACTCTCTTAACCAGGTCCTATTATGTGTCCCTTGTGTTGACTTTAGTTTAAAATCCCAAATTAAAGCATGAGAATATACTTTTTGCCCCTCAGAGCTATTGTTATTATATTTTGCATTATTGCCGTGATCTTTCTGGGTAAGAATAAGAACGTATCCTAGGGGGGAAAACCTTATAGATAAAATTAAACAGTTAAAACTTTAAATACTTTCCACAGTGATTTAAAACAAATAAAAATGTGGTATCTATACCATGTGTATCATCATTGTATCTAGTCTACCATTTTATAGTGATACATATTTATATTGCACTTGGCAATGGGGAATACTTTTTTTGGCCTCCCACAGTTAGCTTGTTTCAAAAGCAGAAGTCCTGTACCTCTAAAGGCAGCAAAAGAAAAGGCTTTGTCTGAAACCTGAAAGTGAACAGACAGCCCAGAAATAAACCCACACACCCATGGTCAGTTAATCTTCAACAAAGGAGGCAAAAATATACAATGGAAAAAAGACATCTTTTCAGCAAGTAGTGTTCAGGGAAAGTTGGACAGCTGCATGTGAATCAATGAAGTCAGAACACATAGAACACAGCCTCTCACCATACACAAAAATAAATTCAAAATGGCTTAAACACAAGTTTAAGATGTGATACTGATAACATAAAACTCCTAAAAGAGAATGCAGGCAAAACATTCTCTGAAATAAATCGTACCAACGTTTCTGAGGTCAGTCTACCAAAGCAATAAACCAATCGGGCCTAATCAAATTTATAAGCTTTTGTGCAACAAAGGAAATCATATACAAAATGAAAAGAACAACCTACAGACTGGGAGAAAATATTTACAAATGATGTGACTGACAAGTGCTTAATTTCCAAAACACACAAACAGTTCATATAATTCAACACAAAACCCAAACAACCCAATCAAAAAACGGGCAGAAAACCTAGACACTTCTCCAAAAAAGACATACAGATGGCCAACAGACATATGAGAAGATGCTCAATGTCACTAATTATTGCAGAAAAGCAAATCAAAACTATAATGAAGTACCACCTCACACCAGTCAGAAAGGCTATCATTTAAACATCTACCAAAAACAAACGCTGGAGAGGGTGTGGAGAAAAGGGAACCCGCCTACACTGTTTGTAGGAATGAGTTGGTACAGTTACTATGGAAAACAGTATGAAGGTTCCTCAAAAAACTAAAAGTTGAACTAACATATGATCCAGCAATCCAACTCCTGGGCAATACTCAGACAAAACTACAATTCAAAAGACTGACACATACAGTGGAATATTACTCAGCCACTAAAAGAATGAAATAATGTCCAATGACGGCCTTAGAGATCACTGTACTAAGTGAGGTCAGAAAGACAGATACCACATGATGTCACTGAAAGGCAGAATCTAAAATATGACACAAATGAACCTATCTAAGAAACAGAAACAGACTCACAAAGAGAACAACCTTGTGACTGCCAAGGGGGCTGTGCAGTGGGGAGATGGATTGGGAGCTCGGGGTTAGCAGATGCACAGAATGGATAACAGGGTCTCGCTGCATAGTACAGGGAACTGTATGCAGTATCTTGTGATATACTACAATGGCAAAGAATTTAAAAAACAATGTATATATACATATAACTGAATCATTCTGTTGTACACAGCAGAAATTAACACATTGTAAATCAACTACACTACAGTTAAAAACAAAGAAATCTAAAAGCAGTCTTTTAGCAGTCTATATTATATATATATAATATATACATATAAAAAAGAGTCAAAATGTTTGCTTTGTGTATTTATTTTTGGTGGAGGAGGGAAAAGAAGAGGAGGTTAAAAAAATGTTTGGTGTCTGCTTCAAAGCACGTTCCCAAAGAATGGTGATTCGTTCACTAAACATCATTATGGATGCACAATGTTCTTCTGGCTTTCATGATGGTCTGAATTCAAGGTGATATGTGTTTTTCTGAAATCCAGTGTATTTTTTGGGACATATGTGGGTTGTCCCTTGAGTTCCTGTTCTCATATGAAAGGTATTGACACTTTGGCTTCACAAATGAATAAAAAATAACATAAAAACAACTTTTGTTTAATTTGGGTCTGGGCTAATTTATTTAAGGAACTATTTAACAATAATGGGCTCAGATATAAAACTACACAACCAAAAGGGAATGAGGAAGGATTACAAGTCTGAATGCCAAATTCAAAGCCATGTATCAATAAACTTCCTTCTTACTTTTGCAATATCTATAATGTAGAGGGGAAAAGAAAAAAATTAAATGAGTAATGATAAATTAAAAAGTGCATACAGAACTAGGAAAATATTTTGTTAGATTTGTTACTTACTCCAGGTAATAAGATGTTTGTAAAGAAAAGCTTAAGGCAGAAAACTAGTTACATTGCTGCTGAACTTCTCGACAGCAAAAGAAAGAATACCAGTCTACTTCCCTGGTTTATTTGTCTTAAGACATGTTATCTTGTAACTTGAATATCTAAGTTATGCTTTGAAAATTCAAAGCAAAAAGTAAAATCATACGGAAAACCCGAAACTTCAATACATCTAAACAGACGTTTGCTTGTAGTTTTTGGTATCCAAAACCTTTTTTCCACACATAGCGCAGATGCCTAAAACAAATAAACAAACAGAAAACTCGTGTAAACAATCAAGTGTTAACAACTAATTATACCAATCAAATATTTGACTAATATCAATGATTTTAAGTCACTGCTGAAGGTAAAAAAAAAAAAAAATTAAACAGCATCAGAAAAGAGAAAATGAATATACTTTTAACTATGACAAGTTTTGTATACTTTGCCTTAGAAAAAAGAGCATTTATCTGACAAATAAGGTTTATGAAGGGCTACTCTTGTACTGTGTTATCCAAATCAGTATCAAAAGAAGTACATTTGATATGAATATAAACGTGGTATTAAGAGAAACTCACCCTTTTTGTAGGCACAGCCCTGGCAATAATGAGAACCCGGTTGGTGTACAGAACTTTTACAAATTCTGCAAGTGGAGAACTTATTCTTTCCATACGGATCAAACCTGGAGTTTTTTTTAAAGAAAGAAAAATGTACAGTACAATAGAAATACTCTTAAATAACCTCACTTAAGCAACAACTGTGATTAATCTATGCTTTCTGGTCCCTCTATAAAACTCTACAATTGATAGGCATAGCACTCTTCTCACTGGCTACTCTCTTAACATACCTGCACATTTCTACCCTTTCCATGTAAGCTGTATGCTTATAAAGAGTCACCTGCACTTAATCACCTGTACTTAATCCCAACCTGTTTATAAGAGTTGTATCTGTCAATCTATTCAAGTGATACAATTAAATATTATGGAAACTCATGAAATGAAGAGTACAAAAAAAGTAACTGATTCTATTAAAAAACTAAGTGAATACTTTAGGACGACCAGAAAAGAGTGAATCATTAAAAATGCTACAGCATTAGTCATGGGTAAGAAAACTTAAAAATTGAGGAAAAATTCTAAATGGAAGGACTTGGCACTTGAAAAGTGTCAGTTCTTGAGCTACTTTAAAGGTGCTGAAAATATATATTCTGGTTATGATTTATATAAGGCAAATGATAAGGTAGACTCATATTCAAAAAGTCTTGTCTCCATGTAAAATGATTGATGAAACATATGTACAGTTATGTGCTTTGACTTAAAATATGTGTATCTCTTCATGACTGCCTAGTTTAGCTGATATTTTCAGTTAACTGATGTAAACTTCTTTGGATAAAGTTTCTATTAAATGAAAATGTCACCTTACTGTAATTGGAGTGCAAAATAATTTTAGAGGAAATACTTCCCATCAAATTGGCAGTAACTTTTTATAACTGAACTCATATACTGAACACCAATACTGTCCAGACCTGGTTTCTTCTCTTGGGTACAATACAATAGCTCCATTTTCAAAGGTTAATTTTTCTAAATCCAAAAGAATGTCACTTTACTTCCCACAAGGGAAGTAAGAGTGAACCTGATTCTTCCTTTGAATAACAAGCTCAATTTGTTTGGACTTACAAGTCTAGAGATTACTTTTTCTTAGAACTATATATTTTTCTAAAATGTACATTTTAATATCTCAGAAATCTTATGTACACTTCCCAAAGTGAGACATTTAAAATACCCAAAAGTAATAGCTACTTATTAATGATACTGAAGTAAGTTTGGGAGCATAAAGGAACTAGGACCTAAAATTATATGCTCTGTTAAAGAACAACTTGGTCAATAATAACTGAATGATCTCAGAAGACATCAATAGGTCAGTCAACAACACACAATGAGACAATGCACTAAGTTTAAGTCTATTATGCTAATTTATACTCATTATTTAATAAACAACTTTATGTGTAAGGCACTTTATGTATTAGAAGCTTTATTATTAAAAGCCAAAGATGAACTTGACAAAGCTTCTGTCCTCATCCAGTTAACATTTGTGAGAGGAGACAGACAGTAAGTAAGGAGACAACCACACTTTTAAGATAGTAATACCTGTTGTAGAGAAAATTCAAAGAGGATACTGTGGTGGACAGGAGGGGAAGGAAGGAAGGAAGACATTAGTTTACATGCTGGTTAGGGAAATAGATGGGGAAACAGTGGAAAGTATCAGACTTTATTTTGGGGGGCTCCAAAATCACTGCAGATGGTGACTGCAGCCATGAAATTAAAAGACGCTTACTCCTTGGAAGGAAAGTTATGACCAATCTAGACAGCATATTCAAAAGCAGAGACATTACTTTGCCAACAAAGGTCTGTCTAGTCAGGGCTATGGTTTTTCCAGTAGTCATGTATGAATGTGAGAGTTGGACTATGAAGAAAGCTGAGGGCCAAAGAATTGATGCTTTTGGACTGTGGTGTTGGAGAAGACTCTTTTGAAAGTCCCTTGGTCTGCAAGGAGATCCAATCAGTCCATTCTAAAGGAGATCAGCCCTGGGTGTTCTTTGAAAGGACTGATGCTAAAGCTGAAACTCCAATACTTTGGCCACCTGATGCGAAGAGTTGACTCACTGGAAAAGACTCTGATACTGGGAAGGATTGGGGCAGGAGGAGAAGGGGACGACAGAGGATGAGACGGCTGGATGGCATCTCCGACTCGATGGACCGGAATTTGAGTCAACTCCGGGAGTTGGTGATGTACAGGGAAGCCTGGCACGCTGCGATTCATGGAGTCGCAGAGTCGGACATGACTGAGCGACTGAACTGAACTGAACTAGGGACTGTCTCTGAAGAAATGACATTTCAGCTGTAACTCAAGTAACCAGGAGCCAGCTATGTGAGCTCTTAGGGATGAGTTCCAGGAAGAAGGCACAGTAAGCAAACCTCTTCCAATGAGAGTGGGCTTGGCAAATCTGATTCAAGAGTTGGCTCCATGGGAAGTCACAGACGTAGGAGGGGCCAGACTATAAAGGACCCCGTGAGATCATGGCACAGGGCCTGGATTTTATTCAATGTAAAAAGAAACCCAAGCAAAGGAGTTACATATCCTTTTAGGAACCATGCTGATTATCATGAGAATGAAGCATAGGGAATCAGAGAGGAAACAGCGAGACAGAAGTTATTACAGTATTCAATAAGAAATAATAATGATGGTTTACAAGAGGGTACTAGCAGCGAGATGAACGTAGAGCCATTGAACTCGCTAATGGATATGGGAAGTGAATGAAATGAAGAAATCAGTGAGGAATTTTGGTTTGTACAAGCAGATTGAACCCCAGAGCCATGATGAGAAGACTGTGATTAGACTGAAGGAAAAAGAGGATGCCTGTCAAACATCAAATTAGAAAAGTCGAGGAGGCAACTGGATATATGGCTGGAGTTCAGAAAAGTCATGACGAGATATACATGTGGAAGTCATTAACATAGAGTTTGAATTCAAAGGTGCTGGACTTAAGTCACTTGAAGAGAGATAGCAAATTTATAAATGGGAAAGAAAATGTCTAGGATTGAGTCTAGAAGCACTGGATTGAGAAGGAACAGTTAATGAGTTAAGAGGAAAGGAGAATGTGGTATCTCAATGCCAAGAGAATAAATGTTTGCAAAAAAGAGAGAGAGAGAGAGACAGCACGCTGTTAAAGGTTAAGAAAGGTAATAACTGAGAAGCAGCCAACAGTTTCAAAGATTATGTGTGATCTTGACAAGAGTAGGTTTATAAGTGTGGTAGAGACGGAGGCCTAACTACAGTGGCTGAAGGAGTGAATAGAACTTAAGGACTCTGAGAAAGTACTCTCTAGATACAGCTTTTGAAAACTTCTGCTATAAAAGGAAGCGAGAAAATGGATGGCAGCTGGAAGAATTTATGGGGCTTTAAAAACTGAATATAGTAGAGCATGGTGTCAAAATTGTTTTTATGGTGGGAGACATTTTTATCCCCATTCCTCGGTAAAAAAGCAACGTTCAGGAAAGTTAAGGAACTGTTTTGACTTGCTTAAGGTTATTGAACTAGACAGTAACAAAGTCTACATTCAAATTTATGTCTAACTTTAGAGCTCATGATCTGTCCACATTTGTCTGCTGCCTGTGATTCATAGAAAAACTAAGAACTAGTAAAAATAAGTACTATTTTCTGGTCAAATTATAAAAATAATATATAAAATCTTCATATATTGATACAGTGAAAGGAACAGGGTGAAACCAATAGGATGTAACAGATAGCTTGGTTATACACCCTGGGAAGTACCTAAGTCTATGCTTTATTACAAGAGAATGAGGCAAAACAAATTTATTCCAATACACTTAATAGTAAAAAGAGTAGAAATTTATGACTACTTTACAGATGCTCTTTTACTTACCTTGCTTTTTTTGAGGTCAAAGCCTTATTTTCGTTCAGCTTTCTTCCACCACTTTCTGCATAGAAATATACACACACTTTAGTGGGTTATTTCTACACATTTCACATAATAACATAACCATGCAACATTTAACAATTAGAAAGTTCATTTTTTGACTTCTAACCAATCAGTTCAGTTGCTCAATCGTGTCCTACTCTTTGCAACCCCATGGACTGCAGCATGCCAGGCCTCCCTGTCCATCACCAACTCCCAGAGCCTACTCAAACTCATGTCCATCAAGTTGGTGATGCCATCCAATCTTCTCATCCTCTGTTGTCTCCCTCTCCTCTTGCCTTCAATCTTTCCCAGCAGCAGGGTCTTTGCAAATGACTCAGTTCTTTGCATCAGGTGGCCAAAGTAATGGAGTTTCAGCTTCAGCATCAATCCTTCCAATGAATATTCAGGACTGATTTCCTTTAGGATGGACTGGTTGGATCTCCTCGCAGTTCAGGGAACTCTCAAGAGTCTTCTCCAGCACCACAGTTCAAAAGCATCTATTCTTTGGTGCTCAGCTTTCTTGATAGTCCAGCTCTACATCCATACATGACTACTGGAAAAACCATAGCCTTGACTAGACGGACCTTTGTTGGCAAAGTAATATCTCTGCTTTTTAATATGCTATCTAGGTTGGTCATAATTTTTCTTCCAAGGAGTAAGTGTCTTTTAATTTCATGGCTGCAGTCACCATCTGCAGTGATTTTGGAGCCCCCGAAAATAAAGTCTCTCACTGTTTGCATTGTTTCCCCATCTATTTGCCATGAAGTGATGGGACCAGACGCCATGATCTTAGATTTCTGAATGTTGAGTTTTAAGCCAACTTTTTCACTCTCCTCTTTTACTTTCATCAAGAGGCTCTCTAGTTCTCTAGTTCTTCAGTTTTCACCATAAGGGTGGTGTCATCTGCATATCTTAGGTTATTGATATTTCTCCCAGCAATCTTGATTCTACCTTGTGCTTCATGCAGCCCAGCGTTTCTCATGATGTACTCTGCATGAGTTAAAAATAGGGTGACAATGTACAGCCTTGACGTACTCCTTTCCTGATTTGGAACCAGTCTGTTGTTCCATGTCCAGTTCTAACTGTTGCTTCTTGATCTGCATACAGATTTCTCAAGAGGCAGGTCAGGTGGTCTGGTATTCCCATGTCTTGAAGAACTTTCCAGTTTGTTGTGATCCACACAGTCAAAGGCTTTGGTATAGACAATAAAGCAGAAATTTATGTTTTTCTGGAACTCTCTTGCCTTTTCAATGATCCAACAGATGTTGGTAATTTGATCTCTGTTTCCTCTGCCTTTTCTAAACCAGCTTGAACATCTGGAAGTTCATGGTTCACGTACGGTTGAAGCCTGGCTTGGAGGATTTGGGGCATTACTTTGCTAGCATGTGAGATGAGTGCAATTGTGCAGTAGTGTAAACATTCTTTGGCACTGGAACGAAAACTGATCTTTTACAGTCCTGTGGCCACTGCTGAGTTTTCCAAATTTGCTGGCATATTGAGTGCAGCACTTTGACAGCATTATCTTTTAGGATTTGAAATAGCTCAACTGGAATTCCATACCTCCACTAGCTTTGTTCATAGTGATGCTTTCTAAGGCCCACATGACTTTGCATTCCAGGATGTCTGGCTCTAGGTGAGTGATCACACCATTGTGGTTATTTGGGTCATGAATATCTTTTTTGTATAGTTCTTCTGTATATTTATGCCACCTCTTCTGAATATCTTCTGCTTCTATTAGGTCCATACCATTTCTGTCCTTTATTGTGCCCATCTTCACTTGAAATGTTCCCTTGGTATCTCTAATTTTTTTTGAAGAGATCTCTAGTCTTTCCCATTCTGTTGTTTGCCTCTATTTCTTTGCATTGATCACTGAGGAAGGCTTTCTTATCTCTCCTTGCTATTCTTTGGAACTCTGCATTCAAATAGGTATATCTTTCCTTTTTGCCTTTGCCTTTAGCTTCTCTTCTTTTCTCAGCTATTTGTAAGGCCTCCTCAGACAGCCATTTTGCCTTTCTTTTTCTTGGGGATGGTCTTGATCACTACCTCCTATACAATGTCATGAACCTCTGCCATAGTTCTTCAGGCATTCTCTCTATCAGATCTATTCCCTTGAATCTATTTGTCACTTCCACTGTATAATCGTAAGGGTTTTGAGTTAGGTCATATCTGAATGGTCTAGTGGTTTCTCCTACTTTCTTCAATTTAAGTCTGAATTTGACAATAAGGAGTTCATGATCTGAGCCACAGTCAGCTCCTGGTCTTGTTTTTGCTGACTGTATAGAGCTTCTCCATCTTTGGCTGCAAAGAATATAATCAGTCTGATTTCGGTATTGACCATCTGGTGACGTCCATGTTTCCAGTCTTCTCTTGTACTGTTGGAAGAGGGTGTTTGCTATGTCCAGTGAGTTCTCTTGGCAAAACTGTTAACCTTTGACCTGTTTCATTTTATACCTCAAGGCCAAATTTGCCTGTTACTCCAGGTGTTTCTTGACTTCCTACTTTTGTGCTCCAGTCCCCTATAATGAAAAGGACATCTTTTTTGAGTGTTGGCTCTAGGTCTTGTAGGTCTTCATAGGACTGTCAACTTCAGCTTCTTCAGCATTACTGGTTGGGGCACAGACCTGGATTACTGTGATACTGAATGGTTTGCCTTGGAAACAAACAGAGATCATTCTGTCATTTTTGAGATTGCATCCAAGTACTGCATTTTGGACTCTTTTGTTGACTATGATGGCTACTCCATTTCTTGTAAGGGATTCTTGCCCACAGTAGTAGAGATGATGGTCATCTGAGTTAAATTCACCCATTCCAGTCCATTTTAGTTCACTGATTCATAAAATGTTGATGTTCACTCTTGCCATCTCCTGTTTGACCACTTCCAGTTTGCTTGATTCATGGACCTAACATTCCAGGTAGACTAGCCTATATCAACATTTTCAAAAATCTTCACTTAAAAGCCAGGTTTTAAAGACACTACTTAAAAATAAAACAATTTTTTACTAGGAGAATAAAATTTGGATAAAAGGCAATCATTATAGGAATTCCCTGGCAGTCCATGGTTAAGACTTTGCACTTTCAATGCCAAGGGGGTGGATTCGATCCCTAATCAGGGAACTATGATCCTGCATGCTTCACAGCATGGTTAGGGACGGGGGGCAGGGTGTGGTGGTGGAAAAAAAGCAATCATCTTATTCCTCAGACTCAATGTAGGACTTTGGGAATGGGTCTATATTACTCTATCTAATGTAAAATCCAGACGCTACTACTTTACTGCCAGTGACATTGAATAGTGAAAATATTTCTTTTTGTTCCCTCTGAAAAAATCTTCACTGTATTTAATGATTATGACGGTGAAAACATTTACATAATTTGTTCAAGAATATAGAAATCAGGTGAGGAAAAGGGGCTTTCAATACTAACCCTAATTAAGCTTAATCAAATCAATTATTAATACTATGATGCACTCATTGCTTAAAATTCATTTAATTATTTTGCTATTTCCTTTCTACCAAATCAGGAACCCTGACACATCACTGAAAGAATGAAATACAAGAATATATTAAACTGTTGGGAGATCTAGTATTCTGTAATGTTTAATAAATAAGTATGCTGTACATATAACAATATTTCATTTTACAAATAATGTGAAAATGAAAACATTATTCACAGGAAGTATCTGATTCAATATCTGTGTTCTAAAAGGAAAAATACCTGTGGTATTCCTTGCACCATCTTTCCACGTATCTGGAGTGATAACAGTACCAAGTTTCTTTTCACCTGTTATAAAAAGATAGTAAAAAACAAGGGGGATTAGTGTTTACTCTCTAATAAATACACTACATTGTGCCTAAAGTTCATAATGGTATCACCAGTCATAATATGTACAAGCCTGTTAATGTTGGGGTCAGGGCACTGAACTGAGACTTAAGATATTAACTGTGGGCAATAGATAACTGACTCTCAAGTCAAATTTGTGGATAACAGGATGGCTTATAATAGGCTTCTTCTATACATGTATAAACAAACCTGATAAACCTATTCATTCCATAAATATTTACTAAGCATCTCTGATGTATAAGCCATTGTACAAAGTACAGAGAGAAGTAAAATGAATTAGATAAAGGTCTAGATTTCAAGGAGTTTATAGCACACTGATTTCCCTAATAGTAGTTCATAGTCTGATTCTCAAAGGTAGGCCACGGACAATATATGAATAAGACAAAACCGTACAGAAACTTTTTTGTATATTCATTTTTAAGTAGACTATACTAAGTCCATAGCTTTCATCACATTCTCAAAGGGCTCAGAGAACCACCCCCAAAAGTTAAGAACTATTCAACTAAAATATAAGCTGGAAAATAAACTGTATAACAATTCAGAATTGTAGTATTAGGAGAAATCCCATGGAAGAAAAAATAACCCTGATCAGGGAAATCCAGAAAATCTTTGTGGGGAAGGCAATAGAGAGGGTTAGTGGCAATGGGACTGGTAAGAGGAGAAAAGAGGATGAAGGTAACCTGGATAAAGGACATATCCTGGGGAAAGGCATGGAAACTCAGGGTATGTACACACAGGCATACAAAACAGTTTGGTTTGGCTGAAGTGAAGAAAATAAGGGTTAGTGAAATGAAGTTTAAAACGTAAGCTGAGGTTTTATTGTGGAGGGTCTTCCCGAATGCCAGGCTCCAAATATAAAAACATCAAATTATTTTCTGTACTCTGAGAATTTAATAAAGAAACCATCCATGGTCATTCTTTCACCTAATATAAAAACTCTGATTCAAACTCATGGGCGTCTGTGTTCAAAGTTTTATATACTATGGGGATATAAACAAAACGGATCATGTTAATTATCAGGATATGAGGACTTCAATCTTTTTTACAGAAGAGTCAGACATACCTAACGGTAGGAAAAAGGTATTTAAGGATATGACAGCTCTTTTTAAACCTATAACCATTTTGTGAAGTCAAAAAATCATATTTTCTAGAACTCTGAAGGGTTAGCATTAGAGTCACCGAATGGCAACTATAAGGAGGAAAGTCCTGTCTGACTCTTTGTGACCTCATGGACTGTAACCTGCCAGGCTGCTCTGTCCATGGAATTCTCCAGTGAAGAATACCGGAGTGGGTTGCCATTCCTTCTCCAGGTGATCTTCCGGCCGTGGGACGGAACTCGGGTCTACCTGCACTGCAGGCAGATTCTATAGATTCTATAGATTCCCCATCAGGGAAGTCCATAAGGAGGAAAGACTTCTCTAAAAGCCAGTGAAAACTACAGGGATATCTTTGAAGATGGTAAGATTCTCCTAGCCCCGTGCCTCAGTACTCTAAGCATTCATGCAAAGAGCACTTAAGTCATTGGGTGGGATCCTCATTTAGGCTTGTTAGATAAAGCACAGGACACCCAGTGAGATTTAAATTTCAGATAAACAAAGAATACTTTTTCAGTAAAGAATGTCATAAAAGTGCGTGCTTTGGGACAAAGCACTTAATAGTAGTAATGAGCAGCAAACAGGGCCAAGTCTCAAATACTGCATAGGACATATTCACACTAAAAGTTATTCGTTGTTTACCTGAAATTCAAATTTATCTGGGCGTCCGGTACTTTTATTTGCTAAATCCAGCAACTCCAGATGTTGTGGAAGTAGGCTGGATGGAGTGCAATCTAAGGGCAGAGAATGTCTCTGAGGGGTTAGGGAACTAGATGAAAGCAATGGAAGAGAGAAGTAGGAAGTGGGAATAGAGGACTTCAACCAATGGTTGGAAATGGTAAGATGACAGTCAAAGCAGCTTGAGAAGATTTTTCTAACAATCAGGGCCAACAATGGAGTGGGCCACTTGAGATGGAGTGAGTTCCTCATTTCTGGGTAAATTCCAGAGAGGGCTGCCTTGTAGAGAGAAGGACGGTAATGACTGTCAGGAGTTTTGACTCAAAGATCCACATGGTTTTCCCTATACGTTGGATTCCATAGTTTTGAGCAAGCTGCTCTAATGAGAGGGTGTGAGTTCCTGGAGCTGCTGGATTAGAAGGATTAATTTGGAAGATCTGAGGAACAGTTTCTTTAGGAGAGTAAGATGTTGTGGAAAAATGTGCAGAGGAAAGATCTCAATTGCAGAGACTCATTATAAGGTACTGAGGGCCTAAATTCATGTACCAAGGTGACGAGGAAGAAAGGATGGGTACAAGGGGTGCTAAGGAAGAGGTGCCGACAGGTTTAGGGGATTGATCAGATTTGGGGCAAGGAGCAACAGACCAAAAAACAAAGCAAAACCAAAAAAACACTCTTTTTTTTTTTTTTAATTGGTGTTGTTTTAAAAACTTCATGTTATAAACATGGATGACTGAAATGATGGTCAGCCATGGGGGAGGATGATGAATTTGGTTTTACATGATGCTATTTTTGAGATGGCATACACTGTAATCTGCTTGATGATAGGTTTTATGTAGCAGTCACCATTGTGTCTCAAGATGTATCTAGCACAATACCAGGCACGGAGTAGGTACCAAATGATTTCTTGACGATTTGTTGATGGAGTCCTGGTACAAAATACAGGCCCTGATATCTCAGGCAAGATACAGATATGGTTAGGATATGGATATAGACATAGATAAAGGTGTAGGTGGCACTAGTGGTAAAGAACCTGCCTACTGATGCAGAAGACATAAGAGACACAGGTTTGGTCCCTGGTTGGGAAGATCCCCTGGAGGAGAGCATGGAAACCCACTCCAGTATTCTTGTCTGGAGAATTACACAAACAGAGGAGCCTGGCAGGGTAAGTCCATAGGGTCTCAAAGAGTCGGACATAACTAAAGAGATTAGCACATAGCACATAGATATAGATGGGCTGCCCTGGTAGCTTAGCTGAGAAAGAATCCACCTGCAAAGCAGGAGACCCTGGTTCAGTTCCTCGGTTGTGAAGATACCCTGCAGGAGACCCTGGTTCAATTCCTGGGTTGGGAAGATACCCTGCAGGAGACCCTGGTTCAATTCCTGGGTTGGGAAGATCCCCTGCCGAAGAGATGGGCTAACCACTCCAGTATTCTTGGCTTCCCTGGTGGCTCAGATGGTAAAGAATCCATCAGCAATGCAGGAGACTTGGGTTTGACCCCTGGGTTTGGAAGATCCCCTGGAGGAGGGCATGGCAACCCATTCCAGTAATCTTGTCTGGAGAATTCCCATGAACAGAGGAGCCTGATGGTCCACAGTCCATGGAGTCACAAAGAGTTGGACAAGACTGAGCGACTGAACTGAACTGAACTGATAGATAAAGATATAAATATATAGATAGGCTTCTCTGGTGGCTCAGACAGTAAAGAATCTTCATGCAATGCAAGAGACCTGGGTTTGATCCCTGAGTCAGGAAGATCCCCTGATAAAGGGAATGGTCACCTACTCTAATATTCTTGTCTGGAGAATTCCAAGGACAGAAGAGCCTGGTGGGCCACAGTCCATGAAGTCACAAGGAGCTGGACACGATCGAGTGACTAACACTTGATATAGATATAGATCTAGGTATAGGCATAGATATATTATATCAAGACAGATCGAGATCTACATAGATATTAAGACAGATCAAGACAGGTCTGGATATCTTCTTGAAAAAGTGAACATCTCATCTCAACTGACTCATCTGGTAGCATAAACAAGTTAATGTGATGGTTTAATAGAGACCAGGTTAGTGTGTGAAGAAAGCTGAGCACCGAAGAATTGATGCTTTTGAACTGTGGTGTTGGAGAAGACTCTTGAGAGTCCCTTGGACTGCAAGGAGATCCAACCAGTCCATTCTGAAGGAGATCAGTCCTGGGATTTCTTTGGAAGGAATGATGCTGAAGCTGAAACTCCAAGACTTTGGCTACCCCATGCGAAGAGTTGACTCATTGGAAAAGACTCTGATGCTGAGAGGGATTGGGGGCAGGAGGAGAAGGGGATGAAAGAGGATGAGATGGCTGGATGGCATCACCGACTCGATGGACATGAGTTTGGTGAACTCTGGGAGTTGGTGATGGACAGGGAGGCCTGGTGTGCTGCAATTCATGGGGTCACAAAGAGTCGGACACGGCTGAGCGACTGAACTGAACTGAACTGAACTGAGTGTGGACTAATGAAAAATGAGAGAGGTGTTTTATATTTTCTCAAGATATTTACAGATCTTATTATACAAAAGTAGTACTCACAGGGTCCAGAAAGATTGAATGCTAAGTGACAGTGAGGTATCTGAGTAGAAATAACCAGAAGGCAATTGGAGAATGCTCAACTGGAGATAATGAAGGAAGACAGGGCTGGAGCCTGAGGTACAGAAGATATTGCACTTCAAGGCAGAGAGTGTGCAGACTGGAAGGTCTAGGACTACACACCTGAGCCTCAGACAGGCCCAGGGAGGGGAAGGAGTGCGGGAATGGGGATGGAGGGCCAGTGGAGGAGGGATGTCGGATGAGGGGGCAGGGGGGAGGGTCCAGGAGGCAGAGTTGGGGCTCTCATGTGTCAAGTGCTGAGACAAGCAGGCAGCAGCACCCTGGAGGTGTGTCAGATTGGCTCTGAGGATGGCACTGAGGCGGGGCTGCAGCTGACATCAAGGAACGTAGTTCTAATGGGGTGGTGAGGAATACAATCTGTATTGCAGGGTGCCAGCCAACAGTGGGAAGTTAGGAGATGGAAGTCGATATATAAGTCGACAATTTTGTCTATGAATGGAAGAATAAATTTAGAGGCTGTGGTTAAAATAAATGATTACAAGTGTAAGGCCTTGAAAAATACAGGAGTGTTTAAGAAGATGTCTACAAGGAGACTGCATTTGAATTGGGTCCTCAAAGTCAGTGAGGCCTGGCTGGGCAGAGAGCAGGGCAGGCAGATTGACATTGTACTTGGCCTTGGGGTAAAGTCTGGAAGACCTGGGTTGGTCAACCAATGCTCATTTGGAACTGAATCCAGTCCAAGTCAGGAAGCTGTTCTTAGGATGGTATCCAGTGCTTTTTACTATCAGGATCCTCTGAAAGTGGAATAATTGGTAGCTTCTAGCAGTTTATACATGCAAATTGTCAAGGTGTTTAAAAACTCTGGCTTTAGCGGCCAGAAACAGACCTGTGAATGCCTTGAGCTCTCCCACCTGTGAAATGGGCACAATAACCTTCAAAGGTTTGTTGCAGGGATTAATGTAGACTCCTTTAACTCGAGTGACCAACACAGGGTCACCACTCAGTTACTGTTGTTATGTGTGATCATCAGACCGCCCAGCTATGTATTATCTTTTGTGACAGAAAATGGAAGTTGTCAACCAAGGTAACTCAGTCTGAACAAGTGGATGAGATGCAAATCCTATTTCTCTGTGCCAATGTCTGTCTCCTTCACTTGCTTTCCTTAACATTGGGAATATTTAATTCTCCCTCTTAGGTGAAGGGATCAAGAGGTAAGACTACTAGGTATAAAATAAGTAAGTTATAAGGATGTAATGTACAACACAGGGAATATAGCCAAGGCTTTATAATAACTTTTTATGGAGTTTAATCTATAAAAACATTGAATTACTATGCTGTACACTTGAAACTAACATCATACTGTAAGTCAATGTACTTCAATTACAGAAAAAGAAAAAAATTCCCTCTTACAGTTGTTAACTCCTTTTGGGTTGAATGGTAGCTGTGCAAGGTCCTAACTCTTTTCTCTCTCTCTTTGTGCGCTTGTTTATCGATATGTGGTGGGAGTGGGGCAGAGAGGAGGAAACGAAGATAAACAAGGCAAAGATTCTGTCCTTGAAGTGCGCACGGTTCAGGCTAGTGGGGAAGGCATTATGTAGACAGCTAATTAAAATAAAATGTGATAAGCACCAGAACAGACCATAAAGCATATTGTGGCAGCCCGGAAGTGAGAGAAACCATCCCTGGCAAAGCTGGGAAAGGCTTCCCAGAAGAGGTGATGTTCATCTCGGATCCTGAAGAATAAAGCAGCATCTGTCAGGTGCAGACTGGGGAAAGGCAGTCCATGCTGCAGTTGCACAAGGTGAAAGTGCGTGTTCTCAGGACACCACCAGCACTCTCTGTTCCAGGACAAAAGAGGCTTGGGGTTTGGCTACTTGTCAAGTAGAATGGAAGATGAGGCTGAAAAATAGGGTAGAGCCAAACTGCTAAGGGACTTTTTTGGTGGCAGGCCAAGGAGCTTGTTTTTTTTTTTTTTTTAAATATTTTTATTTATTTGGCTGCATTGGGTCTTAGTTGTGGCAGGTCGGATCTTTTAGTTGCAGCATGTAAACTCCTAGTTTGGAGAAGGAAATGGCAACCCACTCCAGTAATCTTGCCTGGAAAAGTCCATGGACAGAGGAGCCTGGTGGGCCACAGTCCACGGGATTGCAAGAGTCAGCTATGACTTAGCAACTAAACCGCCACAACCAAACTCCTTGTTTCCCTACCAACCAGGGATTGAACCCAGTGCCCCCTGTATTGGGAGCCCAGAGTGTTAGCCACTGGACCACAAGAGAAATCCCCAGGAGCTTGGGTTTTATGTTTGGGTGATGGGAAGTCAGAAAAGTCTTCAGCAGGGATATGAGCAGATTTAACTTTTTACCCCTATTTTTTTTGTTGTTTTTGGTAACAATTATATTGAGATACTGCTCCTTGGAAGAAAAGCTATGACAAACCTAGACAGCATATTAAAAAACAGAGACACTCCTTTGCTAACAAAGATTCTCTAGTCAAAGCTATGGCTTTCCAGGAGTCATGTATGGATGTGAGAGTTGGACCATAAAGAAGGCTGAGTGCCACAGAATTGATGCTTTGGAACTGTGGTATTGGTGAAGACTCTTGAGAGTCCCTTGGACTGCAGGGAGATCACACCAGTCAATCCTGAAGGAAATCAACCCTGCATATTCATTGGAAGGACTGATGCTGAAGCTCCCATACTTTGACCACCTGATGGGAAGAGCCGACTCATCAGAAAAGACCCTGATGCTGGGAAAGATTGAAGGCAAAAGGAGAAGGGAACGACAGAGGATGAGATGGTTGGATGGCATCACTGATTCAGTGGGACATGAGTTTGAGCAAGCTTTGGGGAGAGATGGTGAATGACAGGGAAGCCTGGTGTGCTGTAGTCCATGGGGTCGAAAAGAGTCAGACACCACTGAGAGAATGAATAACAACAATATTGAGATACAATTTGCACACCATACAATTCACCTATTATGCAATGTTTTTTTTTGTGTGTGTGTAGTCAACCGCTAATCTACTTTTTGTTTTTATACCTTTGCCTTCTCTGGACATTTCATATAAATAGACTCAAATGATATGTAGCCTTTTGTGACTGATTTTTTTTCATCAGCATATTGCTTTCAAGATTCCTTCATACTGCTGAGTAATAGTCTATCAATGGATATACTACATTTAAAAAAAAAGAAAACCTTTGGCTGTATTGGGGCTTCATTAAGGCACGCAGGCTTTCCCCAGCTGTGATGCACAGGCTTCACACTGAGATGGCGTCTCTTCATGCTGAGCTCAGGCTCTAGAGCACGGGCTCAGTATTTGTGGCACACAGGCTTAGCTGTCCCATGGCATGTAGAATCCTCCCAGACCAGGATCAAAGCCCTGTCCCTTGCATTAGCAGGAGGATTGTTAACCACTGGACCATCAGGGAAGTCTTATACCACATTTTATTTATCCATTCATCAGTTGACAGATGTTTGGTTTCTTTCCACCTTCTGTCTGTTATGAACAATCTGTTGTCAACATTCATGTACAAGTTCTAATGTAAGCATATGAGATGAGATGGTTAGATAGCATCACCAACTCAATGGACATGAACTTGAGCAAACTCTGGGAGATACTGGAGGACAGAGGAGCCTGGCATGCTGCAGTCCATGGGGTTGCAGAGTCAGACATGACTTAGTGACTGAACAACAACAAAATTTTCATTTATCTTAGTTAGGAAGTAGTGGAATCATTGGGTCATATGGTAACTTTGTTTCACCTTTTGAACCTTTTCCAAAACAGCTGTACCATTCCCACTGGCAATGTGTATTCCCACTGACAATGTATAAGGGTTCCAGTTTCTCCATGTCCTTACCAACACTTGTTGTTATCTACCAGACTTGTTTCTCAGGAGTATTACAGGGCAGCAGTTTGAAACATAGACAGGCATAGGGGGAGTCCCATTAGGAGGTCTTTGTCATGGCTTATGTGAGTGATGATGGCAGAATGGCTGCTTATGTGGCTTAAGTTATTACTGACTGAAGAAACTTCTTGACTTAATCTCTAAGCAATTTACAAAGGGGGAGGTAAGTGTTCTACCATGACAATGAAGTTTCCACTTCCTTTATGTGGGTGGCAGCATTGCCTTCAGGGTCCTTTTTAAGCCAGCAGGAAGAGATTTTTAATCAAAGAAGGAACATCTTTCTGGGTTTACTATTGACAGATTTGGGGTCAGATGGTTGTGAGAACTTCCTTAGTTCAGCTTTCTGACCAGGGATTAAGGTGGCAGGCCTTGTCTTCACATGGAGGGGCTCAAATAGACAGCAGACTTCTTTGGGTGGAGAATGAAATGCAATAAATCATAGCACATTGGAGAGCAGGATGTTGAGTTCCTTCTGATTGGGTGGAATCCAACAGATAAAATTGCCTAAACCAGTCTCAACGATCCTCCCCATCAGCATCACCTTCCAACAGGTAGCATTTGCTTCCTAAGGTGCTGACCTGGTTGCGAGAATGTCACATTCCATTTAAGTCCTTACTGCCTTGCTTCAAGGCTCTGGGTTAGCTGCTGTCTCACCAGTATCCCGCCTCAATGCGGTGGCCACATGATGGTTTTCTCTTTTCCTCTGAGGACAAAAACTCACCAACAGATCCATCTCTCCTGGCATAGCAGAGGCTCAGGAGATACTTAGAAGCATCACTGAGGTTCAGCTGGGCAGGCATCCATTCAAGCAACTACCCTGTGCTGAGCTTTGTGATATGTATTCGGGAGACCCTGAGCAAGACCAAGATCCTACCTTCAGGGACTGCTCAGTTCAGATAAAACCACTTTAAATGGAGTGTGTGTGTGTGTGTGTGTGTGTGTGTATGTGAGACGATGTGTGGATGCAGACTTTGAATACAGTGTAGTCACTTGCCCTTGAGTTGGTTAGAATTGCGCCCTTGCTGTACAGTACTCTTATCAACACCAAAGGGCTACGGTGGAGGGCTGACTTTCTTCTCCGGAAACAAAACCTAAAGATGTGTGGGCGTGTTTCCTCCCATCATGAAAATCTAGAGTCTAAAGCCCCCTCTCCCTTCAGTCTCCATTTCTCCACCCCAGACAAAATACCCAGTCGACTGCAGGACAAAGGCAGAGGAAATTGTGGGTCAGCAAAACCCGAAGTTTATACAAATACAGCACACACCGATGCCACAAAGCGTGTAAGACAAAGGCTTCCCTTTAAGAGCGGGAGCTCTAAAGTGCAGGGGATCACAAAAAAAACAAGGAAGCAGAGCCTCTTGCCCAATTATTGTGCACTCTCAGCTGTATTTTGTTGACCTCACTGATTTCAATCAGCTTTCAGCACATCCAGCCTTCACCTGCTATGAATCAAAACCTGGAGGGCTCTCTGTTTTTCGTGCTCAGGAAAAAACCCTTTGATAAGGTTGTTATGGATGCAAGGCAGAGCAGGTTGGGCTGGGTGCCTTCCTTCGACTGGCATTATACATTTATGATGCAAACCATTGGAGAAGACAGGGCTCCAGAACAGGGGCTGAGAGGGGCTGAGTCAGAGGCTCTGGAGGGCAGAATTGACTTGGGGGAATTGGAATTTCCTTACCCTGTTGGAACAAAAGGCTGGTGAGGGAAGGGCAGCTCTGAGAGTATGTGGCAACAGATGCCATATGCAGAGCTTAGCACCTAAAGCTCCAGCACTATCTGTGGGCTCCTTGGTGGATAGACTTTTCTTGGATGAGGGTGAGTGGGCTGGTGGTCCCCACTGCTATAATCCTCTTTGGTAGAACATAATCTCCATGAAGGCAGGGTCTTTTTTTTTCTTTTCTTTGTTTGCTGGTCTGTTCTGGTACCTAGAAATGTGCCTGGTACATGGCAGAGAGTCAACAAATATTTGTAGCATGAATGAATGCTGGGCACCCTCTTTTTTAAGATTTATTTTATTGAAGTACAGTTAATTTACAATGCTGTGTTAGCTTCTGGTGCACAGCAAAGTGATTCAGTTATATATGCACACATATATTCATATATATATATAGTCTTTTTCATTATGATTTAATCACAGGATATTGAATATCATTCCTTGTGCTATACAGTAGGACCTTGCTGTTTATCCATCCTACATATATATACTGGTTTGCATCTGCAAATCCCCAAAGCCCAATGCATTTCTCCCCCACTGCCCCTCTCTCTTGCAACCACAGTCTGTTTTCTATGTCTATGAGTCTATTTCTGTTCTGTAGATAAGTTCATTTGTGGACACACTCTTATAGAAGCACCCAGTTGTGGGTGCAGAGAGTGCAAAACTTTCTTCTTGGCTCTGGTGAGATTAGGAGCTATTGTGGGCTCCAGGCTACTATAGTGATGGGCTGCTGAGGGGGTAGGTAGGAAGAAGATTGTACGTCTGGCACACAGATGGTGGAGGAGAATCAGGGCATTCAGTTAGCTTGTACTAAAAAAATATAGATGCTCAAGTACCTGTCACCCTCCCCATAACCCTCTCCTGCTTCCAGAGGAAAGGAAAAAACCCTCTGTTCTTACTTTCTTCCATGTTTAAGGTCCTAAGTATGATCTAAAAAAAATTATTTTTCTTCTTCAAGCTACCCATAACAATTATTTATTCCTATTTGGATGCTGTACTCTTTGTGTAACCTTGGTTTTAACCTCTAATATATCAGTTTCCTCATTTGCAAAACGGTGTTCATAAAATCGATCTCGTAAAGCGGGTGAGGAGAATGAACACGTCAATGTAAACAGTTACTAACGCATAAGAAGTGCCCCGTGAATGCTGACTCTTAACACTACCATTGCTGCGAGTAAAGTTGATGAAGACTTCTAGATACATAGGTGCGGTTAGGACCACCCTTTGTGATTCAGGCCTGAGGCCCAAAGAGGAAAAGAGAAGACAGTCATTGCTCATGGCTGGGACCAGGGCATTTCCTGAGCTGAGCTGGCACCCTCCTGAGAACAGAGACGCTCCCCTCCAATTCCTCCTCTAGGCCCAGAATCAGTAGGAGCCACCCTTGAAAAAAAGAAAAGCGAACTGTTAGTCACTCAGTCATGTCTGACTCTTTGGGACCCTGTGGACTGTAGCCCACCAGGCTCCTCTGTCCGTGGAATTCTCCAGGTAAGAATATGGGAATGTGTTGCCATTCCCTCCTCCAGGGGATCTTCCTGACCTATAGGGATCGAACCCGGGGCTCCCACATTGCAGGCAGATTCTTTACTATCTGAACCACCAGGGAAGCCCAGGAGCCATCCTTGGGTCTTCCCAAATGGTGGTGCCCATAGCCTAAGCTGGTCTCAGTATTCTCTAGGGATACAGTTTGCATCTACTTGGAAATCAGCTCTCACCCTTTTAATGTTTCTTCAACTTTTGGAGGCTTCCCATTATCCCTGGAGCAGCACAGGATCCCTTTGCTCCTTTTTTTGCACATAGGGTGGTCAGATTTTGTAAATTAGAAACTGGAGCATATGATCTTTCAGGTGGAAAAGTCCATCTAAGAGCCTTATGGGAAAACAGCAGAGTGAGGGGGTTAGAAATGCAGGCTGTGCCAGATGGGGATCGAGGGGGCAGGTGGCAGTTAGGTTACCTGGGTTCACATCTCACGCAGCCCTCATTGTTGTGTGAGGCTGGGCATGCTATGAAATCTTTCTGGGGTCTAGTCTAGAAAATAGGGGTGATGTTCATTTAACAATATTTTTTGATCGCTTCTGTGAGCTAGGTAATTTTAATAATAGTATCTGCATCACAAGTAGTTGCACGGATTAGATGAGATAGTGAATGAATTGCACAGAACCTGCCCACAGAGAGCCTGGAACAGATATTAGCTGTTGTTATTTTTTCATATGGCTCAAATGCTTGATTGCAGACCTTCCAGTGCCTGTCATCAGTTCTCTTCCATTAAAGAGAATATTTAGAATTGGAATTGTCCAGAAAAATCTAAGCAATGTGGTCCATGCATCTACCTACCACATGATTTAAAATTAATTTTTTTTCTTTAGTACCCTGTACCTTAAAGACACTGAGTAATCACTTGTGGCTTGAGTCTCCCATTATTTCTTGAGTAGGAAATGGCAGCCCACTCCAGTATTTCACCCTGGAAAATCCCATGGACAGGAGTCTGGCAAGCTACAGTCCAGGGTGTCACAAAGAGTACCTTAAAGACACTCAGTAATTACTTGTGGCTTGAGTCTTCCATTGTTTCATCTCTAACATATTCCTAACTCCTCCCCACCAAGTCATCGTCTGCATTTTTAGGTGAAACCTCATTACTGTAATTGCAGCAATGATAACACCGCCTTGTGAGCAAGCGGCACTGAAATCTCACCATTTTCAAAATGCTTTTGCGACACAGAACCTCATTTGTTTTAGTGACTGGGGTTGGGGGAGCCTGTACCTGCTGGAGTTTGTCTAAAGATGATGTTACAACTCTGTGACTTTGCATAACCATGCTCTGGCTCAAGTTTGGGAGCGTGCTGATCTATCCCGTGTCACTGCCTATAGTATCTGGACTCTTCACTGAGAAGAGCTGTCAAGAATTGTACCCACCACCCACTCTAAACAGAAATTGTAGTGAACTGTGAATGACTTTGAGGATCAAACAGACAAGGGTTCAATGCCAGCTCTCCTAGTTAATAGGAAAAGGCCAAGTAGATTCCTGACCTCAGTTTTCTGTGAGAAAATGGGGCACAATATATATTCCAAGGAGATGTATGAGTATTATTACATAAGAATCTAGCAGAATATGTGTATACCTCAATAAATATGACTTCACTTCCCCTCTCACCTCCACCGTCCCTGAAACTCTGCCTTCCCTGTTTCCCTGTGTGTTCCCTGATGTTCTCTGGGTTTGGTCCTTATTCTCTCACCTCCACCACACCCTGATTTGCTGTGGATTGTGTGTGTGTATGTGTGCACGTGCGTGCATGCGTGGAAGGCAGCCGGCAGGGATGACATGGAGCCTGGCTCCTTCTCTGATATGTCCTGCGGGAGGAACCTAGCCCAGCAGCCCCACGTGGCTCCCATAATACCATAAGTAAAACACAAACAAAGCAGAGGTTGTTCTGCTTGTCAGCCTCCGAGACCATATGGAGCTGAGACATGATTGTATTACCTCTGCTAGACTGCAGTTGAGCTAAACAGAAAAGCCATTATAAACTATTCTGGGGAGGTTCCCGAGCTCCGTGCACAGAGCACACACAGATAAACAAGAGGGTGACTGAAAATTTTTTAAAGAAAGGAGCACCAGAGAAAAACAGGGAAGGAGAGTAAGGAGAAATGAAGGGGGAAGAGAAGGGATAAAAGAGAAAATAGGAGAGAGCTCTGTGGAGCTGGAGCAGTGGAAATACATCAGTGGACATTTGCTTCCAAAAGGATTTATACGTAAGACTCTGTGGTGTCACCTAGGTAGATGGTAAAATCTGATTGTAATTTTGGCTTCTCCATGGTATCTGGTCTAGGTTTGAGTGGAGTTGAAAGTATGGAAGAGAAGATGCAGAATGGCATTTAGGAATATTTGCAGCAACTTTAAATCCCCTCTTAGTTTCTTTCTCTTCTTCCTCCTTGTGTCCCTCACTCTCACGATTGCAGCCCAAACAGGTTGATAAGACTCCTATCTTCTGACACTGACTAGACCCTTCTTTTGTTTTCAACAGCATTGGATTGAGTGCCCAGGAGTCTGTATTTGTGTGAGTGCACAGTGAGAGGGGGTAGGTAGGGAGAGGTATATATGATTCAGATAGAAACTACATTGCCTCTCTGCCTGAGCAGACTATATGCCCACTGGAAATCTTCCTAGACCTCAGGGGAAAGGTAGAGAAAATAAATAAATCAGGAAGGAAAAAACACCCCACAGCCACCAGATGTTGCTTCTGAACAAAGCCTTACAGTAAGAAAGAAGGATTCCCAAAGTGGTAACAAACTCACATGGAAATGTCTGCGAGGTTAAAAAAAAAAAATTCCCTGTTTGCATGCTGTTTATTCCAGGTGTGAAGAGCAAATCCCAACACTTTGAGAACTGTCATCTGTTTTGAAAGTTTGTGCAAGTGTAGAGTTCAGAAGCAACACAATCACCAACAGTAACTATTTCCATAAGGTAGTTGCCTCCAGCTCAAACTTTATAGTCACTCTTTAGAATGCTTGAATTATAGAAGCCATATAGCATGGTAGCTATGGGTGTGGGATTTTCCTGTAGCCACACTTAGGTTCAAATCTGAGGTCTAACACTTACCTGCTGTGGGGCCTTTGGATATCTAGTATAGGAAGATGGTAAGAGCCAAGTCCTGGGGCAACAGACCTGCACCTATCTTAAGAGGAAAAGTGCAGGTTGAAATGGGAGAATGGAGGACCATGAGGAGAAAAGAAATTGGTGGATGTAAATATTTTGAAAATTGCTAGGTGATTGATCAGTTGGAACATTTGGAAGAAAGCAGAATAATTGGTTCACATAAAGCAGCAACTTTTTTTTTTTTTTTAAAGTAGGCAATTAGAAACTCCAGGAAAAACAATCTACGAGAAATGACACATAATTCTGGTAAGCTATCTGGCTCAACAGTGAATAATACTCATGCAGTCATGATGGTATAAAAACAGGCTACTAATTTAACCCCAAATTGTTACATAGTTACACTAGAAGGCTAGAGGAGAGACAATAGAAGATGGCAGTGTCCGAGAGAGTGAAATCCCAGCTGCAGTGATAAGAATTTAGTAAAGACTGTACGAATCTGAGAACTCAAAAAATAGCAGTGTAAGCATGCTATTTAAAATTGGAGGTAAAGGCCAATAGAAAGTACTGAGTTGAGAGAGATTAATTCTGTGGGACAGAGGAGATGAGGAGGGGTAGAAGAGTCGACTACTGTTGTTTGACTCTTTTATTTATTAAAAAAAAATCATAAAATCATATATGTTTCTTTAAAGACATTTTTGATGTGGACCATTTTTATTTTTAAAATGTTTATTGCATTTGTTACCATATTGCTTCTGTTTTATGTTTTTTGGCCCCAAGGCACATGAAATCTTATCTCCCCAACCAGGGATCCGACCTGTACCCCCTGCCTTGGAAGGTGAAGTCTTAACTACTGAATCAGCAGGGAAGTCCCTGATTGAGTCTTTTAGCACTATTTATTGTTTTAGACTTTGATAAGGTTACTTTGTATGCAGATTACTTTGATAAATAACTTCAAAAGCTGTAAGATGCTTAGCATGGTACTTGGCACATAATAAATGCTCCCTAAGTGTTAGCCATCATTCTAGAACTGGAATGGATGTAAAGTTTTCTTTCATCTATTCTCTTGCCTCTAACCAGTACAATACCTAAACTCCACTACAGGGTGACCATATCGTGGGGTAAATCCAGTGAATCTGCCAGCATCCGCTGGTTATGTGTCACTGGCCAAGACACTTTCCCGTAATCCATGGTGACCTCAGTGATGCAGAACGTCAGGTCAATCCTGATTCAACTGTCAAATGGGCGAAGTTGCTGTAATAGTCAATCTGTTCCTGTGGAAGGCTGAGTGATGCCTGCCTCCACCCCCCACCATGTGTCCATATCTGAATCCCTAGAAACCAGTAACATGACTTTATACGGCAAACAGACTTTGCAGGTATAACGACGTTAGGAACTTTGAGATGATCACCATGGGCAGGATGTAATCATAACAGTCCTGAGAGAGAAAGAGGGGGAATCTGAGTCACAGATAGGAGATGTATGACAGAAGGAAAGGACTGGGGTGATGAACTCCGAGGATGGAGGAAGGCGCCAAGGAATACAGGCAGCCACCTGAACTGGAAAATGTCAAGGAAAAGATTTTCCCCTTGGAGGCTGCAGACTGAGTCAGCCCTGCTGACATCTTGACTTTAGCCCAGTGAAATGACTTTAGCCCAGGGAAACTGATTTCAGACTCAGGCCTCCAGGACTGTAAGAGACTATAGACAGCAGCCATAGGAAACCAGTAGAATTCTAACCCCTCAAAATTCCTCTCCCTTTCTATTCAGCCTCTACCCTTTTCAGCATTATACACCTGTCTGATAACCAAGGCCTCTCTGGGAAATGTAACAATGTATTTGCATTCAAGTGTTGTGAGTTGTGTATCTTTCGAAGACATTTTACTTCTTGCAAAAAGATTCCAGGAAGTCTCAAAGGCAGAGAATTATTTTTTACTCATATTTGTATATCTAGTATCTGATTAAGGTTTGCTGAAGGATGAATAAATAGCTAAACACATAAACGAATAAATAACTAAATAGGCCTCTAGATTCATAGAAGACTCTGAGAAGACTCCATCGCCCCTCACTAGTTAAAGATATTTTAAAGTCTTCTTGCTGCCTAATTGAAATCCCCCACGTTGAATTTTAAGTGCTGTCTTTTTTATCCTCAGTGGGTTTAGTGAACAGCTGGTCATCAACCAACATTTATTAAGTCACTCTTAGCTTTCGTTTTTCAGGCTAAATAATCTCAATTCAATGAACTATTCATTCCAATCTTCTTTGTTGTGGTCCAAGCAGGCTAGTTTCCATGTTGGGTTTTCCTTTGGGCTCCAACCAAATGGAACTGAGATGGGGTGAGGCTTCTAGTATAGTCTCAGTCTCTAAACTTTGCACACATTTCATTAGGGACAATGAACGAGGGGTTTTTTTCTGTCTTTGTTGCCAGCAGCATGCTTCGGAAAAGTGGAACAATCAGAGTCCCTCAGGGATGGGCCTGTATCAATGGTGTATCTCTGTAACCTGGGACGCAACCCAGTGAATGGCTAAAAGGACAAATTTTATCCTCTGATCAAACAAGTTCTAGCCCTGTTTCTCTCACTCACGACTTGTCTGACCTTGGACAGGTCACAAAACCTCTCTAAACATTTCATATTGTCATCTCTTAACACAATGGGCCTTATAATGTTGGGAGGGTTAAATGAGATGATATAAACAGCACTCTTAAATGTGCCCAGTACAAGCTTGTGCTTCCTAAATGTGAGCTATTACGGTGAAAGCACAGGGAAAGGACTTGGCAAAACTTGTTCTTCTCCTTCCATAACATTCTGGGCCATTTCTGCTGTGGGGTTGGGGGAATTCAGATCAGGCCACGTTGGGCAAGGAGGATCAGAATTCATTTATTCAGCCTACAGGCATTTATTTTGTTCTCTAAAGGGGATTCTCAGTGTAGTGGAGAAACATACAGATAAATTCAACATTGCAATGCAATGTGATAAGGAGTTGTAGAGTGGCTTGGAGAGGGGGACACATCTGAATGAGTCTTGGAAGATGAATAGCTGCCTTCTGGGAAGAGATAATGGCATTCCAAATAGAAGAAACAGAACATACAAAGCCACTGAATGTGAAACAGCGTGATGGGCCCAGTGAAGAGGGCAGTTGTGATATGTATTTGTCCTGTTTCCAGTTCTGCACTTTCTAAACACGTGGTGGGACTGCACGTCTTGATCTCCTTAGAGTTGGGTTCGAATGTTTCACCGGGTGACAATGAATTGTGAGCAGAAGTCACGAGTGTCACTCCAGGCCAGAGCATATTATTATTGATGCAAGATCTTCCCAAACTGGCTTTTCTTTTGCCGCACTGACTGGTAATATTTGCAGTGGTGACTATGCTGGTAGTCTAGTCCCGGAGTGAGGATATAAAGAACAAAGTCCCCAGCTATGTTCTACATTCTATGATATTGCTTACAAAATAATACCCTTTGTTGTTCCAGGTTGGTAAGATTTTGTGTTTATTTGTTGCTTCAGCATAACCTAGCCTATTCTAATGATGGAGTAAAAGCAGTTGGGGAAATAATGTCATGTTTTATTTTCTCTCCTCTCCTAAGACCATCCCCACTCCTGACCCCAAGACACAGTAAAGACAGTTAAATAAATGTGAAAGACAGCTTTAAATGGAAGAGATAAAAAGCAAAGCCTATCCATGTATGTATTCACCAACTCTTTGCCTTTGAGGAAGAAAGGCATTGTTCAGGGATTGGCTGTAAGTATGGGCACCTTCATTTTCTTTGGTCCCTACTCCCTGCCTGAGTCATTGCCCAGTAGTCTGGGTTCTTAGAACTGAGGCCGAAATAATTCCTTATAATAATGATGACTTACTTTTCTTTTGCATGTTTCTGCCCACGATAATGTGCTTTCACAAATTTTATTTCTTTGACACATCACAACAGGCTAGGGAAGCTGGTATTAAGATTAGTCCCATTTTACAAATGGGGAAATGAGAGGTCAGAAAGATTTCATGACTTGTGCAAGATCACATAATTAGTAAATTTAAAAGACAGATTTCAGTTTGAGGTCTGTCGACACCAACTTATGAATTCTTTCTGCTCCGTTGCCTCCATTTTTCTTACCCTGAAGTTGTTCAACCTGCCTTTCTAAATACGCTCAGAAACACAGGATTTTCAACTCAGAGTTGTGGTAATCTCAGGGACAGAGTGTTAAAAACTATCAACCTGTAGGAAGTTTTCCCAAGCCATTGACTTTTTTTTTTTCCATCAGAAGGAATGTGAGGAGGATTATTATGACCATCAAAATGCTTCTATTAACATGCCAATGTCTATTGCTTCATACCTACATGGATCTAGATGTTAGCGTTGCGGAGCTTAGCCTTTTTTTTTTTTACCCCAGAACTTTTGCTCATTTTGCAGTACCCTGGACTGAAGTGTTCTTTCTGCATATCTCTGGTCCAGGTCAGAGGCCTCCTTTTCCATGGACCCTTCCCTTCTGACCCAGAATCTCCATGTTCCTATGGCACATACTCCTGGTTTGATTCTTATTTGAAAACACGTTTCTAATGGTTAGTTGTGAATATGTTGGACTCTGTTACTAAAACATGAGCTCTTGGATGACAGAGAATGTGCCCTTCATTTCTGAGGGGGACACTATAGCACAGTGAGACTCTGGGACCTAGCCTGAGCTCTCTTGTTAGCTAAACTCTCTAGCTTTGGCTAAACCACATCAGTTCTCTCTTCTAATATGAGAGTTGAGATATAGGTATCAAAGTTATATGACCCCCCAGTTATATGCAAACATATATATCTGTATGCAGTTTCTTTAGAGATGATTCAAAATATGCACTACATTTTAAAAGAGGTCTTATTCAAGAAATTTTTACAAACCAATAGACTAAGGAATTTCAACCTCTTCTGCAAGTTCCAACATTCTAAGGATTTGTTCTTAAAAATCCGTCAACCAGTAGAGCAAAAATGAGAGCCCAGAAATAGGCATATAGAGACTTTTGGTTTTTGAAGTGTAGAAGCCATCTGACAAAGAACTGGTATCCATAATATAAAAGGACTACTACAACTCAATGATGAAAAGATAAAAAATATAAAAAAATTAGATTTGAACAGATACTTAGGAAAGTTTACAGTTGACCAACGAGCCCATGAAAAACTGCTCAACTTCTACACATCCATTGGAGTGACTAAAGTTACAAAGTCTGACAACATCAAATGTCGGCAAAGGAACTGGAGTGTCAGTGACTCTCAGACATTGCAGATGGCAGTACACAACCACTTTGAAAAGATTTGGGAGTTTTTTCCTAAAACCAAACATACTCCTATCTCATGGTCACTAATACGACTCAGTGATTTATCCTAGAGAAACAAAAATGTGTATTTACAAAGAGATTTGTAGGAGAATGTTCATAACAACATTGTTGACTATATAGCCCCACCCTGGAAACAGCTCAGGCGTCCATCAGTGGGAGCACAGATACATGCAAAGGAATGCCACACAGTAGTAAAAAAGGAACGAGCTGCTGACATATACATCATCAGGCAAAATATTTTGCCTTGCATTTTGAAAGAGTCTTACATAAGGGTACACAGTGTACTATCCTACTTACATGAAGTTCTCCAAAAGGCAAAATTAATATACAGTGAAAAAAGTCACAACAGGTGATTGTAGGAAGGAAGGGGCATGAGAAGGGCCGTGATCATCACTTCCTGGGGTGATGGTCATGTTCTGTAATTTTATAAAGGGTTTCGGATTACACAGGTGGATGCGCTTATCAAAACTCATCGATTGATACACATAAGACCTGCTCATTTTGTGGTATATAAATTTTACTTCCACCAACAACAAAAAAGGACCAGCCATAAACAAATATTGAACTCTAATGATATGCATGTTTATGTATTTAAGGGTGAAGTTTACTGATGTCTGCAGTTTACCTTGAAATGCATTAAAAAACATAAGACAGATTGACTGGAAATGGCTAGGTGGACAGTTATGTAATAAATACATCAACACATTAATTTCAGAATCTAATTTGTGAGTGTACGGGTGTTCACTCCACAATTCTTCCAACTTTTCTGCTATGTTTGAAAATGTTTATAATAAAATGTTGGGGAAAGAATATCTGTCAATTAAAAAGCCACCAAGCAACCAACCAACGAATCAATTAGTAAATCAGCCAATAAGATGTTTCCCAAACTTGATTCTTTTGTATTCTTCTTGTAGTAATTTACTTGAACTTGACTCATCTTTAAAACTTATGGTCTACCTTTGCCTCATCCTGAATAATAATATCTGTGAAGTTTTGTGTGATTTTGAAGTGATAGTCACTCAGTTGTATCTGACTCTTTGCGACTCCATGGACTGTCGCCTACCAGACACCTGTGTCCATGGGATTTCCCAGACAAGAATACTGGAGTGGGTTGCCATTCCCTTCTGCAGGGGATCTTCCTGACCCAGGGATCGAACCTGAGTATACTGCATTGCAGGCAGATTCTTTCTTGTCTGAGCCACCAGGGAAGCCTTTGTGACTGTATTTGTGTGTGTGTGTGTGTGTGTGTGCAATTGTATACATGTATGCTGCTGCTAAGTCGTTCAGTCGTGTCTGACTCTGTGTGACCCCATAGACAGCAGCCCACCAGGCTCCCCCGTCCCTGGGATTCTCCAGGCAAGAACACTGGAGTGGGTTGCCACTCTCTCTCCAATGCATGAAAGGGAAAAATGAAAGTGAACTCACTCAGTCATGTCCGACTCTTTGCGACCCCATGGACTGCAGTCCACCAGGCTCCTCCATCCTTGGGATTTTCCAGGCAAGAGTGCTGGAGTAGGGTGCCATTGCCTTCTCCATATATATGTATATATACATATATATACACAATAAGCTATAATTATATATAGTTTTTAAAAATTTTGAGATGTTTTTAATTCAGATTTCTCAAAAGAAGTGAAACAGAAAAAGCTAATGATCTGGTCAGATGTACAGTTCAAAACTGCTTTTGGTGGTTAACAACCAGTTCTAGGAAAGAAAACTGTAGGACAAATAGATGACCACTGGCAAATCTGTGGTACTAGGCTTTATACACCCTTAATATTAAGATATATATCTAAATGTTAACTTAAAGGGGGTGCTTTTGGCCAAGAGTGTGCCTCCTGTCATCCTCTAGAAGTTCTAGTCTCTGCTGTGTGTGGTGGGGGGATTAGAAGTGGAGCATGTGGTCTTTGGCCTCAAAGAGCTTTAGTGAGAGCCCCATGAATCTGCGGACGACTGGGAGAACAGGCTCTATGCCCCTAGGGGCAGCAGCCTGGGCTGGACATGAGTTCCCTGGGGAATGCCTGCTGCAGGCCTCATCAACAGAAGATGAGGACAGACACCACTGGTGATGCATGAGTCACCAGCATGGGTCCATGGCCTGTCTCCTTGCTCAAGACAAGTGGAGAAAAGACTCTGTGTAGCCTCGGGAGCAGACACTCCATAGGACAGATCTTCAGATTTGAAGCTGGGCCACAGCTTTGAAGAGAAGGAGAAAACACACAATCCAGCCACCTAATCAGCGGGCGCCCCTGTGGCTGCCACCACCCTCCACCTATTCCACTCCTCTCGATTGTCAATTAAAATAACAGCCTTGTATTCCGAGGCCTGGCTTCAATCTATCTTGCCCGGGAGGGTACGCACAGATTTGTGGCAGTGCCCGAAAGTCCTTGCTCAACCTTTTTAATATCTGAACAAAGCAATCAAACCCGATAAGATCTAGCGAAGGCGAGATCACTCTCCTGTCCCTGGGATGGAAGCTTATTAGTCTGTGGCCCACATCATCAGAGTTATTGTGCCATGTTAAATTTATTGGTACTATCTCACCTCATTAAATACTTAAATAGACCTGACAGGACAGAAAAACGGGCTTTTTAATTTTTTTCCCCTATCCAAAGGGAGCCAGTGTTTCCCCTGCCCCAGTTCACCTCTGTTACAGCTGTTGGCAAAGAAATAAGACAGCAGAGCACAGGATGGAAGGCTCAGGCTGGCTGTGTAGAGGCTCCTGGGGTCCTCTCAATGCCAGACTGAGTTGGGCAAGAGGCGACAAACACGCCCCCTGAAGTGTGTGTGTTTCAGTGGGAGTGGGGTGAAAAAGAGGCAGAGGGAACCGTGGTGTTCCCTCCCTCTGCTGCCTTCCCCAAATCTGTCTGATCTGCCTTTTCTAGGAGGAGTCGACAAAGACCAGAAATAAAGGTCATGGTGCTCAAGAGTGTGGGGGACATCTGTATGCTTATAGCTGATTCACGCTGTTGTACAGCAGAAACAAACGCAACGTTGTAAAATGATTATCCTCCAGTTAAAAACAAATGAAAAAACACCAAGAATGTACTGTTTAGCACAGGGAACTATATTCAATATCTTGTAGCAATCTATAATGGAAAAGAATCTGAAAATGAATATAGATATACAAAATGATTATATATAATTATATATATATATATATATATATGGGCTTCTTGGGAGGTGCTAGTGGTAAAGAACCCGCCTGCCAATGCAGGAGACATAAGACATGTGAGTTCAATCCTTGGGCCGGAAAGATCCCCTGGAGGAGGGCATGGCAACCCACTCCAGTATTCTTGCCTGGAGAATCCCATGGCCAGGGGAGCTGGTGGGCTACAGCCCCTAGGATCTCAAAGAGTCAGACACGACAGAGTGAGTTAGCACAATGTGCATATATATATATCTACGTATATATAACTGAAAAAAATATATATATTTACTATATACCTAAAACTAACACGAAATTATAAGTTGACTCTACGTCAATAAAAGAAAAAGGTCAGGATGAGTGAGGGATGAGTGATAAGAGGAAATTGGGGTGTATGGGAATGGGGACAGGCATGGCAAGTGAGCAGCAAGCAGGCAGCCCTCAGCCCCTCCTCCAAGCGCTGGGACCTGTGGTCTTTATTTAGCAAATAGCCCCAGTATCCAGGGCTGGCTGGTGGCCAAGGGCAGGATTTCCCCAGATTCAGAGCTAGAGAACTTGGCAGGCTGGTGAAGGCTTGCAGGGCCTCAAGGCCTCCAGCAAGTTGCAGATGATGTGAGGGGGGCTGTCAAAGAATGCAGACTTGATCCTCTGCCTAAGCCTCTCCCCAGCACCTCGCTGTGCATCCGTGAGTGCTGGGGTGAGGAGTTGTGGGCAGAGTGGAAATTCAGGACCTGGAGAAAATATGCAACCTGGAAAATGTTCCTTAAAGACGTCCATCTAGAGCTCAATGCCTTTTCTTCATTCATCAAGCCAGTTTCCTTCTCAGCCAAGGTGATTTGGGACACAGCCTCCCTGCACCTCCTTCTTCCCCTCACATCTCTACCTGCAGAGAAGGTCTCTTTTCTCCAGTTGTTCCCCTTTCCCAGCACAGGTCCTTGTTTGCACCTTTTTAATAAGGTGGGCACGGGGCCAGGAAGCAGCTCCTGAGTGCCTTCCGTTCCTAATGCCCTAAATGGCTATGACACCGCACTTAATTTCCGTTTTACTGCAACTGCTGGCGGGACATCAGTGGGCCAAGACCCCAGTCCTATGACAGTATCTTCAGTTGTGGCCATCAGCTTCCCAGTAATTGGATGCCACTGGGAGCCTGCCGTCCCGCAGTGCCAAAGTCGGTGGACTTATATAACAGTCCCCCTGTTCGGGCAGGGGCTCTTTACAAGCTCCAAGTCTCCCAGTGTTAAAACAGCCATAATCCCTTGCCCACCCTGGGAGGGAAGGCAGGCCATGGCCAGATGGGTTATCACTGTTATCAGCTTAGAATACTGTGGGGCACGTAAAACCCAGGGCTTGTGCAGAGAACCTGTGTTGCTGACATTTACTAACCAGAAAGCATTGCTCTTTATCTTTTCTGGAAGTTCCACAGTAGACTTAGGGAAGTGAGATGGTCAGAAACCATGGTGGGGGCTTCTGCTCATGCACATGTTGTGTGGGGAGCACTGTGAGTTTTAAGTGAGGAGCACGGAGGATGAGCAATGGCAGTAATCAAAGTCTGTCAACCATGTCAAAGTCTGGGAGAGAACTGGAAGTCTGTGGATACAAGAGCCCAGTTTGGTCTCAACCAAATGCCAGCTGTGGGGAGGGAGGTGGGGGAGGGTAGAGGAGATGATTAATTACTTCCCCAGGTGGCAGTATGTCTTCATTTACAAGCTGCATCCTCAATTATCTTTAATTACTTCCCCATGGCCTTAATCAAGGGCTAATCCAAAGTGGCGGTCAGTTTCTGAAATATGTATTTTGGGTGGGGCTGGCGAAAGGTGGACCGTGGAATGCAGAGTCACTTTGGAGCAGTTATGGTGCTGTCTCAGGTTAGCCTTCCCTCAAGGAATGAACGATAAAACTGATGATAATTGACCTTGGAATCAATAATACGCAGGTATGCAGAGCATCTTCAGAGCAGCCCAGGGTCTTGTTTTGATCCATCGACGGGGCAGGTCCCATGGTATGGATGGACAATTGAAATCAGCCCCATCCATCCACAAACGTGGTTTCATCCACCTGCTCTCCTCTAGGACAGTCAGTCAGTTCAGTCGCGCAGTCGTGTCCGACTTTTTGCGACCCCATGAATCGCAGCACGCCAGGCCTCCCTGTCCATCACCAACTCCCGCAGTTCACTCAGACTCACGTCCATTGAGTCTGTGATGCCATCCAGCCATCTCATCCTCGTCGTCCCTTTCTCCTCCTGCCCCCAATCCCTCCCAGCATCAGGGTCTTTTCCAATGAGTCAACTCTTCGCATAAGGTGCCCAAAGTACTGGAGCTTCAGTTTTAGCATCATTCCTTCCAAAGAAATCCCAGGGTTGATCTCCTTCAGAATGGACTGGTTGGATCTCCTTGCAGTCCAAGGGACTCTCAAGAGTCTTCTCCAACACCACAGTTCAAAAGCATCAATTCTTCTGCGCTCAGCCTTCTTCACAGTCCAACTCTCACATCCATACATGACCACAGGAAAAACCATAGCCTTGACTAGATGGACCTTAGTCGGCAAAGTAATGTCTCTGCTTTTGAATATACTATCTAGGTTGGTCATAACTTTTCTTCCAAGGAGTAAGCGCCTTTTAATTTCATGGCTGCAGTCACCATCTGCAGTGATTTTGGAGCCCAAAAAAACAAAGTCTGACACTGTTTCTACTGTTTCCCCATCTATTTCCCATGAAGTGATGGGGCCAGATGCCATGATCTTCGTTTTCTGAATGTTGAGCTTTAAGCCAACTTTTCCACTCTCCTCTTTCACTTTCAACAAGAGGCTTTTTAGCTCCTCCTCACTTTCTGCCATAAGGGTGGTGTCATCTGCATATCTGAGATTATTGATATTTCTCCCAGCAATCTTGATTCCAGCTTGTGTTTCTTCCAGTCCAGCATTTCTCATGATGTACTCTGCATATAAGTTAAATAAGCAGGGTGACAATATACAGCCTTGACGTACTCCTTTTCCTATTTGGAACCAGTCTGTTGTTCCATGTCCAGTTCTAACTGTTGCTTCCTGACCTGCATACAGATTTCTCAAGAGGCAGGTCAAGTGGTCTGGTATTCCCATCTCTTTCAGAATTTTCCACAGTTTACTGTGATCCACACAGTCAAAGGCTTTGGCATAATCAATAAAGCAGAAATAGATGTTTTTCTGGAACTCTCTTGCTTTTTCCATGATCCAGCGGATGTTGGCAATTTGATCTCTGGTTCCTCTGCCTTTTCTAAAACCAGCTTGAACATCAGGGAGTTCACGGTTCACATATTGCTGAAGTCTGGCTTGGAGAATTTTGAGCATTACTTTACTAGCATGTGAGATGAGTGCAATTGTGCGGTAGTTGGAGCATTCTTTGGCATTGCCTTTCTTTGGAATTGGGATGAAAACTGACCTTTTCCAGTCCTGTGGCCACTGCTGAGTTTTCCAGATTTGCTGGCAAATTGAGTGCAGCACTTTCACAGCATCATCTTTCAGGATTTGAAACAGCTCAACGGGAATTCCATCACCTCCACTAGCTTTGTTCGTCGTGATGCTTTCTAAGGCCCACTTGACTTCACATTCCAAGATGTCTGGCTCTAGATTAGTCAACACATCATCATGATTATCTGGGTCATGAAGATCTTTTTTGTACAGTTCTTCCGTGTATTCTTGCCACCTCTTCTTAATATCTTCTGCTTCTGTTAGGTCCAGACCATTTCTGTCCTTTATCGAGCCCATCCTTGCATGAAATGTTCTCTTGGTATCTCTAATTTTCTTGAAGAGATCTCTAGTCTTTCCCATTCTGTTCTTTTCCTCTATTTCTTTACATTGATTGCTGAAGAAGGCTTTCTTATCTCTTCTTGCTATTCTTTGGAACTCTGCATTCAGATGCTTATATCTTTCCTTTTCTCCTTTGCTTTTTGCTTCTCTTCTTTTCACAGCTATTTGTAAGGCCTCCCCAGACAGCCATTTTGCCTTTTTGCATTTCTTTTCCATGGGGATGGTCTTGATCCCTATCTCCTGTACAATGTCACGAACCTCATTCCATAGTTCATCAGGCACTCTATCTATCAGATCTAGACCTTTAAATCTATTCCTCACTTCCACTGTATAATCATAAGGGATTTGATTTAGGTCATACCTGAATGGTCTAGTGGTGTTGCCCACTTTCTTCAATTTAAGTCTGAATTTGGCAATCAGGAGTTCATGATCTGAGCCACAGTCAGCTCCCGGTCTTGTCTTTGTTGACTGTATAGAGCTTCTCCATCTTTGGCTGCAAAGAATATAATCAATCTGATTTCGGTGTTGACCATCTGGTGATGTCCATGTGTAGAGTCTTCTCTTGTGTTGTTGGAAGAGGGTGTTTGCTATGACCAGTGCATTTTCTTGGCAAAACTCTATTAGTCTTTGGCCTGCTTCATTCCGCATTCCAAGGCCAAATTTGCCTGTTACTCCAGGTGTTTCTTGACTTCCTACTTTTGCATTCCAGTCCCCTATAATGAAAAGGACATCTTTTTTGGGTGTTAGTTCTAAAAGATCTTGTAGGTCTTCATAAAACCGTTCAACTTCAGCTTCTTCAGCATTACTGGTTGGGGCATAGATTTGGATAATTGTGATATTGAATGGTTTGCTTTGGAGACGAACAGAGATCATTCTGTCATTTTTGAGATTGCATCCAAGTACTGCATTTCGGACTCTTTTGTTGACCATGATGGCTACTCCATTTCTTCTGAGAGATTCCTGCCCACAGTAGTAAATATAATAGTCATCTGAGTTCCCAAACTCAATGGAATGGGAGTCACCAAACATGCTGGTGGAAACTATAGAACCCCACGCTAGGTGTATGGAGCCAGTTTTCAGGGGTGTGGCAAGGTTATCTGCATTTTTTAAGTAACATTTTTAACTAAAAAAGTTTATTTGGCTGTGTTGGGTCTTAGTGTATCACGTGAGATCTTTGTTGCCACCTGCGGGACCTTTAGTTGCGGCGTGCAGACTCTAGTTCCCTGACCAACGTGCAAACCCAGGCCCCCTGCGTGTGTCGTGCTAAGTCATTTCAGTCGTGTCTGACTCTGCCCTATCCTATGGACTGTAGCCTGCCAGGCTCCTCTGTCCATGAGATCCTCCAGGCAAGAATACTGGAGTGAGTTGCCATTTCCTACTCCAGGGGATCTTCCCGATGACCCAGGGATCGAACCCACATCTCTTACATCTACCTGCATTGGTAGGCAGGTTCTTTACCACTAGCGCCATCTGGGAAGCCCCTATGCTTGGGAGTGCAGAGTCTCGAACACTGGACCATCTGGGAAGCCCCTTCTACATTTTTAATAGGCTTTCCAACTACTTCCTAGGTGATTGGCATTTTGGAACCCTACACCCTTGCTGTCCCTCTTACTTTTTTAATAGAGAAGGACTCAAGGGGACCAGTTTCAAACTTGTCAGGGCTGGAGCTATATTCAAAATCCAGGACTCCTTTGAAAGGCAGTAGGGGCAAAAAAAAATGTGACTGGAAATGTGGTATGCTCTCCAGAAGCATCAGTCTCCTCCTCTGATTGAGAATGGGCATGACGGGGAGGATCTTGGAGAGGCCATGGGGGGCGGGGGAGGTGATTCTAGGTGGAGCACTTTACTGCCCCCTCTCTGAGCTTGAGCCTCCACGTCTATAAGGTAGAGGAGCTGGGAGACGATCACTTGGGGCTCTACTTGACACTCTGGGATTCTCTAGTCTTCAGGCCAAATGTCTCCACCCTCGCATGGCCTAACATCAAGGAAGGTGGTCATTTCTGCTTCTGCTGCTGCTGCTAAGTCACTTCAGTCGTGTCCTACTCTGTGCGACCCCATAGACGGCAGCCCACCAGGCTCCCCCATCCCTGGGATTCTCCAGGCAAGAACACTGGAGTGGGCTGCCATTTCCTTCTCCAATGCGTGAAAGTGAAAAGTGAAAGTAAAGTCGCTCAGTCGTGTCTGACTGTTAGCGACGCCATGGACTGCAGCCTACCAGGCTCCTCCATCCATGGGATTTCCAGGCAAGAATACTGGAGTGGGGTGCCATTGCCTTCTCCGATTTCTGCTTCTAGATAAGGAAAAGGAATTGGGGTACCCTAAGTGTCACTCCCACGTAGCCTGTTGCCTCTCTCCCATCTTTTTCTTCCACTCGGTCTCCCTCCCTTTTCCCATTAAACACAGGTGAAAACTTAAAGCAAGTCACTCTACCCTCTGTTCCCCAAATCCATAAATGTGACCTTCCTTGTTCAGGACCTCCAGCTCATTTTCTGATTTCAGGGAGTTCCCCCCAGACTGGAGAATTTCTTTTGGCACCTTCCTTGGTATTTGATCTCCAGGTGGTCCTTCTCAATTCACTGAATATAAAATTTGCTCTCAGAGACAAATAGTTTTTCCTTTCTTGCTCTGTGTATGGTTTATTGTTCTCAGATGAAATTTCAAGGCTTCTCTTCATGGGATCTTAGGTATCAAGTTCTCAGCTATCTCAAGTTAGGAAGAGTTAATTAGCAAGTTTCTGTGTCTCTCAGGCTGGTTTACCAGCACCTGTGAAATTTATGGATTATATCCTAGGGAGAAGTCAAGTACGACTCCAGGGTATTTGGCCTTTGAAAAACAAAGTTGCTATTTACAATTGACCATCGATTGACATCTGCTGAAGCTTAATGAAGAATGGTCTTTGGGAGAAAAGCTGGAAGTCTGGACATCACTATGCTCAGTTCAAGAGGCAGCTACTGATGGCCTTGGAGCCATCACTGGGCACTGGAGATGCTGGGTGACACCAAGAGGAGAAAGATACAGACTTGTTCCCAGAGGAGCTCATGAAGAAGAAGGGAATACTGATCACACCAATCAGTACTGGTCACCCGGAAGATGGTTATAGCTGAAACACACTGAGGAGGAAAACACAGTTGGAGGGACCTTCATGAGTGGCAATGCTCTGAAATTTAACCCTGCCCAGTGATTAAGTTAGACTGCAAGTGTGCAGTATCTGGTTTGAATTCAGTATAGTAGAAAATATTTGCTTCTCTTGCTTTAAACGTTTTGTTTCTAATACCTAGTACTTATGTACAAAGGGTAGAGCTTTATCCAGTATTTTTATGAGGCCATAGCTGGACATAGGCCTTTGATGGTGATAAATTCCAAGGGGGTTTTGTTTTGTTTTGTTTTGAGAATGTCAACTTTGTCAATAGATAAAGATAAAGAGGTCTGTGTTCAGGAGTAGGAGGTTAAGAAATCTGAGAGTTTGTACCAGGTTCACTGATTCTGTAATTCATTCCCCGATTCAAGTATTGGTTCTTTGCTATAGTAGCTGATAGGCTAATGATTCATTCATTTATTTATTTGGTAAACACTCATGGATTTCCTTATCTAAGTTCTTATGCAAGAAAATCAAGCTGAACACTTTTCCTCCTTCTAGTTTCTCTTTTCTTGGTTTCCTCCCAAGGTGATTAAGAGGAGGTAGTGGGCAACAGTGGGTGAGATGCTGAATTTGCTCCCCTGGGACGTAGACCCTTTGCAATGGCAGGGCCTAGAGAAGGAGAGAGCTTTGAATGTGGGGGAAGATGGCGGTGTCTTGCTGGACTCTGACTTCCTCTTCCTCTTTGTCCTCTTCTCTAGTCCTCTTGGTCTTCCCTTGTTTCTTTGTTCCCGGAGGTGCCTTGGTGGGATCAACTGTTCCAGATACCTGTGGGTTCCCTAGCTCTGCTATTCTGCCTCCTCCTCCAACAATCTAGGGAGTAGGCAGCATCTGGTGTGCCTGTCTTCTGAGAGCCTTTTTAATATTATTTCATTTCTTTTAACCTTTATTAAGACAAACATTGAGCTGAGAAGAGTCTATACTCCCACCAGAGACACTCTCTCCATTTCGATATTAAAAACAAAACGAAACCAAACCTAAACACTCCCAACCTGAGGTGCAGAGGAGAGAGAGAGGAGAGAAAAAGGAAAAAAAAGAAAGAATATCCTAGAGATATTTTTACCTTCAAAGATCCATCACTCATTACTGCATATCACAGACACGTCTACAATCTCATCTTCTTACAATTCTCCGTGAAATAAGTGTAAATGGAAAATAATACCCCATTTTGAAAGTTCAACAAAATGTCTTTATCCACCAAATGTAGCCCCAGCTGTCTCATTTTCAGAAACAAAGCCTGATTTTAAATAGCAACTCGCCACCCAAATGAACACCGGCAGCTCCCTCCAGCTCTGCACGCCAGGGGCTGCTGTGGTACCCCACAATCACCCACCTCTCAGTCAACATGGGATGGACGTCTGGGAGGCCAAACACCCAGCTCCAGTGGGTTCAGGAGTCCCTCTCTCTGAGGAGGGAGAAACAGTAGAATACTGTAAACATTTAGAGCTGGCTCTCCCTCACCACCCAAGGAGATGGCTACCTGGGTTACCCATCTCCATGAGTGCCCTCATCCCTCCCCAGACCACCAAGGGCACACACCATCACCTCAGCCCGGGAAGAGGAGGAAGGAGAAGCTTTCGCTAGCACCTGACTTCCATTTGACAAACAAACGATGCACCACAGTAGACTGGCAAGTGGAAAGGTGCTCAGAAGCACAAAGAGAGGGAGAAGCTCATACTCGAAGGCTTAACCCCCTTTCACTAACCAGTTCTTTGACATGGAGCAAATGTTCCAGACTCTCAGGTCCTTTGTTTCTTTTAAGCTCATATCTCCCACTACCTAGATGTCTGACAGGGATTCCAATCAGAGCATCCCAAGCTCCTGCTCTTTCCCTTCCTCCGTTTTCTCTGCTTCAATTTAAAGCAACTCTATCTGTCCAGTTGATCAAGTTAAAAAACAACAACAACAATATGATTCCGCTCCCACATCTGATCTGACAGCAAAACGTGTTGATGCTACCTTCAAATACAGCCTGCCATTCTCCCCACCAGCATCCCCATGGTGGAGACCACTGGCATTGCTAATGGCCTCCACCCTCGGTATGTTTTGGCAGCAGGTAGGATGTGGACGGCACTGAATCTGCAGCCACCCTTCTTAGATTCCATCCCCGGCTCAGTCACTGACTAGCTGTGTGCCCAAAGGTAAAAAGAAAACAAGTGTTAGTCATTCAGTCATGCCAGACTCTTTGTGACCCCATAGACTGTAGCCTTCCATGCTCTTCTGTCCATGGGATTCTCCAGGCAAGAATACAGGAGTGGGTTGCCATGCCCTCCTCCAGGGGATCTTCCCAACCCAGAGGTCAAACCTGTGTTTCCTGCATTGCCGGCAGATTCTTTGCCATCTAAAGTCACCAGAGAAATCTGTGCTGTGGGGCCAGGTCCTCGATAATCTCTCCATGCTTGTCTTTTCTCATCTATAAAATGGGAGTCACAATAGACTCTACCTCAAAGGGTTGTTGTGAGGATTGACTTAGAAAAAATAGCGGCATAAGAAGTGCTATGTAACTATTAGCTGTTATTATTGCTTTATATTAGTCTCAACACAGCACCAGAATGATCCTGTTAAAATATAAGTCAGGACTTTGCTGGTGGTCTATTGTAAGATTCCACCTGCCAATGCAGGGACTCAGGTTCGATCCCTGGTCCAGGAAGATCCCATGGACTGCAGGGGAACTAAGACTGTACCACAGCTGCTAACCCTGTGTGCCTAGAGGTGTGCTCTGCAACAAAAGAAGCCACCACAAAGAGAAGCCTGTGCACTGCAACCAGGGAGTAGCCCTTGCTCACTAAAGATACAGAAAGCCCCTGTGAAGCAACGAAGAGCCAGTGCAGCCAAAAATAATATACGTAGAAATCAGACCCTGTCACTTTCTGTTCAAAATCTTCAGCATCTCCTTCAGGATAAAACCCAAAGTCCTCCAAAACCGTGTGAGTGTTGATCACCTGTACCTCTCCCGTGTGCATTCTGTTCCAGGCACTTGGAGCTTGCGTTTCCTGGCATCCACGGCGATCTTTCCTCTGGCTGTTGCTTCTGCCACATGGAGTGCTCCTTTCTCTGAGAACCACGTGACATTTCCCGCTCCCTCCATTCAAAGATCACCTTCTCTGTGAGGTCTTCTCCAATGACTCTATTTAAAATTAAATCCAAATGCTCTCCGTTTCTTTTTTTTCTGCTTTATTTTTCTCCTTAGCACTTATCACTACCTAATATACTATGTATTGTACTTATTTATTTCATTTACTGTCTGTCTCTTTCCATTAGACTATAAGCCCCATGAATGTAGGATTTTTTCATTTGTTTGTTCACTGATATATTCCCAATACTAAAATAGTGCCTGATGCAGAACCCTCTTACACTGTTGGTGGGAATGCAAATTAGTACAGCCACTATGGAGAACAGTGTGGAGATTCCTTAAAATATTGCAAATAGAACTGCCTTATGATCCAGCGATCCCAGTGCTGGGCATACACACCAAGGAAACCAGAATCGAAAGAGACACGTGTACCCCAATGTTCATCGCGGCACTGTTTATAATAGCCAGGACATGGAAGCAACCTAGATGTCCATCAGCAGATGAATGGATAAGAAAGCTGTGGTACATATACACAATGGAGTATTACTCAGCTATTAAAAAGAATACATTTGAATCAGTTAAGGAAACCAGAATTGAAAGAGACACGTGTACCCCAATGTTCATCGCGGCACTGTTTGTAATAGCCAGGACATGGAAGCAACCTAGATGTCCATCAGCAGATGAATGGATAAGAAAGCTGTGGTACATATACACAATGGAGACTCAGCCATTAAAAAGAATACATTTGAATCAGTTCTAATGAGGTGGATGAAGCTGGAGCCAATTATACAGAGTGAAGTAACCCAGAAAGAAAAACACCAATACAGTATACTTACATGTATATATGGAATTTAGAAAGATGGTAATGATAAACCTGTACGCGAGACAGCAAAAGAGACACAGATGTATAGAACAGCCTTTTGGACTCTGTGGGAGAGGGAGAGGGTGGGATGATTTGGCAGAGTGGCAGTGTAACATGTATGATATCATAAGTGAAACGAATTGGCTGTCTAGGTTTGATGCAGGATGCAGGATGCTTGGGACTGACGCACGGGGATAATCCAGAGAGAAGGTGTGGGGCGGGAGGGGGGCGGTGGGGGTCGGGATTGGGAGTTCATGTACACTTGTGGCTGATTCATGTCAATGTATAGCAAAACGAATACAGTATTGTAAAGCAAAACAAACTAAAAAATAAAAATTAATTAAAAAAAAAATAGTGCCTGATGCAAAATGGACACTCAATAACTATTTGTTCAATGGATGAATATAAACACACTTAAACCTGACAATCCTGAAGATCTCCACTTTTAGGTTAACTTTCTGTGATTGCATAATATATCTTCTTATGTGTAGAGCAGAAGTGTTTGCAGTTATATGATCTAAAAGAGAGGCTTCTCAGGTGGCACTAGTGGTAAAGAATCTGCCTGCCAATGTAGCAGATGCAAGAGACGCGGGTTTGATCCCTGGGTCAGGAAGATCCCCTGGAGAAGGAAATGACAACCCACTTCAGTATTCTTGCCTGGGAAATCCCAAGAACAGAGGAGCCTGGCAGGCTATACAACTGAGCACTTACACACTTAAAAGAGGTTAAATGACTTTTCAAGCCGGTGGAGCCCAGATCTTGTGACAGACTTCAGCTCTCTTCCCTCCCCTCTGAGCCTCCTGATAACACCGCTCTTTCTTAGACACATTTGCTAAATGGGTGGATGGATGGGTGGATGGGAGCATGCATGCAGAAAAGAATCCCCTTCCTCCTTGGGATGCAGGCAAGAGATGGTAAAACTAGCCTCAGGAGAAGGCTGGAGTTTGCTTTGACAGTGTGAGGCTGACACGGAGCCCAGCCAGGAAGGAAGGGTCCCTCAGTGCTCATGCCTGGCCATGAATCATCCCTGGTGATTCAGGAGCTGGGAGGCCTGTCAGGGAAACCTCAGATGGAATTGATGTATTGAGGTGTCACTCTCTCCAAGTTGTTTATCAGAATGACACCGTGGGAGATTGACAGGTAGTCACTGGACAAATAGACAGATCACAGGCTCATAGGAGATGCCTGGAAGGCCCGATGCTTGGGAAACTCGAGGCCAGGCTCTGGAGGGCGGGGGCTCCACAGAACTCTGCCAGCACTGTGACAGGTGGGCAGGAGGCGTGCTGGTGGCGCAGGAGTCACCCAGCATGGGTTCCTGTCCCAAGGACCTCATGGGTCTCTTAGGGTCAGGGATGTTCTTCTTTCTTTCTTTTTTTATTGGCAGCTTTATTTCTTTTTGCTTTTTTCTTTTATTTTTCAGAGAGCTAACCACCTCACATCAACCCTTGTAAGGTCCACATGAAAGGGGCCCCTAAGATGTACGGAAAGTATAGGTTGACCAAAACACAGCCTGCCTCTGGGCCCCACATGTGGGGCCGTTACACCTTCTCAGATCCGCATCAACCTGCTGTCCACCTCTGTTCAACACGAGAAGGATGGCTAATGCCATGCTATGCCCTTAGCACACCTTGTTTTACCTTCACAACAGCCAGATATGGTAGCTATTGTATTCCCCATTGGAGAAGGAAATGGCAACCCACTCCAGTATTCTTGCCTAGAGAATCCCGTGGACAGAGGAGCCTGGTGGGCTGCTGTCCACAGGGTTGCACAGAGTTGGACACGACTGAAGTGACTTAGCATATATGTACGCATTGGAGAAGGAAATGGCAACCCACTCCAGTGTTCTTGCCTGGAGAATCCCAGGGACAGAGGAGCCTGGTGGGCTGCTGTTGATGGGGTCACACAGAGTCGGACACGACTGAAGTGACTTAGCAGCAGCAGCAGCAGCAGTATTCCCCGTATTATAGTAGAAGAAATGAGACTCAAAAGGTTAAATTACTTGTTTGGACCATAGGGCTAGATAGTGGCTGAACCAGGATTGCAATCCAGGTCTGTGTAACTCACCACCTCCATCTTAACCGCTCAGCATCACTCCACAGACTATCAGAACCTGACTGTCATCCCACCCCTCGGCCAGGTCTCAAAGCCCATCACTGCCAGGCACTTCCCACGACATACCATTCTTTCAACACATATGTTCTGCTTAAGCCAAACTCATACTTCTTCCAACTCCCATTCTTTTGTGAGTTTCTCAAAGGTCTTGCTGTCTTCGTACCTCGGAGCTGAGTGAGTGTAGTGCCTGGCTTACAATTAGGGTTAAACAAATGTTTGTTGAATAAAGGAACGACTTGTTTAGATCGCATCTCTGTGCCTTGTAGCTGCCAAATTTGTCTCCAACTAGTGTCCAGTCCATATCCCTCCATACCCTCAAAGCCTAAGGTAAAACTTGATATTTTTCTGTTGGTGAGAAGTGATATTGGTGCAGAATTTAAACTATATATTACATTATATGCCAAAATTTGACAAAGTGTAATAAACACCTTGCATGTGTGCTAAATCGCTTCAGTTGTATTTGACTGTTTTGTGACTCTACGGACTGTAGCCCACCAGGCTCCTCTGTCCATGGGATTCTCCAGGCAAGAATCCTGGAGTGGGTTGCCATGCCCTCCTCCAGGGGGTCTTCTCAGTCCAGAGACTGAACCCACATCTCTTATGTCTGCATTGGCAGAAGGGTTCTTTACCACTAGCACCACTTGGGAACCCCTATAAGCACCTTAGAAATACATTAATCCTTGCCTCAGTGATTTATTTCTAGGAGTTTATTCTAAAGAAACAAAACAAAACACACACATACAGGAAGAGGTAAATGCCAAGATGTTCACTGCTGCATTGTTTAAGATGGCAAAACACAAGAAATCCCTGGAATGTCTAATAAGAGAGGATTGGTTAAAGAAATTACACATTCTCTTTTACAGTCACACAATAGAATGCTTAGTAGTCATTAAAAATAATGAAGATATATATATCTATTGACATAGGAAATTAAGTGCAAAAAGTAGGTTATAAAATAGTACACCCAGAATAATTCGATTTTTATTAAAATTGTATGGATATAAATATATGCATCAAGAAATGTCTAAAAAAACATATATCAACCTGTAGCAATGGTTATCTTCAGGTAGGGATTAAGGGTAATTTTTTTCTTCTTTTTACTTATTCATTTTCTCATTTTCTGCAAAGTACATGTTCAAAAAGAAAGATAAATGGACATTTTCTAAGAAATATTCCCTAATTACTCTTACCTCTCATGCGTGTGTGCTCAGTCGTGTCCAACTCTTATGATCCCCTGGACTGTAGGCTCCCAGTCCTCTGTCCATGGGGTTCTCCAGACAAGAATACTGGAGTAGGTTGCATTTCCTTCTCCAGAGGATCTTTCCAACCCAGGGATCGAGCCCATGTCTCCCACATTGGCAGGTGGGTTCTTTCCTCCCTTAATCCTCCCCAGATCAGAAGGCCCTCACTGCTTGGTACTGTTTCAGCACAGGTGCTGGGTTGGGTTGATTACAAGGGTCTAGCATGGTTCCCATGGGTGATTATTTTCACTCCCCTTATAAGCTCTTGGAAGGCTGGTTGTCCCTTCAATCTGTTGTTGCTGTTTTTCTTTTAAACTGCAGAATTCGGTATAGTATATGAGAGTGCTTACATTTTTTTCTTTCTTCCCACTGTTTATTCCTATGAGGTAGAACATAAAGCGGAGAAGGCAATGGCACCCCACTCCAGTACTCTTGCCTGGAAAATCCCATGGATGGAGGAGCCTGGTGGGCTGCAGTCCATGGGGTCACGAAGAGTTGGACACGACTGAGCAACTTCCCTTTCACTTTTCACTTTCATGCTTTGGAGAAGGAAATGGCAACCCACTCCAGTGTTCTTGCCTGGAGAATCCCAGGGATGGGGGAGCCTGGTGGGCTGCCGTCTATGGGGTTGCACAGAGTCGGACACGACCGACGTGACTTAGCAGCAGCAGCAGAACATAAAGAGAGGAATTCCCTGAGCTCATGGGGAGAAAGGGGGATGAAGCCATTTCCCCAGGGCTTGAGCACAGACCCAAATTAGCCCGTGACGCCAAAGGTAATAAATAATCCAGCAACCTCTGAGGTCAGGGCCCTGGCCTCCTCCGCAGCCGCCTGCCCTGCACGGTAGGGCACGGGCACAGATGATTCATGGAGTTGCTGGCTGGGCTCCTGCCAGACTGGTCTGAAGAGCCTCCACAGTTGGAAGTAGATAGGCCTGAAAATACGGTCCCCCTAGGACTGCCGGGGCCACGCCCTGGGGAGCTGGGCTGGTCGGGGCCTGGAGGGGTTTCTGAGAATCGGGGCTGGAGACACACGGCTGCCTCGGCCTTCTTCTATCTGTGCAGCTGGAGCCCCAGGGAGAAATCTACAGCCATTACCCAAGCAGACAGAGCAAAAAGAAATGAGTTTAAAGCACCAGAAGGAGGACTTAGATAATAATAATGTAGTGAGTGGTTTGGGTAGCAACTGTTGTGATAATATTTCCTCCCATTTGTACAGAGCTTGACTGTGCACAAAACGCTTTCACATATATTATCCTATTTGACCCTCACAACAACCCTGTGAAATAGTCAGTCTTCACCCAGATTTTCTATCTCCTGACTTCACTCTGCTAAAAGGAGGTCTACCTGAGTGGGAGGAAAGAGACACAGGTCAGAGCTAAAGGAATTTCATGGGTGCGTTTCAAGAACAGGGGCCTCCTTCCTGTGTTTGGATGAATTTTAGAGAGAGACTTTGGCTGGGGGTGGGGGAATGAAATGACCCCTGAAGGCCCTACATTCATGCCAGGGTAGCTGGGCAGGCAGGAAGGCCATAGCCATGGATATAGAAGTGTGACTACCATGGCTTCAAACACATGCCTTGTAGCCCAGTGAGGACAGAGATTTGCTCCTTTTGCGGAGACCAGTGGACGAAGATGTTGGAGTTTGCAATGGAATTCTCTGCCCAGGCTTCAGACGACACTCTGTGGTGCCGTGTGTGAGCTCATGACAGTAACAAGTGGGGATAGAGGAGGAGCAAGGGTCTAGGGAGAGCAGATCTGTCCTTGAGAAGGCTCTGGAAATTAGAAAGAAAATCGTCTCCGAGTTTGTCCTGTGAGCGCCACAGGCAGGTGCCAGGAGACTCAGCCAGGGAAAGCTGGACAGGAAGACACCAGCTTCGCC
>SJXQ01011569.1:66231-89082 GCA_006408695.1 Aepyceros melampus | reverse complement strand
TTTGTGGAGTTCCAGCCCAGGACGGAGTCCCAGCCCAGCATCACAAAGCAAAACACAGAAAGGTGGGTTTGCAGCTTCATGACCAGCCTGGAGCCTTATTCCCAGAAGATGGCTTAATGAGGGGACATTTTCCAGACAGACGTAAGGAACTTCAGAAGGTAGTTGGACTCTCTTATAGCCCATGCACTCGGGTGCTCCTTGAGTCACCACGTTCTGCTCTCCCAGTTCTTCACTTTTGATAGGTCTTAGGGCTTTTGCTCATTGCATTAAAAAAAAAAAAAAAATGTAGGGTGGGCATGTCTCCATCTTATCCCCTGTGGGATCATCTTGATCCTTTGACCCTTGCCCTAGACTGAACAGGCCCACTTCCAAGTCATAGGAAAAACAGAGCTTCAAGTGTCAAACAATAATAGCAAGATACTATCAATGTAGGCCTGTGATTGTGTCGTATAAAAAATAAAACACACAGCAGTTAATCAAAGCACTACAGACACTTTTAAGTAATCCCACTTTGGCTTTGCATAACTCCATATACCGCCAGCAGCGCTCTTGTCTACCACCAGAGACCGTAATATACATCAAAAATTCTCCTTTAAATTTATTTTCAGTAAAGATTGGTCTTTTGAACTGCGGCAGTGGAGGCTTAAGGGTACAAAATCTCTCTCACCTTTTTCTCTTTCTTTTGCTGGCTCCCCTGTCTTTTGCTTTGGTGGGGCGGGGACTCGGGCGGGGGATAAGAGCAGCAGTAGGTTCCACACATCTTGTCGAACCTTCTGTCCTTTGCATGGATCAGTTCCTCTCATCTGCCACTTGATTAAGACATTAAAGCAGGAAGGTGAAGGAAGGTTGAGCTGCAGTGAGAGGGAGTGGGAACAATTCCCTTCCATTCGCCTTGGAGAAAGGCTCCGATTGCTGGGCTCAGGATGGTACTGGGCTTTCCCGGCTATGAAGGTGCAGCTGTGGTGCTTTCTCAGAACCCTGGATTGTGTGGGATGCGCAGGGGCACCGAGGATACTTCACCCGATGTTGAACCCTGCCTTACTCCCTCACCTACAGGACAGCAAATAGGATAGCCTTCCCAACTTCCCAACAAAGGGACTGTGGCAGGTCACTTCGTTATGAGAGTACATTTTAGTGGCTAAAGCTAGTCCTAGTGTGAATCAATCAGAATTAATGACTCGAAAGCTGTTTGACCTGATGCCAGAGTTTGGTTTTATTATGGTAAAATATACATAGCATAACAGTTGCCATTTTAAATTCAGGGGCATCGGATTCTTTCACCCTGTTTTGCTACCATCACCACCACCCATCTTGAGAACTATTTTATGTTCCCAAACTAAAACTCGATACCTTTTAAATCAGGGGTCCCCAGCTCCCGCCACATAAGCAGGAAGTGAGTGGTAGGGGAGGGCATGAAGCTTCATCTGTATTTACAGCCTCTCCCCATCGCTCGCATTTCTGCCTGAGCTCTGCCTCCTGCCACAGTAAATCAGCGGTGTCACAATAAATGTAATGTGTTTGAATTATTCTGAAACCATCCCCATGAAACCCATCCCTGATGCTGAAAAGGTTGGGGGATCATGGTTTTAAATAATAACCCCCCCAGACCCACCCCAGCCTCCAGCCACCACTGTTCTGCTTTTTGTCTCTATGAGTCTGACACTCTGGGTATCTCATGCAAGTGAAATCATACTGTATTTCTCTATTGTGATTGGTTTAATTCTCTTAGCACGATGTCCTCACGATTTATCCGTGTTACAGGATGTACCCCCTAATGTCAGGTTTTTCCTCTTAATAAATGAAGGGTTACACACTGTTTTTTGCCCTGCCTCAAATGAAGAGTGGGTTAAGGGAAACTTAGAGTGGTGAGAGAGGAGGATGTCTCTACAGACCCTTAGAGCCACAAGGGGGCTTAAATGTCACCTGACTCTGCCGGCTGACATCAGAGGACACCCTTACTTCTACCTCTGAGAGGACGTGTGGGCTGATTAGAGTATTTTTTTTAAAGCAATTTATCATTTTCCCCTCAGAGTTTGTATCTATTTCTCACACGAGCATAACAGTCATCCTAAGGTAGGTCCAGGCGGGTCTTATTTTCCTCACTTTGCTGAGAGTGACATCAACACCAAGGGAGTGGAGATGAGTTTGCTCCTGACCTGTTGACCTCTTGCTTCCAGTCTCCGTCCTCTCCACACCACCATGCTGCTTCCACACTAACACAGGTGTGTAACACTGGTTGTATTGGGTTGGCCAAAATATTCATTCAGGTTTTTCCATAACATCTTATGGAGAAATTACAACAAATTTTTTGGGGGCCAACCGAATATTTCATTTCTTATCCCAGGATCACTTACCTCTTTCCCATCTTCTTGGAGTTTCCGCCTCAGAGTCCCGAGTCAGTTATCTGAACCTCTTAGCTCATGTTCCAGAAAAGGAAAGGGGCCAGTTAGTCACTATCAGATGTGAGCTGGGGTAAAGATAGGAGCTCAGAGCAAAGGGACCAATTACACCTGAAATTGCAATTCCATAGCTTCATCCAGGAACCATCTTATGAGCGGGGAGATTCCTTCTAGCATCTGACCCAAGTCTCTTCCACAATCGTAATAATTTTCTTCCCCCTTGTCCTGAGCTCTGTGGGAACAGAGGGGCTGCCACTGTCATTTACGCTGTAAAAGGCAGACCTCTCCCTCAGCCTCCTTTTGCTCTTGGCTGAATCTCTCGGTCCTGAGCTTCATGGGGAAAAGAGGAATCGACCAGTGGACATTCTCCTCATCGCCGATCCTGACAGCTGCAGCTGCGGTGTAAGCGCTCCGGGTGCCATGAGGGTCATCCCAAGGGCTTTCTCCCCAGGGGCTCCCAAGTCTCGGGTGACATTTAAGAAGCACAAGCTGCCTTCCATCTGTCCACTCTAGGGGTCAGGTGCCCCAAATGGTACAGGACAGGGGACAAAAGGCAAAGAGAAGCATGTCGATTAGAACATCAGAAGAGGATAAATAAGGACTGTCCTACTCGCTGTCCAGGCCTTCCTTTTGATCTTCTGAAAGGAACACAACTCTCCAATAGATTTGCAGCCTTATGTAAATAAGCACTGGCCTTTGACCATCTCTTTAGCCAGTGCCCTGGATTCTTAAGAATGAACACACAGGTACATGCCCTAGGAGGCTGTAGCAGCTGGGCTGGGAACCATGAAAGACACCCCACAGAGAAGGTAGCGAGACAGTGGGGCCAAATGGTGGCGTGCAAAAAGGGATACATGTTATTGAATCTGTTTCTCTGGGGATGGGGTGGCTTAGCGGGGCCTCCCTGGGTGGCTTGGTGGTGAAGAATCTGCCTGTGCTGCATGAGCTGCGGGAGTTGCAGGCTCATTTCCTGGGTTGGGATCATCTCCTGGAGAAGGAAATGGAAACCCACTCTAGTATCCTTGCCTGGGAAATCCCACGGAGACAGGAGCCTAGCAGGCTGCAGTCCATGGGGCCACAAAGAGTCAGATATGGCTAAGTACATACGCACAGGAAGGCTGAAAGGTGCTGGCTCCCAGGTAGCCTAGGTGGGAACAGACAAAACAATCTTGGCTGGGCCTGAGCAGCCCAAAGACGCCAGAATCACAGGTCTGAGCCTCTGGAGTTTTCTTTTCAGCTGCTCCAGCTGCAGTTCCTGAAACACTGGCACTTGTGTGAAGCATTCCCAACTCAGATATGAGTCACGCCAGCTTATTTTAAGGCCTGACCTCTTCCCGGGGAAGGGACTCCAGCCTGGAAAGACACGTGCTGGAAGGCGACCATGGCCCCAGGCCAAAGGAAACAGAGGCCCCTGCAGCTCCCTGCCAGCCTCCTCCTTGTTTAGCCCAGTGTCAGCGAGGCGGCAACATCTGACACCAACCCCACTCCCTCCCCACGGCAGGGGTACTTCCACACGCAGTGCTAGCAGCTCTGGGCCCATGGAGAGCCCACTGAAGGCTGGGGCACTGGGGTGGGGCAGCAGGGCAGGGACAGGAGGCCCTGTTTTTTCCCTCTTTCTGGAGGCGCTGGCCTTGTTTCTAAGTCCACACCAAATCGCCCTGGTAGGTCACTGCACTCTTTAGGGGATAATGGACAAAAGGGAGTCTGAAATCTCGTGCTTACTCGACCTAGGGTATTTAAGTCTTTCTATGATTCACAGCCCCATTTCCATATTCAAGCCCACTCACAGAGAAGGTCCCAGGGAAACCTCAAAGCTGTTCTGATTGCACGGGCTCATCCCGCGTCTTCCTGAAAGGTTCTCAACTGGCCTCTCAGAATCGACAGCATCAACGCTTATGAAGAAAAACTAATAGTTCCAGCTGGTAGTCATTGAAAAGTCACTTAATATTTCTCAGTGCAAGGAGCTACACTTAATGGGATACAATGTTTTTTCCCTAAGCAGTTGGAAAAAAACCCCTTGACATCCTATTAATAATGTCAAGTTTTATTGGCTCTCTCATTTGACATGATATTAAACTTTTCAGACTCTATCTCGACTGAGGTACAAGGTTGTTAAAATGCGGATGGATTGGAGCATTACAAAATGCAGCGTGGAGATGATGCCTCTCCTGGTGAGCGCAGAGAGATGGGAAGGGGTGAGACAGAGGGCACAAGAGACAAATCCTACTCTGTGGAAGACCTCTGAGGACCCTGCCCCTTCGCTGTACTGTTTTTTTTCTAACACCAATGGGGCTTCAAAGCTCCATGGCACTGGGCCACTCATTGTCCTCTGCGAGTCTACTTCCCTTCATAGAATGAAGTGAAAACATCAAAGTCAAGACAAATGACAGAGTCTGTGGAAATCCAAGCAAAGCTTTGTTCCATGGCACTTCCCTGGGACAGGAAATGCCTGGCTTACTAACAAAAACAACACACAACAAAAATGGCTAAGGTTACTAGGAAGCTTCCATAAGCCTCTTATCTTTATCCATCAGAGGGCAGACAGAATGAAAATCACAATCACAGAAAACTAACCAAACTGATCATACGGACCACAGCCTTGTCTAACTCCATAAAACTATGAGCTGAGCCATGTAGGGCCACCCAAGATGGATGGGTAATGGTGGAAAGTTCTGACAAAACATGGTCCGCTGGAGAATCACTTCAGAACCCTTTAGAATTCTTGCTTTGAATAGCATGAAAAGGTAAAAAGATAGGACACTGACAGATGAACTCTGCAGGTCAGTAGGTGCCCAATATGCTACTAGAGAAGAGCAGAGAAATAGCTCCAGGAGGAATGAAGAGGCTGAGTCAAAGTAGAAACAACACCCAGTTGTGGATGTGACTGGTGATGGAAGTAAAGACAAGTCCAATGCTGTAAACAGCAATACTGCAGGAACCTGGAATGTTAGGTCCATGAATCAAGGAACATTGGAAGTGGTCAAACAGGAGATGGCAAAAGTGGACATCAACATTTTAGGAATCAGTGAATTAAAATGGACTGGAATTGGTGAATTTAGCTCAGATAACCATTATATCTACTACTGTGGGCAAGAATCCCTTAGAAGAAATGGAGTAACCCTCATAGTCAACAAACGAGTCCAAAATGCAGTACTTGGGTGCAATCTCAAAAATGACAGAATGATCTCTGTTCATTTCCAAGGCAAACCATTCAATATCACAGCAACCCAAGCCGATGCCCCCACCAGTAATGCTGAAGAAGCTGAAGTTGAATGCTTCTATGAAGACCTACAAGACCTTCTAGAACTAACACCCCCAAAAATGTCCTTTTCATTATAGGGACTGGAATGCAAAAGTAGGAAGTCAAGAAACACCTGGGGTAACAGGCAAATTTGCCCTTGGAGTACAAAACAAAGCAGGTCAAAGGCTAACAGAGTTTTGCCAAGAGAATACACTGGTCATAGCAAACACCCTCTTTCAACAACGCAAGAGAAGACTCTACACATGGACATCACCAGATGGTCAATACTGAAATCAGATTGATTATATTCTTTGCAGCCAAAGATGGAGAAACTCTATACAGTCAGCAAAAACAAGATTGGGAACTGACTGTGGCTCAGATCATGAACTCTTTATTGCCAAATTTAGACTTAAAATGAAGAAAGTAGGGAAAACCACTAGACCATTCAGGTATGACCTAAATCAGATCCCTTATGATTATACAGTAGAAATACTAATAGATTCAAGGGATTAGATCTGATAGACAGAGTGCCTGAAGATCCATGGATGGAGGTTTGTGACATTGTACAAGAAGAAGTGATCAAGACCATCCCCAAGAAAAAGAAATGCAAGAAAGCAAAATGGTTGTCTGAGGAGGCCTTAAAAATAGCTGTGAAAAGAAGAGAGGCAAAAGGCAAAGGAGACAAGGAAAGATATACCCATTTGAATGCAGAGTTCCAAAGAATCGCAAGGAGAGATAAGAAAGCCTTCCTCAGCAATCAATGCAAAGAAATAGAGGAAAACGATAGAATGGGAAAGACTAGAGATTTCTTCAAGAAAATTAGAGATACCAAGGGAACATTTCATGCAAAGATGGGCTCAATAAAGGACAGAAATGGTATGGACCTAACAGAAGCAGAAGATATTAAGAAGAGGTGGCAAGAATACACAGAAGAACTATACAAAAATGATCTTCATGACCCAGATACATGATGGTGTGATCACTCATCTAGAGCCAGACATCCTGGAATGTGAAGCCAAGTGTGCCTTAGGAAGCATCACTATGAACAAAGCTAGTGGAGGTGATGGAATTCCAGTTGAGCTGTTTCAAATCCTAAACGATGATGCTGTAAAAGTGCTGCACTCAATATACCAGCAAATTTGGAAAACTCAGCAGTGGCCACAGGACTGGAAAAGGTCAGTTTTCATTCTAATCCCAAAGAAAGGCAATGCCAAAGAATGCTCAAACTACTGCACAATTGCACTCATCTCACACACTTGCAAAGTAATACTCAAAATTCTCCAAGCCAGGCTTCAACAGTATGTGAACCGTGAACTTCCAGTTGTTCAAGCTGGTTTTAGAAAAGGCAGAGGAACCAGAGATCAAATTGCCAAAATTCTCTGGATCATAGAAAAAGCAAGAGAGTTCCAGAAAAACATCTATTTCTGCTCTATTGACTATGCCAAAGCTTTTGACTGTGGATCACAACAAACCGTGGAAAATTCTCCAAGAGATGGGAATACCAGACCAACTGACTGCCTCCTGAGAAATCTGTATGCAGGTCAAGAAACAACAGTTAGAACTGTACATGGAACAACAGACTGGTTCCAAATAGGGAAAGTAGTATATCAAGGCTGTGTATTGTCACCCTGCTTATTTAACTTGTATGCAGAGTACATCATGCTAAATGCTGGGCTGGATGAAGCACAAGCTAGAATTAAGATTTCTGGGAAAAATATCAATAACCTCAGATATGCAGATGACACCACCCTTATGGCAGAAAGTGAAGAAGAACTAAAGAACCTCTTGATGAAAGTGAAAGAGAAGAGTGAAAAAGTTGTCTTAAAACTCAATGTTCAGAAAACGAAGATCATGGCATCTGGTCCCATCACTTCATGGCAAATAGATGGAGAAACAATGGAAACAGTGAGAGACTTTATTTTCTTGGGCTCCAAAATCACTGCAGATGGTGACTGCAGCCATGAAATTAAAAGATGCTTACTCCTTGGAAGAAAAGCTATGACCAACCTAAATAGCATGTTAAAAAGCGGAGACATTACTTTGCCAACAAAGGTTCATCTAGTCAAAGCTATGGGTTTTCCAGTAGTTATATATGGATTTCTTTCTTGAAAGCTGAGTGCTGAAGAATTGATGCTTTTGAACTGTGGTGTTGGGGAAGACACTTGAGAGTCCCTTGGACTGCAAGGAGATCCAACCAGTCCCTCCTAAAGGAAATAAGTCCTGACTATTCACTGGAAGGACTGATGCTAAAGCTGAAACTCCAATACGTTGGCAACCTGATGCGAAGAGCTGGCTCATTTGAAAAGACCCTGATGCTGGGAAAGACTGAGGGAAGGAGGAGAAGGGGACGACAGAGGATGAGATGGTTGGATGGCATCACTGCCTCGATGGACATGAGTTTGAGTAAGCTCCAGGAGCTGGTGATGGACAGGGAGGCCTGGTGTGCTGCAGTCCATGGAACTGTAAAGAGTCAGACATGACTGAGTGCACTAAACTGAACTCAACTGAAGGTTACTAGTGCCAACACATGGCTGACTTGTTCTTGGTGCTTTACCGTATTAACTCCTCTTGGCTCCTTATGACAGCTGCATGTTGCTGTTTAGTTGTAAAGTTGTGTTCCACTCTTTGTAACCCATGGACAACTTCATGAATTGCCTGCTATTATAGTCCTCATCGGGCTTCCCAGGTGGCATTAGCAGTAAATAACCTGCCTGCCAATGCAGGAGATGCGGGTTCAGTTCTTGGGTTGGGAAGACGCCCTGGAGAAGGAAATGGCAACCCACTCCAGTATTGTTGTCTGGAGAATTCCATGGACAGTCCACAGAGTCATAGAGTTGGACACTAATGAGGTGACTTAGCATGCATGCACACACACTGTCCTCATCGTCCCTATTTTGAAGATTCAAAACTGAAAGAAAGATTTGCCCAAATCTCAGAGCTAGTAAGTAACACACCTGGGAATTCTATCCTAGCAGGATGTAGGTTGCCGCTAAAGGCTTACCATTTTTCCACTCGTTGGGACCCAGTTTGGAAATGGAGTGTCCCAGCTGCAGAGGTTAGGGACCCCAACCTGGTCCTTAGACCTCTCACCATTCCTGCCATCTCTCCCTGTTTCATTGTGGGGACCTGATGTGAAGTAAGCAGGAGGTTTCTTGCAGACAAGCATTGACTCTGCCTGTCAGGCACAAAACCATAAATAACATATATTAAGCAAAGAATACACCAGCAACCCAATAATGCATGTCTAAAGCCATTTTGATGTTGGAGAGCTACAGTAATACTTTTATGCTTTGTTTAAAGAAATTGTTTCCAGCATATTTGTAGTGAAATCACTCCAAAGAGTTTATTTTGGATGATTGATTTATAGGAATCTGGCTTACACGCCCAGAGGATGACACTTAAATCCTATCTTCTTTTCATTTATAATAAGGAACAAAATGATCATATTTTGACAAGTCTGATCATTTGGGGGGTTGAGCAGGTTCCCTTGGTGGGCTCAGTCTATAGCTCACAGAACTGAGAGAATATTCTTACATCTCATTAAAATCAGCTGCAGGTCTTCATCTGGCTGCCCCGAGAAAAGAAAGCGATGGGCAGTTTACCCTGGAGTAGGCTGCCTACTGATTTTTAAGAACGGGACAACAGGAAGTATCTTCGGTTCTGACTGTCAAACCCTGCTGCCTTGGGTTTGAATTTACAGCACCTCCTTAAAGAAGACCCCCTCTGTCCCCCACAAAGGGGTAACTCGACTCACAAGGCTTTCTGCGCCCTTCCCTTGATGCTGCTGTGGGCTCTGACCTTCTGACCCTCTGACCCCACAGAGGCCTCAACACGTTCCCAGGCCTGGTGGGAATCTTAGTGAGGGTGATATTTGCTGCTCTAGTGCCTGCCTTCTCACTAGACCCAAAACGTCGGGCTGTAACCCTTGCTTGTTTTCAGATTTGCAGCTAGAACAGACGCTACCTGCATCCCGTCCCCAGACCTATGCTGCTGCTCCTGTGTTTGTACACAGCTGCTGGGCTGGGCTTTGGGTCAGTCCTGTCCTGCCAGAAGGGTCTTCTTTCTCCTCTCCTTCCCCTGCACACCATGGCAGGCATCTTCCTCTGATCTCCGTCTCTGGCAGGAGCCTGGCCCTCCACCCCTCCCACTTCTTGGGAAGATGAGAGTTCAGTCTGTGACAACCACACAGTGAGAAGACCAGGAAAGTTCTCCTGGAACAAAACCTCCCCAAGTTCTCGGGGGCCGTGGAGGTCTGCGTAAGAGGAGTCCAGCGAAAGATCTTCCTTCTCTCATCTCCCTCTTTCATCTTCCCTAATCCCCTCCCCTCGACTTATCTTTCTTTTTCTCTCTGTCCCCAGCGCTCCCCCCTTTCTATTCACCATCAAGAACAGCCAATTTAGCGGGCAGCCGGACGGCTCCAGCGAAGCCCCTGGGATCAGTGGCTGTAGGGAATGGCGCAGCCAGAAGGGAAAATCAAAGAAGAAATGAGCATTTGGATCGTACTGAAACTGAAGCTTAGCACCTTCTATGCATTATTCATGTGTGACATTGTCACCCCCTCGGCACACTCTCCACTGAGCACAACAGAGCCCAGAATCCTAGTGGCTTTGAACTACTTTGCTCTGTGACACTTATCTCTCCCCAGGCCTGCAAATGGCCCCGACAAAGCTGCGTTCTGGTCTGACTGGTACAGCTGCAGGCCCGGTGAACGGGAAAATCTCTGTCACACCAGACCTTCAAGGAGTGGGTCATGATGCTGGTTTGGTGTTGAACGCTCAATGCCTGAACCAAATGGTCAAAATCTCACGCAAGCTTCTGGCCTCTATTTGATTGTTTTAAAATGTGAATTATGGACCTCTGGGGCAAGTCATTAGATTTCTCTGAGCCTCAGTGTTCCATACGTAAAACTTAGAGCCATCACGACTTTCTTCCAGGGATGAGGTGAGAACTACATTAGTTAATACATGTAAAAGTGTTTAGTAAACTGTAAAATACTGAATGACTATAAAAGCAATTAAGGAAGGCTGAAATGTATTGGGCATTCACGATGTGCTGGCCATTATATTCTGTGCGCATGCTCATTTAATCCTCTCAAAACTCCCTGTGAGGTTGGTACCATATTATCCCCTTGTTTACAGATGAGGCTCAGAGAAGGGAAGGAAGTTCACAGTCTGGGAGGGGCCCAGCTGGGGTTTCAACTGAGAACTGTCTCCCGAGACCCCATTCATACTATGGCAGCAGGGTATGATTATTGTCGTTATCACTATCATCATCATCAATATCTTGGTCTTCCCTGCAGAAGGCAGAACAGTTTACTCTCTCAGTTTTGCACACAAACACAAATATTGATTTACCACCATATCACAGATTTTCCCTTCCTCAGAATGCCCTGGACTGGGGACATCCCTGTTGGTCTAGTGGTTAAGACTCTGAGCTTCCAATGCAGAGGACATGAAGTCTGGGAGGGGCCCAGCTGGGGTTTCAACTGAGAACTGTCTCCCGAGACCCCATTCATACTATGGCAGCAGGGTATGATTATTGTCGTTATCACTATCATCATCATCAATATCTTGGTCTTCCCTGCAGAAGGCAGAACAGTTTACTCTCTCAGTTTTGCACACAAACACAAATATTGATTTACCACCATATCACAGATTTTCCCTTCCTCAGAATGCCCTGGACTGGGGACATCCCTGTTGGTCTAGTGGTTAAGACTCTGAGCTTCCAATGCAGAGGACATGGGTTTGATCCCTGGTCAGGGAATTAAGATCCTACATGCTGAGGGGCAACTAAGCCTCAACTAGAGAGAAGACTGTGGGCCCCACAAAGAAGAAGCCACATGCTGCAATTAAGATCTGATGCAGTCAAAAATTTAAAAAAAAAAAAAAAGAAGAAGAAGAATGCCCTGGACCGGAGGCAGTCAGATGTCCTGATTCAGTGTGTACCAGTTTTTCCTGGACCTGAAGGAGTGGGCCAGAGGCTATTTATTTGTAAGGCTGGCTGGGAAGTGTTGACTCCAGCATGAGACTTCTGGAACGGGAGGTACTTTGGAGGTCCGACCCTGCCCGCTGTGGACCCCAGAAGCAACCTTTCACCCATTTTCTTTGAAACAATCACACATGCTGCAATTAAGATCTGATGCAGTCAAAAATTTAAAAAAAAAAAAAAAGAAGAAGAAGAATGCCCTGGACCGGAGGCAGTCAGATGTCCTGATTCAGTGTGTACCAGTTTTTCCTGGACCTGAAGGAGTGGGCCAGAGGCTATTTATTTGTAAGGCTGGCTGGGAAGTGTTGACTCCAGCATGAGACTTCTGGAACGGGAGGTACTTTGGAGGTCCGACCCTGCCCGCTGTGGACCCCAGAAGCAACCTTTCACCCATTTTCTTTGAAACAATCCATGGAGAAAATCAGGGGTGAGCTACTTTCTCCAGGAACTGCCACAGAAATTCGGGACAGCTGTATGTAGAGAAGAGGCTGTGTGCAGCCCCTTTGATGGTGCCAATGGCAGATCTTTCCAGAGGATTACGGTGACATGACACTTAGCCCTCCTCACGGGCAGAATTTGGAATAATTACCCAGGGCAGACTCACTCAAAGAGGCAGTAAGCTGGCTAAGGCTCTTAGAAGGCAGGCCTGATGACATTGTTATGAATCCGTCCCAAGGCTCAGGACGCCACGGGGTCGGGTATTAGCTGATTATCTGATTCTGTCAGCAGAGAGCTTTCAGCGAGTCCAAGGAGCCAGCCCCCAGATTTGCTCCAGGAGACGCTAAGCTCAGACACCTGCAGAGGGTCCTTGTGTGAGTCTTGCCTCTGGGAAGCACCCTGGGCACGCATCACCAGGTCCTGTGTAGAAGTGGAGGGGGAAGCAGTGACCATCTTCCAGGGGTTCTGGGATTTTTCGGGCAGGTTAGCGGGCAGGTCTGTGCTTCCCTCCGTCCTAAACCCCATCTGTTGGCTCTCTCTCCTGTAAGGACTTTAACACCACTAGACATTTGGTTTCAGTGGTCAAAAAGTTTTCCACCTGCAGCCTTGCTGGGGTTTTGAAGGTGATGTTGGAGTGGGTGGACAGGAAGGTGTGAGGAAGAGCCCTTTTCGGGACAGACAGAGCTTGAGGTCCAAGGCAGGAAGCTGTGTAGGTGGGCATGAGCAGGTGTTTATTTCAATCAGGAGAGGCTCAAATGGCAGCAAGAGGGATGAAGTTTAGACATAAAAAACTTAGGCTTTGAAAGAAGCCAGAATGCCTTTAGAAATTGTTATAATAACTATATTTTACTGTATAGTCTATTTGCAATTCTAAGAACTTTCTTTTATGGCATCATTTAATCCCGCCAATGACATTATGGAAGAGATATGCCCATTAGATTTCCATTTTATAGCTAGGAAAGCTGAGGTTCAGATGAGTTGAATAACTTATCCAAGGCCAACAGCTAGAAAGGGACAGAACCAGAATTTAGACCCAGGCAATCTGATGCCAGAGCCTAGGCTCCTAACTGCTGCCTTCCACTGTCTCCCTGGACAGAGTAGGGAAATAAGGAAGATAGTTCTGTCTGGCCCGGCTGGGTATACACCTGGAAGACAAAGAGACGTGTGTTAAGGACTTTGTCGGTTAGTGAGTCTCTAAAGAGTGTGGGATTCTCTGAGACTGTGAGCTTGGCCTTCTCACTGATATGGCTCCCTCCCTTTCTTCCTTTCCACACACTTTCTCCAAACTCCACCCATCCACAAGCTACAGGGAGTGCAGAAATCAGGAGGAGGGATGCCTCTGCCCTGGATACCTCTGTCCACATCTGCTTTGCTCAGGGTACAGTTGCCTGACCCACACCTGTTATGTTAGGTCACCAACTGCCAAGTAGGGTGAAGGGGTCAGTCACCTTTTCCATCCATCCTCCATCCAGATCTGAGTTATCTCGCACAAGTGGTGCCCTCTGACCCCACAGCTCTGGTCCTCTTGGTCTCCTTTTTAGTCTAGCTGGTTTTTATCTGGCTCAGGAATCCTTGTCAGTTTCAAGAGTCCCCATCCCCTGACCTGTTAATAAACATTTCCTGTGTTATCAAAATATTCCCTAATTCATTCCCTTCTGTCCCTGAAATCTAAATCCTATTTCAGTTAATGTCCTTCATTTTCATTTATAAAGACAGATACAAAATAATTATTTCCTATCTCTGTGGTTTCCTTATCTCTTGTCCTAATAATGCCTTCAGCAGACGAACATTTCCCGTCGGTTGAAACAGCATGTTTGTTTTTGTTCTTAAAGAAGAAAAATAAAATACTTTCTTGGGCTTTGTCTCATCTTCCTTTTCAGCCCTTCTTGGTCCCCTTCCTCTCTTCTTCTCTGTCTCTTCCTGGGTACCTCTCTCTCCATCTCCGAATCCCCTCCCCCACTGCCTGGACACTTGTCCAGCCACGCTGGGCTCCTCCACTTTCCTGTTAGTGTTGAAGTCTCTCTGCAGCCTCACATCTGAATTTCATCAGCCCCTGAGCCTGCCTGTGAGCTCAGGTCCCCTAGCTAGTAAAATTGGTTTGGATGAGCAGATGCAGTTTCAAAAAGAAACATTCTTTGGTTTCGTCTCATGAAAACTAGTGAGCAGAGAATTCACAGTTCTCTTCTCCGGGCTCCTCTTTGAAGTGTTTGATTGAAAGGAGAGGGAGGAAAAGGGACGATGGGGTGGACAGTGGTGGGCATACAGATTCCAGATTTAAGTAGCAACTCCGAAACCTGGACCCAGACTTCCAGGGACCCTCTCTGTTCCTTGTCATTTGAATTGGAGCAACACTGTATTTTTTTTTTTTTTTGATCAATGTTAAAGAAAGAAATGTTCCTTATTTTTACCTTATGAGAATAAAAGTGATAGACATCCTTTAATTTATATGTTTTTTGTGCACGACACATGGCACATGGGATCTTAGTTTCCCAACCAGGGATCGAACCTGTCCCTTGCACTGGGAGTGGAGAGTTTTAACCACTAGATCACCAGGGAAGCCCCAACACTGTTATTTTTGTTCGCTATCTGATCCAGTGTTTCCCCCTTCTCTCTTTTATTTTGGGATAAAACTCAATACAGATTTTAAGTCTGGGGTTTGGGAGAATATCTTTAACCAAAGCAGACTGATTTTATGGGGATTCGTTCTGTTCTCTGCAGAATAGTTCAAACCCAACAGTTGGCACCAGCTGAGCACCTTCCATGTATCAGCTACATAAGTGATCTCATTTACGGTCACAGCCACTCTGTTACTAGGTGCCGTTTCTTCCTTATTTCACTCACGAGGAAACTAGGCCCACAGAGACTAAGTAACTTGCTCCCAGCACTCGACCAGCCGTGGTATAGCTGGGCTCAGAACCCAGGTCTGCCTGACCCCACAGCCTGTCCTCCCAACTAGGGTAATTTCTTCCTTCATGCCCTCTGTTCTCTAACACCTGGGCCTTCAAGAGGGAAAAAAAAATGCTGTCACTCTTTCAGTTTTAAAGTCTTTGTCAAGGCCAAGAAGCAACTCTGAAGAGCTCTTTGTCAAGATATCTAATGGATGGACCCGGAGCGCTTTTATCATTCACGGGGAATGCGATTACGAGACACAGAAAGGAAACCGCAAGAGAAAAATGTTTGAAAGCCTGGTGATAGGGAGAGGTCAAGGACTGCTGGATGGGCACCCGAGACGCTCTCTAAACCAAATCCCTTCATTTTAAAGTCAAGGAAACAGGCCTGGGAGGGGTTGGTCTCATCCCTGCCTTCACTTGGCAGCTGAAACATGCTGATGCAGCCGCAGCCCCCAGACAGCTCTACTTCACCTTCTGGAAACTGTATGAGAATTGGCTGGGGGAGGTCAGGAATTGGACATCTTCCCCTGTTAGACCCAGACTTGGGATGAAAAGAGGTTTAAGGAGGCCAGCACTGGCCAGATGGTTAAGGAGCAACCAGGAGACTGACACTCCCCTAGATGACCAAACTCTGAAAGGGAGCAGGTGTCCCCAACTCCAAATGAGGCATCCTGTGCTAGTCAGTGGATTGGGCTAGTCAACCAGTGCTGTCTTTCTTCTGGCTGCCTGGAAGGTCCTGGCCTGGAGGGTCAGTGACCTGGTTTCCCCTGTATTTGGATTCAATGAGATGTACGTAAACCTTACAAAATGTCATCAATACAGTCTGTGCAGTTCAAACCAGAGGGCAAGAAGGATAATGCCAGCAAGAAGAGTCCCCTAGCTGGAAACTCTCTGAAAAGCAGTATTAATCAAGCAACTGTTTCATAGAATGGGTCACCAAAACCTCAAACCTAGCCAGTTGAGATAGCATCATCCAGTTGAATAACCAGCAAGTATTAGTTGCTCAGTTGTGTCCAACTCTTTGTGACCCCATGGACTGTAGCCCGTCAGGCTCCTCTGTCCATGGAATTTTCCAGGCAAGAATACTGGAGTGGGTAGCCACTCATGTCTCCTGAGGATCTTACCAACCCAAGGATCAAACCCAGGTCTCCTGCACTGCAGGTGGATTCTTTACTACTGAGCCACCTGGGAAGCAGCACATTAAACTATTGGTATTTAGTATAGCCACTAGGGAGAACAGCATGCAAGAGACACAGATGTATAGAACGGCCTTTTGGACTATGTGGGAGAGGGAGAGGGTGGGATGGGTTGGCAGAGTGGCAGTGTAACATGTGTGATATCATAAGTGAAACGAATCGCCAGGCCAGGTTTGATGCAGGATGCAGGATGCTTGGGACTGATGCACGGAGATAATCCAGAGAGAGGGTGTGGGGCGGGACGGGGGAGGTGGGGGTCGGGATTGGGAGTTCATGTACACTCGTGGCTGATTCATGTCGATGTGTAGCAAAACGAATGCAGTATTGTAAAGCAAAGCAAACTAAAAAATAAAAATTAATTTAAAAAAAAAGGAAAAAAAAAACTAAAAATAGAGTTATGACAGGGTTCAGAGGTCCCATTCCTAGGCATATATTCAGAAAAGGATGAAAACGAGTTTGAAAAGATACATGCACCCCAATGTTCATAGCAGCATTATTTTAAAAAGACCTAACTGTCCATGAACAGATGAATGGATACAGAAGATGTGGTATATATATGTGTGTATAAGATGGTGGATTTTGAAATGATCTGAACATATGTTAATTCACTGGGGGATCAGAACCTTGGGGGATGGGGTAAAGAGTGGGTGAAGACAGAAAGGGAGGGACAATCCTGAAATGTGGCTTTCTAGACACTGAAGAAACTCTGCCAACCTCACATTGTTACTGACAGCTGTTCTGGGGTGAAGGGAGATGTTACAGGTCTGGAGGAGAGGAAGCCTGGTCTGGCAATTCCCAGAGCTGAATTCTGGTCCCGTAGCTGCCTCTCCGGGCTTCATTTCTGCTCCCAAAAGATGACGGTATGTGGCTATCAGTATTTTCCAAACTTCAGTTTATTCAAGTAGTATTTTTATGAGTTTTGTCAGAACTTTAAATATGTTTCTTTCAACTGGCTTAGTTAAAAATTTTGTCCTCGCTCTAAACATACTATGCAACATACCCAGGTTTGGTGTGCAAATCATTTTTTTTTTTTTTCTAATGTGGATTACAAGAAACTTAGTTATTAATTTTCTTCAAGGCTCATCTGTGTACCACCTAAGTTACCTTTGGTCCCACCTTCTAGGAACTCTGAGTTGAGTGATGGCAAGCCCCCTCCATCTCTGTGATTCTGTGATGCATTGCACAGGGAGGACAAGATTTGCAGAAGCTCTGAGTCCCTTTTGGGAAAGAGAAAAGAGTCTGCATGTTTCATGGATGCTGAAGCCAGATTCTGGGAGGAATGACAAAGTCATTCGCTAATTGCAGCCAATTATTCTATCGGGTGGTACTGGTAAGGAAAATGACTTCAAGTCTAGAGTTGTCTCGGAAAGAATTACCATACTGGTAAATAATTTTGACTCAAGTAATTTTTAATGCTAAAATTTGCTACAAGTACTTAGAGAATTTTTTTAAAATGCCTCCATTAGAGGTTATGAAGGCAGTTTTATAATTAATGACCCACCAGTCATACCTGTAATCTGGAGTATAAAGAGGAAATGGTAACTATATGGTTTTTTTTTCTTTCTTTTTCTGAAGAGCAGATTTATTTTCTCTCAGGCCCTGGGGGGCTGAGAGCACCCACGGGAAGGTGTCCTAGGTTATTATTCATCCTTCATTCTAAAGAAACAAAAATTCATCATGGTAGACTATGCATTGTGTATTTCCAACTGGGTCTCTCATTCCTCCTGTGTCTTTTCCTGGCCATGGGAGGGTGGCTGGTTTCTTCCCTTTACTCTGTGATTCAGTTTCATTACCTAGAAAATGAATATAAGGTGAAATGGGCTGAGGACTGTTATTCTCAGTCACTATGAGTGTGTGCGTGTATGTACCTATACATATGTACACATACATATTGTATATTTATACACACATATATATTACAATAAAGAGATATTGCATCTTTAAGCAAATGCTTACACTAGACTACATGGAATAATTTTATTATTTTATCATTTTATTTATTCTCATTTATTAACTACCTTTAAAGTATTTCTATTCATCCTTAGTCCATCCATCCATCTGCCCACTGAACTACATTTTCAACAAATATCCATCAAGTATCACTTACATGCTCTACCGTGAAGGGAGATACAAAAGAGGTATAAGAGAGAGTTCCTTCCTTTTAAGACCTTGGAATCTGTTCATCAAAACAATGTGTTCAGGGACCTCCCTGGTGGCACAGTAGATAAGAATCCTCCTGTCAATGCAGGAATCTCCCTGGTCCAGGAGATTCCACATACCATGGAGCAACTAAGCCTGTGTACCTCAGCTACTGAAGCCTGCGTGCTGCAACTACTAAAATCCAAACACTTAGAGCCTGTGCTCCACGACAGGAAAAGCCACCACAATGAGAAGCCTGGCCACCACAATGAGAAGCTCTACCGTGAAGGGAGATACAAAAGAGGTATAAGAGAGAGTTCCTTCCTTTTAAGACCTTGGAATCTGTTCATCAAAACAATGTGTTCAGGGACCTCCCTGGTGGCACAGTGGATAAGAATCCTCCTGTCAATGCAGGAATCTCCCTGGTCCAGGAGATTCCACATACCATGGAGCAACTAAGCCTGTGTACCTCAGTACTGAAGCCTGCGTGCTGCAACTACTAAAATCCAAACACTTAGAGCCTGTGCTCCACGACAGGAAAAGCCACCACAATGAGAAGCCTGGCCACCACAATGAGAAGCCTGTCTACCACAACTTCAGCTAGAATACCCCTGCCGACTGCCCTCCTGCCACTGTTTGCTGCAACTAGATAAAGCCTGTACACAGCAATGAAGACCCAGACCCAAAATAAATTTTGAAAAAAGGGATATGCACAGATGATTGTTCACTAATCATATGGCCTTGTGGGAATCAATGATCTCATGAATGATGCTGAGGGTTGACATTCTAAAGTGAAAGTCGTTCAGTCGTGTCTGACTTTCTGTGACCCCCTGGACTTTAGCTTGCCAGGCTCCTCTGTCCATGGAATTCTCCAAGCAAGAATACTGGAGTGGGTAGCCATTCCCTTCTCCAGGAATCTTCCCAACCCAGGGATCAAACCCAGGTCTCACGAATTGTAAGTGTATTTTTTACCATCTGAGCCACCAGAGAAGCCCAACTATACTGGAATCGGTAGCCTATCCCTTCTGCAGAGGATCTTCCCGAACCAGGAATCCAACTGGGGTTTTCTACATTGCAGGCGGATTCTTTACCAGCTTCGCTACCAGGAAAGCCCCTAGATGTTCTGTTTTAAGAATTTAAGAAATAACTGTTTTAAGAATTCAGAGAACAGAGGAGAGATATTTATAAGGTGCTAGGTTCAAAAAGTATTTGAGGAGGAGGGGAGACTTGAGCAGGGTATTAAATGATGGGTTGCATTTCTGTTGGCAGGGAAGATAGCAAAGGGTAACAATCAGACATTTAAGATAATCAGTTCTGCCATCCACTTGCTGTGGGCCTTTTGGCAAATCTCTTAACCTCTCTGGCCCTCAATGTTTTCCTCTGTAAAATGAGGGACTGGATGGATTGCTTCAAAATTTTATGACCCAGTGAAAATCTAAACAGGGAAAGAGTTTGAATGATTTTGGTAACCAGGCAGGGGAAAGGCTTAATAATCTTGGAAGACCTTATCTGATTTTCCCAGAGTGACTGTTCTGCATCAGAAAGAATGGGCTGTCTTTGAACTGGGGGCCATAGCCTGGAGGACTGATCTGAATTCCCTTTCCCTGGACTGGAAGAAACACAGCCTCACTATCTTTGCCAACAATTGCCTGTGGCAAATTCAGTACCCTCCTTGATGCAGCATTTGGAGGAAATTTTTCCATGAAAACAAAACTTTTTGCTTAATTATTCAGCACAATCATGCGTTTAAAAATACTGTCCACTCTCTAACTAGCTGTCTTTTAAACAAAGCTTTTTGGCTCCCAAGGAACTGGGCCTCCATTGTCTACGGTTTCCTTATAAAGAACTTCGGGCCAGAGATAATCCCAGATGTCCCCAGGCTTAGAGACAAGCTTCCCCAGGCAGAAAGAGGTGTCTAAAGTGTCTCTCTGCAGAGATGTGAGGAAGGCACAGCCAAGTTCCCTGGTGGCTGGTATAGACAGAGCGTGGATGGGCTTAGCGGATAAGACAAGGTCATTTGCCCAAATGTGGATGGTGTTTTAGAAGATCAGAGAAGACTTTCTCTACACTGTCTCTTGATTCAGCTGTATTTATCCATTCACCTAAGATCCATTCACCTAGCCATTCATAAGATATATGCATTGCCTACTCTGTGTCCCAACATTTTCTAGCTCCTGAGACCTCAAGTATAAAGAATCAATATAGGAAAATTTTCAGGGGAAAATGGAAATTTTCTAATGGCCTAGAGGAAGCCTCATAATTTTTGCTCTACCCCAATTTAATAACTTTGATTTCTTTCATGCTTTGTAGTTGCAATGCATTTAGGGTGTTTGTGTCAACTGATGGAGTTTTCCATCTTGAGGGGTCAGACCTCAGCTCCCAGTGGACAGACAGTATCTGTGTCACTCACCTCATACATAGTTCAGCCCAACCTTAGATCGACAGAAGCCCAATGATGGAAAGATTCAGAAAATGAAATTCCATTTATCAAAATGGCAGTCCCCTACGATGCCAAAGTATAGCATTTAATGCAGTCACCAGCCTACATGTGTCCCTTTAATATTCCGGCCTGCTTCCCCAGCCTCTTTGCTGAAGATGCCAGGAATGGCAAGATCAAAAGAAAGAGATGATGATTGAGGTTGGAATCACGAGTCGTTGTAGAAAGAAGCCACAGAGTCACAAGGGATTGGCACTTTGCTGGGGACTCTGCCAGAGGGTCTTTCCACCACCACTCACTTACTTTCTCTGGGGAGCTGTCTTCCTTCCAGTAGAGATGGAGGAGTGGGTTTGAATGTTGGGGGATGGAACAGGGTTTGAGGAATGGGATTTGCAACCATCTCCCACCTTGTGTCACCAAGATAGTTTAAGCTTACCGTCTGATTTCTATAAGTAGAACAGAAGGTGATGAGAAGAAAGCATCATTAAGAAAGTATTTAGGTAGATATCTGGTCGAACTGCCTATATTACGGTCCCCGAAGAGACTGAGGAATTATTAAATTAGCCATGACCTTTGGTTTCTTCTTCTGTGAAGTCTGGATAAGATTACCTATCTTGAAGGCATTTGTGAAGATGAGCTTTCTCTTTCTTTTTTATTAAATTTATTCACAAATATGGATCTATATTTGAATTGGCCATTCTATTCCACTGGTTGTCACTCATTCCTGTGTCTAAACCATACTATATTATCAGAGCTCCCCAGTTTTATGTTCTGGGTCTTTGTTGCTGCATGTGGGTTTTCGCTAGTTGTGGTGATTGGGGGCTACACTCTAGTTGTGGTGCACAGGTTTCTCACTGTGGTGGCTTCTTTTGTTGCAGAGCACTGTCCTAGGTGAGTGGGCTTCAGTAGCTAGGGCACATGGGCTTACTTGGTGCTCGCTATGTGGGATCTTCCTGGACTAGGGATTGAACTAGTGTCATCTGCATTGATAGGCAGATTCTTAACCACTGGACCACCAGGGAAGTCCCCTATGATGATGAGCTTTTTTTGTTTCTTTTATTAAAGATAGTCTGTGAAGGCACCTAGCACAGTGGTGGTTGGTAAAAATACAACTAATATTTGTTACTTGAATCTGGATCTGAATCCTAGAGAAAGGAGGAAGGTTTCTCAAAGAAGATGGCCTCTAAGCTGGACCAGGTCAACTGCTAAGAACATTTTGGCCAATAAGATACTGCCTCCCTCATGGACAGTCTATCTTGCAAATGGCTCTTCTGACATTGACTTTAAAAACAAAATGATTACCCTGAGCTCCTTGTGGAAACATAAAGAACATAGTGCAAAGAGATCACAGCCCTCCTTGGATTCCATGATTTGCCCAAGCTAAGAGCCAGGAGGTCTCTGGGACCCTTGGCATTGAGCCCTTGACATAAGCTATGGTTTCTGGGCAGGCAAGAGAAAATAAAAGCCCAGTATTTTGTCAATAAGTGTCTCAACTCTGTATTGCTAAGTGTATTCTTTTCAATTCCCCATTCCTTTCTTACATTAAAAGGTGAAAGTGCAGAGATTCTCCATCTCCTCTAAGGACAAAATAGCAGAGAATAGGCTAGCAATATGAATGTGAGGATATAAGGTAAACATTGGCAAGAACTTCTAAATAGAAAGGAAAGGATTAAAATTGGCATGGATAGCCAGGACTGGCCCTAGATTGTTTTTCAAGCACCTTTAAGAAAGGGAGGGGCTACCAACCACTGTCTACCTAAGGCATCATAAGATCACCTTGTAAGTTTTCTTCCAGATTCCCCAGAGACTAGCAGCAGGGAAGCAGCTGTCACACTGAGCTTAAGAAGCTGCTGAGTGTGGTCAGGGTCAGAGGCAGTCCCTTAAAAGGGTATGTTTCATCTCTGCTGCCATTTGGTAAAGGAAGGCACTGGGCTGGGAGATTCATTTGACAAGTGGGGTCAGGAAAATGGCAGCTGTTGATCCCAGGTGGCCAGAAAGCCTCCCAGTGAAGGTAAACAGAAGTGGAGATAGATCAGGGGTGAGAGGTCACTCCATTAGGAGGTTGACGAGGCCAGTTATCTTCTGGGGTGTCTGGAGGGAGGGATGCTGGTGCGATTGGCCTCAG
>SJXQ01011569.1:0-66073 GCA_006408695.1 Aepyceros melampus | reverse complement strand
TTTGGGGGGGGTCTGGAGGGAGGGAGGCTGGTGCGATTGGCCTCAGGGGTGGGGGGGTGAAGGACCAGAGCAGGAGGGGGGAGGAAGGAGACCTCAGCAGCCTAGACATTATTTCTGCTTGAAGCACAGATAGTGCTAGCTTTGGGCAGGTATGCCTCGTGCTGCAATTGTGCCAAATGGAGTTGAATGGTTGGCTAAAAAAAAAAAACCCCAAAACTCCACTTACTCATTTGCATGTTGTTTGCATCTCATTTGCATACTATTCACTTAATGTCATATGCGCACAACTTCCTAGCTCCTTCTTCTTCCCCTCCCCAACCCCTACGAAGTACCTTCATCTCCTTCCTTTCTCAACACCTCTGCTCCTGTTTTTCTTTCCAATTTATATTCTTCCTTCAGAGTAGTAAACACAACACAGGCTTTGGAACTAGGTAGACCTAGCCTCTAACATGGCATCCTCAATTTAGCTCTTTTGAACTTCACCAAATCTATAGTCTCTCCTGTTCTCATCTGTAAAATGGAATAATAATACCTACATTTCAGAGTTGTTGCGAAGAATGAAGTAAAGTCAGCAAAAAAGGACCTGCCTCATGGTAGAAACCCGACTATTTCTTGATGCCCTTCACATCAAGTAAGGAAATTTTTGAGTCTCTGGGGTCCCTACTTGGTGTTTTCCTTGGAATTTATGGATAAGCTGGTTTCTTCTTCAAATTCTCCTCTTTCTTGGTCATGTGTCCAACCTGCATTTAGAGCCAGGCAAGAAGAGAAACAGTGTCAGCACCAGGGCCTCTTCTGGTATTTTCCAGGCTCCCCTAACTGAGGATTTTCTTATTTGTCTTTCCCAACACCCAAAGCCTGAGGATGCCCAGGTTGCTAATCCTGGGGCAGGGTTGCTTCCTCTGCAGCCACTCTCCAAGCCTCATATCAGCCTGATCCCCAAAGCCAGAGGGCACATCCCCAAATCCCAGGCTCTACTGGTGTCCCTGATTAGGCCACCTGTCCCAGCCTGCCAAAGATGCCTGGGTCAGCTTCTGAGAACCTCTCACCTCTTTATCCAAACAGCATCCTGGCTTCTCTCCAGGCATTAGATTCTGAGTTTATATTTTGAGTGATACATAGTGAAACGATTCAATCTCCCCTCTGCATCCTGAGGAGTCACTTCTGTGAAACTCCCTTCATCTCCTCATTACTTTCAATTCTGTTTCTTCTTTTTCTCCAAAGAGAGGGCGAAGGGGTCTATTGTAAAACAATAAGAAGAGCTAACACTGGAGTAGCATTTACTATGTGCCCAGCACTGTTCTAAGTGGCGGATATTGTCTCATTTAATCCCCATGACAACCCTATGGAATCACATAATTGTTACCTCCATTCTGCAGATGAGATGAAGTTAACTTGTTCTGCAAGGGAGGGTGGAGCCAGGATTCTATTAATTATCTGGCTACCCAGCTCCAAAGTCCATTCTCTTGACTATCACACCGGATCAACATATGGGGGATATATGTAGGACAGAAAGCAATTCTTCTTGATACTTCTGCAAAATTTGGAATCAGAAAGAACAGACTTTTGTCATAGAAAGTGGGATTAGGTGAGCCACCAGGTAGAATTACCATTTCAAAGAATTAACAGTAGGGTCAACAGCATCATATGTGTGGGCTACCTGGTACCAGACGGTGGCTCTCTTGGAGTCTGTGAAAACCTTGTGTCTGTAAGCATGGGGGAGGGCTGCGATCTACTGAGCGAGCTATTGGGTTTGGGGAGAAGATTAAGGACTGCTGAAAGGTGACCAGAGAATCAATCAGTCAGCCAATCAATGGATTAATCAATATTCATTGAGTATTCAGTAGAAGATGCTTTAGTAAAAACTTGCTGAGAGTCACTTCTGTGCAAAGCCTTGTGTTAGGCACAGAGGGTGGATGGTCCGGGTCACTTAATGGGTCCTTTCTTGGTTCAAAAAACCATTAAAGCCTCATTGTTTTGGCGCAGAGGAAAGACTCCACTGCCTTCCTCTGGTTTATGCCATCACGGGGTCCAGACCGGTGTCCACATCTGCTCAGGACCGAGAGCCCCTGGGCTGGGCAGCCCACATGCTCTGCACTCACTCCCAGTCTGCTCCCAGAACTCCTCCTCTGAGCCACGTCCCTGATTAGCTGCCCTGTGAAGACTTCTTCCTCTGAGGGCAACTCTGAACCCCATCCAGTAGGTTCCTAGGTGGATGGGTTGTCAGTTCTTTCTGATCCTATCTTCTGATCATAAGTTTGCAAGGGAGTCACTCATGCACTTGGTCATTGAGTCACATATTCTACAAACAGTTATTAATAGTCTTGTATGTGACAAGCCCTGAGCTGGAGCCCAGAGACGTAGGGATCAAAGAGTTCTGTCTGTTCCTGCTCCCCAGGGCTTACTGTTGTTAGCCAGGGAGACAGACAACTTCAGAACAGGTTGTGCCATATCCCCGGGATCCATCCTGGCTTAGGGGGACAAGTTCAAAAATCTGTCCCTTGATCAAGGTCCCTCACCGATCCTGTATTTTTAGTATGGCTGCATTTGCCATTCATCATATCAATTAATTAATTAATTGTATTTTATTTTATATTCTGGGAGTTTGGGTGTTTTGAAGGCAAAAATGCAAAGAATGCAAATCAGCACACAAATTTATGCAAAGACAACATGGAAATGTGTCCCCAGATTTCCTGGGAAAAAAATCTGGAGGCCTCAGCCAGTCCCTCAGCAGGCTGCCTGTCCCCAGGCCTGTCCTATCTTCCTTTTTATTTGGGTTCCTAATCTGCGCTGGTCTCCCCGTGGCCACTCTGAGGTCAGTAATGCAGGTGGGCAGGCAGCAGCCCGGCCATCCATTATCCGGAACCTCTCAGCTTCCTGAGCCACCAAGAAACTCCCTTGCTCCCTGTAATCGGCTTTCATTTGAAACAATCAAGAGATTTCCTACCACTTTCCCCTCTGACCAGGTCTCGTAAACCACCCAGATGCCGAGTTTCGGGCTTGGAGCTTGGTTTGACTGGGGCACTTAATGGAGGCGGTTGGCAATGCCTGCTTGCTGCTATTGAAAAATAAATCCAAGCCATTTTATTGACCATCTTCTGTGTGCAGAGACTGGGCTTCCCAGCCCCGGGAGCCAGAAGATGATGATGGTCAGGGCTGGGGGAGGTGAGGGTTGGGAGGATTGGAGATACTGTGGCTCTGTGAGGTAAGGCTGCCCAGTGGGTTGTCCCAGTGATAAGCAGCCTGTCTCCTGCTCAGGACAGGAAACCTCATGGAAGCAGCGTAGGGGGAGGAGGGGCGGTGAGGACAGAGGCTGATGGGGACAGCACCAGAGGAGGATCGGCCTTGCCAACCTGCACAGTGTCATCAGGCAGTCTGGGTTGCAGAGCCAGATTGCGAGGGGAGCCCGACAGAGCAGCTCAGGGCAGCCAGGGTGGTCGGAAAGACAGCAAGAGGAAAGCTGGCCTGAGAGATGGCCTGGTTACCCCCTCGTGAGCCCCCCTCCTACCAGGAGAGGGAGGATGTGGCACTGGGGACAGGTCTCTGCTTGGGGACAGGTCTCTGCTTGGGGACAGGTAATCTTGAGTGCCATCAATAGATTAAGGGTGGCCAGACCCTTGTGAAAATGTGTTAGCTGGAGGCTGCTGGAAGACTTGCACACGAAGAAGTTCCGGAGGCTGGGTGTTCTCAGACGCTTGGAACAGGTGACTAAGAGAGGATGTAAATCTCCTCTTCTTGGAGAGGCTTTGAAACAAACTCAAATCCCATTGTGTGGGAGAGGAGGCATCATTCTGCCTGGAGGCAGGGGGATGGACTGGAAGACTTCTGGTAGTCCAAGGAGGCTAAGAATAGGTCTACCCCAGCACACACACGTCCACATCAACTTACTGCCCAGGTGTGGCCATTGCCAGTGATGCAGAATTTTCTCTCTCTCCTTCTCTCCACCCCCCCTCCTTCCTACAATTGTCTTGATAGCTTCGTGGGTCCAACTGTCCCCTCTAGCACAAATTGAAGCTCTGTTTCATCTGCTCACTCCTGCCCTCTCCCTTCCATGTGTGCAGAGCTTCGCCTGTCTCTAGGGGAGCTCCCCTCCAGACCAGCCATGCTGGGCAGCCTCGTTGCCTTTCCGGCTGGAGCCTGGAGCTCAGCCCTCCAGAGGGGCATAGGGCAGCATTCTGGCGAGCAAGCATGTCAGAGCGGCTCCGGCGTCTCCCAAGAACAATTCAAATTGCTTTTTTTACACCTCACTGCACTATGCCAACCCTGATTCACATTATTTGTGCACTCGCTAAGTGTACATTATCTGATCCGTCACCCTGTAAAACGCTGCAAGAGGAATCCATGGCTCCTGTCTGCTGCTGACTGTGGGTCGGGCACAGGAGTCTCTGTACACATATTTTTGCAAAATGGGGAGGAAGGAATAAACCCAATGCCACCACCAACTGTAGCCCGACAGAGCCGGGGGGCCAGGAGAGAAAGTCCATGCCTGCTGCCCTGGTAACTTGGAGGCTCCTGGAAGAGACGGTACAACCCCAAAGCCCCAGCACCTTTCCTTCTCGTGGCCTCCTTTCTGTGTCACATTATTTAACAAGAAGAGACAAGCAGGAGGGGAAATAAAACTTTGGACCCAGCTATGCAGATTTCCTCTGACTGGAGCTAACAGGTCAGGGAGAGCCGGGGCTAGAGGTGTAGTGAGGGTGGGCATGTGAGGGTGAGTCAGGGAGACCACTTCCTGTCCACACTGCCTCAGCTCCCCTCATGCGTGAATAGAGCTCCCTGTCCTGCTCAGCCAAGGGACTCTGGAAATTCATCAAAGACCCCAGAATCCTTTCATTCTGGGTCAGCTAGGAGCTTTGCTAACTGGCTGCCAGGTTCTCCTACCAAGCCTTCAAGATAGCTTATCTCTAGGAAGCCCTAGCCTTCTAGTATTATTAAAAGAAAAATGAATGGATTCCCTAGGACACAAATGAACGTATCTACAAAGCAGAAACAGACTTGTGGACACAGAGAACAGACTTGCGGTTGACCAAATGGGAGGGGGTTGGGTTGGGCTTAGGGTGGAGTGGGAACTTGGGGTTAGCAGATGTAAGCTATTATATATGGAACAGTAAACAGCGAGGTCCTATTGTAGAGCACAAGGAACTGTATTCTATATCCTGTGATAAACCATAATGGAAAAGAATATAAAAAGGAATGTCTATATATGTATAACTGAATCACTTTGCTGTACAGAAGACGTTAACATTGTAAATCAGCTATACCTCAATAAACACCCACATACACACGTGGACACCAAGAAAATGGATGGATTCCTACTTTTGACCAGGTATCGTTGCACTTTTCTGCTCATTTCCCTTACAGTCTGGATAAATGGAAACTTTTTTGGTTCTTAGAGATCTTACTCTGTCCCAAACGATCACTGGAATGTTGGCAGCCCATCCCATTTAAAGACCAGGTTCTGATTTCTGAATAGGAACGGCTAGGATCTTTCACGGACTGGCTGAGAGTCCTAGTCCACATTTGAACGTCGCTCCTTCTCTCGGCGGGGAGAACTTGAGAATCATCTTCACATTCAAGACATTGACTCTCTCTGCAAGAGTCTGAGTTTCCTGCACCATCTCAGCCCTGAATTTAATTCACTGCCTGCCTATGGAGAACACACAGGTACCTGAGCCCATCCCAGGGCCCGTGAGATGGAGAGGCAGAACAAGAAAAAGACCTGGTTCCTGCCCTGGGGTTGCTTATGATCTGGTTGGATTGACAAATAGCTACCTTCCCCAGCTGTTCCTGATTTGGCTCCAGCCCCAGGGCTCCTGAAGGGCATTTTGCAGCAGTGAAGCCCAGGGGTTGCCCAGCTGAGATCCACATTTTCTTCCTTTTGGCAGGAGCCAGCAGCTTCCACATGGGAGCTCACATCTCAGTGAAAACAAGAAATCTGATGCCTCACTGACAACTCATTTTCTCAACCTTCATTCTGGGGAGAGGCGACTTTGTGTTCCAGCTGCCATATTGTAGCCGCAACCCCTGATGCACCATCAATTAAAAACGGCAATAATTATGCATGGGGAAAAAAGCCACAGATAATAGGCTTCCATTAGATTAAGTAGTTATATGAATAAAAAAAAATAAAACCTATACTTCGGCTAATTAAACCCACTCACCATCTGATTAAGATGTGTTGTGAGACCGTGGAAAAGTACCAACCACTAACTGTAAGTAATCCGGCACAGATGGGAATTAATAGTATAGTCCCTGGCATGGAGATAATGGATCTCCAAGGAGGGTAATCAGAGCCATTAATAAGAATGGACAGTCCCAAACAGCTGGCTACTTATGTTGGGGTCAGGGCAGGCCATGCTCCTAGTGAAAATGGCTTCTCAATTCCCTTCCGCCTACTGAGATCTGCCTGCTGAGAAGGGGTAGGCGTGCTGACCTCTTGAGATGCCATCACACTGAAAGTTTCACTACAGTTCTAGACCTGCTGTCTGGACCCAAGTGAGCTGAAGTTCACCCAACTGTGACCCAAGAGTATAGAGTTCAGATCAGCTGTCCTACCTCAGACCAGAGTACCTCAAGGCTAGCTAGAAACCAAAGCAGTAAGTGTCCTGGGAAAATAGATGTCCACTTCAGGGAGCTGCACTTTTCTGGGGGTGAGGCTTCAGCTACCATGGGAACCAGGCCTAAACCCAGGTACAGGCCCAGAGGGGGCCCTGGTTGACACGCCCAAGATTGCTTCTTGGGGACTGAGGATTCAGGGCAAGCTCCAGAAATAAGCTGGGGGAAGCAGTTGTGGGGAGAAAGACGAGAGTGTCCTCTGGCTGGGGAGCGAGGCAGGGCTGATGGGCCAGGAGCTGGCTGATCAGAACTCCTGCAGATAGAGTGTGTCCACTGGCCATTTAGCAGCTACTCTGGAGCCGTCTCTGCCCTTCGGAGCAGCTGTGAGTAGTGCACCCGGGGCCTTGCCTTCTAATTACCACTAATTGGGTAAATGCTGAGATGATCTTTCTCTCCCTTCCCCTTCACTCCCTCCCCCCCCACAAAGGCAACCGAGAGATACAGAGAGGTCAAAAAGAGACTTTTCCAAATGGAGACAGGCAAGGAAGACATGGCGTGAATGCCAAGCAGCCACTGCCCCAAGGAAGGGAAGAGGACCGGCTTCTAGGAGGCGCTGGGAGAGGAGAGGGGGCGTGGGTTGGGTGTGGGGGCTGAGGGTTGGGGGCTGAAGCCACTTCCCCAGCCTGGCTTCCTCTCTCCTCTTCTTCAGGTGCTTTTAGGTGGGAGGTGACGCAGTGGGTCTTAGGGGCTTGCTCCCTCGGGATTCTTGAACTGGCTCTGTGAGTAGGGGTGGGTTCCTCTGGCAATCTGCATGGGAGGGAAGGGCCTTGGCCTGCTCAGGGGCTGTGTGCAGGGTCAGAGGCACTGTGAACACCGTGGCCAAGCCTCAGTTTAGGAACAATAGTGCATTTTCTTTCCCTCAGGCTCTGGGTGGGAGCTGTACTGTATCTGGACAGGCCTAGAATCTCACAGATTTTTGGTTAGAGGTAATCAAGTTACTTTTGAAAAAGGTTTTGAGCTTGTCTTCATGTTAATTTGCACTTGGGATCATACCTTTATCTTCCCCTCAGCCTTGGAAAGTTGAGTGGTGACAAGAGGATGGCTGTTCCATTTCAGAGATGGAAAAAACTGAGGCCACGAGTTCATTTCTACTTCAGAACCGGGACACGCATTCGAATTGTCTAAAGTCTACGCAATCTACTAACAATCCATAATGGCCAGAAAAATATGGCTTTGGCTTTAAGTTAGGTGAGGAAAACATGCTTGTTTCCAAAAAATGTATTCGAGTGGTACACAGGGTTTCCAGTAAAATGTAAAAGTCCTCAAGCTCATTCTCATCGCTGAGGTCCCACTAGTTATCCTTTGAGAAGTTTCCAATTTCTGTATAAACACGCATGTTTATCTCTGCATTTCCCTTTTTCCCACAAATGAAAAGGGACTTCCAAGGTGGCACTAGTGGTAAAGAACCCACCTGCCAATGCAAGAGACATAAAGATACTTGGGTTTGATCCCTGGGTTGGGAAGAGTCTCTGGAAGAGGAAATGACAACCCACTCCAGGATTCTTGCTGGGAAAATCCCATGGACAGAAGAGCCTGGCAGGCTACAGTCCATAGTGTCTCAAAGAGTTGGACATGACTGAAGCAACTTAGCATACATGCACAAATTAAAAAGATACTTTAACACTGTACTACAACTTTATATTTCATTTCTCTATTATAATTTTCTTTTTCTTTATAGTTTATAAACTCAAAGTGCTTTCATTCTCACTTTAAGCCATCAAGGTAAGAGGTGAACATTATTGTCCCTGGTTTTCAGACAAGGAAATGGATTCAGAGAAGCTGTCATCTGCCTGCTGTTAGGGAGCCATTGATTGTTGGAGCCAGAACGCAAACCTGGGTTTTCCGAATTCAAATCCATTGCTCTTGCCCCAAACAACAGTGGCAAAGACAGATACAAGACTTCATAATCATGATAGCAAACACTCACGGAGCCCTTACTGAGAATGGACTTTACCATGTGCTCTGTAGCTATTTTCTAATTGACTCTCCACAACTCTGCAAGATGAGCACTGTTATTACCATCCTCAGCCTCACAGACGAGGAAACCAAGTCACGGGAGCTTAAATAATGTGTTCACACCCCTAGCAACTAGTGACACTGTAGCTCAAACCCAGGGTTTGCTTCCAGAATCCATTCTGCACATCTGTACCTCTGGCACATGCTCTGTGTCTAACACTGCTAGACACTCTTTACACAAGGTAGCTCATTCCATCCTCATCAGGATCCTATATTAGTACTAATTAATGTTGGACCATGGGGCATCTTCACCAATGTCTTATGCTCAGGAATATGGAATCTCCCAAAAGTACTGGGAAACTTCCAGGGCTACAAGGCCTACCTGGATACCAGATAAATCAACCAGGGGCCGTAAAAGAACACCCAAGCATATTTTAGGGATACCAATAACAATATCAACTCTCATTCACCGAGTGCTTACTCCTTCCCAGGTCTGAGGCTTTCCATACACCTCTTTATTTTGTAACAACTCATGGGATGGAAGGGTTGTCATCCTCACATTACAGATGGAGAACTTAAGGCTCAAAGAGGTTCAGTAACCTTCCCAAGACCACACAATTAGCAAGTAGAAGAGCCAAGACTGAAGGCAGGTCTACCTGATCCTGAAGACTGGCTTTGTTTCTGCCCAGCCTAAATCTTGTTTTCCAGACTGGTTTAGGGCTTCCCTGGTGGCTCAAAGGTTAAAGCGTCTGCCTGGAATGCTGGAGACCCAGGTTTGATCCCTGGGTAGGGAAGATCCCCTGGAGAAGGAAATGGCAACCCACTCCAGTACTCTGGCCTGGGGAATCCCATGGACGGAGGAGCCTGGTAGGTAGGCCCCAGTCCATGGGGTTGCAAAGAGTCGGACACGACTAAGTGACTTCACTCACTCACTGGGACATCATTATCTTCTTTCCTTCACATTCCAAGGCTTGGAAAAACCCAGCTGCCTGCCTGGGGAAGAGTAGTCAGATAATGCCTCTTCTATTCCAGAAGAATAATGGATCCTGCCGGTGTTTCAGTGTTCTCCCTGCTCTCCTGGAAAGACAGCCTCTCAGGCTAATTGCTGACTTGGTTTGGAGACCTCACCAGGATTTGAGCAACCAACTTCCACTTTGAACCCTTTGAGCCCAGTGTTTGAAATTCACCTCTTGTCACTGTAACTGGCCCTGTATTAAACCAATTGGGTCCTTGGTATCTGCCTTTCTAGACTATAGGTATACCTCAGTCCAGGGCATTTGAAATAACAGATTCTCAATAAACGAGCCCTCCGGTACCACACTGACTTTTCAGGATCAGAGTTTCCTGGCAGGAGCTCCATGTGTGACGGGTTCTTCCTGAGCAGTTTGTATTTGAGGTTCCAGCCCTAAGTATCTTTCCTCCTCATGGCCTGTGCGGGAGAGGGGAGGCTGTAGGCCAGCCCTCTCCTGCTGCCCCTGAGTAGAGGCTCGCCTGGATCCCATCACTTCGCTGCCAGCACCCGGCCATCCATGGTGGAGGGCCGCAGAGCTGCACATGAGGAAAACCTGGTAAGAGTTCAAGGGTTCAGGCCAAGGACACTACTGTTGTTTGGGTTTTCCATCATTCTCAAGGGCTAAATGGTGTGAGGCAAGCAAAGCAAGACAGCCTAGAAATGCAAAGCCTGCCAGTTAAGTACCAGCTGTACTTTAGTGCAACTCATGGAAGAGAAATAGGTGTGTCTATATCTGCTGAACACTGGTTTTCAAGGCAGAGGTCAGATGCAGCTTTTCACTGGTTTCACTGAGGAAGGGGAGGGCTAGCATAGAGCTCAGTCCCAGCTGGGCATGCTCAATGTTATGGGATGTTTTGTGGTTGTGGAGGAGGGACAGACTGCTACGCTACCATGGAGGGCTTTGAGGAAATACCCGAAGGCTCCTGTCTAATGTCCTTCCCTCCAGGGAGACTTCTTGACCACTCCACCTGCACCCCCAGGCCCTGGCAGCTGTCATTCTACTGTCTGTCTCTGAATTTGACCACTCCGAGTGCCTCCTATAAGTGTGCTCATTTATCAGTAGTATTTGTCTTTTTGTGTCCGGCTTATTTCACTTAGCACAATGGCCTCAAGGTTCATCCAGGCTATAACACAAGTCAGAATTCCCATCATTTTCAAGACTGAGTAATACCTCATTTTATGTATAGATCATATTTTGTTTTAGTTCACCCATCAGTGGACACGCGGTGAAGATTTACATTCCCTGATGGCATAGTTTCTTCTTGTTCCACATACATGTAGCCGTGGTCATCCATTCACGTGTGTGTTTCTGTACTCTGTGAGTGCCCGTAGAACATCTCCTGTGTACCGGGTTCTCTGATAAGATTACGAGAGAAATCAAACAGCATCCCTGCTCTCCAAGTGTTCCCAGACCCAGGCAGGGAGCTAGTTCCCTCACTGGAGCACAGTGAAGGCTGCACACACGAGGGGTGGTGGAGTTCTCTGGCTGGAGAGACTGGGGTGTGGATCAGGAAAGGCTTCACAGAGGAGGCAATCTTTGAGCTGTCTCTTGACAGATGAGTAGGTGATTGGCAGGCAAAGGAGACAGGGAGGGAATCCAGGCAGGAGGGCTACATAGATGTGAGGGGCAGCATGGGCTGGAGGGTGGGGCAGCAAGAGGCCCCTGAGAGGCTGCAGGCTGTGCCACTGACAGGGAATTTGGGGGGCAGAGGAGAGAGGGGGAGAAAAGCATAGAGAGATGGGGCTTCAGGGATAGCAGGGGCCCAGAATAGCGTGAGGTCCTGTTCACCATACTTCAGGGGGTGTCAGGGGGCCATGCCCAGAAAAGCCTTACTGAGAAGCTCCCACGGAAGAGGAGTTTAACCATGCCAGATGACTGAGCCAATGATTTTCACAGTTATGACACCTCTTGAATTTAGCAATCCAAAGGTGCAGGATCCCTGCCCTAAGGAGGATTAACTGGGCCCCCAGCTCAGGCCACGTCGTGAGGAGGTCTTCCCGGTGGCAGTTGTGTTCAGTGGGGGCTGGAGTTGGCATCTGATACCTAAGGAAGACCACCCACCTACTGGAAAAACCGCAAGCTAAGATACGCCCAGACACACGGGGTCAAAGTAACCAAGAAAACTGGCCCTAGCTTGCAGCTGAGGAGGAAGTAAAACACCCATTGAATCTGAAATATCAATGCACTGATCAGCTAGGAGTAACCTGAGACTCTCAGAAACTTACCTAGGAAAGGGAGGGAACCTGGCTTGCGTCAGGATGCCTGATTCAGACCCTGGCTTTCTCTATCACCAGGTGTGTTCAGTTCAGTCGCTCAGTCGTGTTCGACTCTTTGCAACCCCATGAATCGCAGCACGCCAGGCCTCCCTGTCCATCACCAACTCCCGGAGTTCACTCAGACTCACACCCATCGAGTCAGTGATGCCATCCAGCCATCTCATCCTCGGTCGTCCCCTTCTCCTCTTGCCCCCAATCCCTCCCAGCATCAGGGTCTTTTCCAATGAGTCAACTCTTTGCATGAGGTGGTCAAAGTACTGGAGTTTCAGCTTTAGCATCATTCCTTCCAAAGAAATCCCAGGGCTGATTTCCTTCAGAATGGACTGGTTGGATCTCCTTGCAGTCCAAGGGACTTTCAAGAGTCTTCTCCAACACCACAGTTCAAAAGCATCAATTCTTTGGTGCTCAGCCTTCTTCACAGTCCAACTCTCACATCCATACATGACCACAGGAAAAACCACAGCCTTGACTAGGAGGACCTTAGTCGGCAAAGTAATGTCTCTGCTTTTGAATATGCTATCTAGGTTGGTCATAGCTTTGCCTAGGAGGACCTTAGTCGGCAAAGTAATGTCTCTGCTTTTGAATATGCTATCTAGGTTGGTCATAGCTTTTAGTAGCTTGGGGAAAATTGCTTGACCTCTTTGAACCTGTATCCTCATCTGTCAAAGAGGCATGACAAGACTCACTTTATTTATTTTTCATGAGAAATTCAGGAATGATCCAAATAAACCAGAGAATGGAGGCAATCACATCTGTGAGGCATTGCCATCTCCCTGAGCCCCCCGCATCTGATGCTGCCATGAGCTGTGCATTGGAAATGACAAGATGAGGTGGCTTGCAAAATAGAAGTGGAGCGGTAGTATGGAGGGAAGTGGAGGAGTCGAGCTAGAGCTCCGAGGTCACAGACATGGGTAAGAGGTTCCCCAAGACTTGGATGTTAGTAGCAGAAATTTACTCAAGAGCTGCTCTGGGATGTCCGAGTGATGGAATCTGGACCGAGATTGTATAAGAGGTGACTGCCTGGGACCTGTCCTCTGTGGGCAGAAACAGCAGAGGCCATTGAGAGTTAGTGTCGTGCCAGGGATCCCAGAAGCACAGACATGAGAAATTCAGGAATGATCCAAATAAACCAGAGAATGGAGGCAATCACATCTGTGAGGCATTGCCATCTCCCTGAGCCCCCCGCATCTGATGCTGCCATGAGCTGTGCATTGGAAATGACAAGATGAGGTGGCTTGCAAAATAGAAGTGGAGCGGTAGTATGGAGGGAAGTGGAGGAGTCGAGCTAGAGCTCCGAGGTCACAGACATGGGTAAGAGGTTCCCCAAGACTTGGATGTTAGTAGCAGAAATTTACTCAAGAGCTGCTCTGGGATGTCCGAGTGATGGAATCTGAACCGAGATTGTATAAGAGGTGACTGCCTGGGACCTGTCCTCTGTGGGCAGAAACAGCAGAGGCCATTGAGAGTTAGTGTCGTGCCAGGGATCCCAGAAGCACAGCAACACATCTGAATTCAGAAAGGAAAGTTGGAGTCTCTGCAATCTCTCTGCAGGGTTCCTCATCTGTGAATCTGAAATAATACCTGCTTTGCCTGGTGGCATTAAACGTCAAGTGTTCTTTAAACAATAGAGAGCCAGAGATAAGTTTGTTTCTTATATTGCCCTTCCCCATTTGGGCACTAAAAGATGGTGCTGTCTTCACAAAAATCTTGCAGCTGTTCTCACCAGTGCTGGGCTCATGGGGTCCACTCATCTGCCCAAGACACTTGCTGTTCGCCTGCCTTGGCTGCCCAGACCGCCTGTAAAAGCTAAGAATATGTCATAAAACTGCTGTAAGGTTTTATGAGCCCTTTTTCCTTCCCAGGGACCGATCTTGGTGCTGTGAATCATACCAGCGCAGGTATGTGGGGCTCAGAGTGTGGAGCCAGGAGGAGGCAAGCAGATGGGTTTGAGAGAGGGAGCTTCATGCGGGTGTTTGCAGAAGGAGGATTGTGCTGCTTGAGAAGGGTTTTAATCTGGGTGACCTTGGCTGCTACCTTGGTTGGGCCATTTAGTCTGACTCAACAGACAGGAAGGTAAAGGAAAAGGGGGGAAAAAAGATGTTGTAGTGCAATATACAAGTTTGGAGTCAAACAGACCTCGGTCCAGGTCTCACCTCTGCCATTTTCTAGCTGTGTGACTAGGCAGGTCGCTTAACCTCTCTGAGCCTTAATTTATCATCTGTTAAATGGGGATAATGATAGTACTAAGCTTACAGGCTTGTTCGAATAAATAATGGAATAAAGGGATTGATATGTGTCTCACATTACAATTATATTTTGCACAGTGTTTAGAAAGTAGTAAATGTCCAATGAATATGTATAAATGAAAAAGCAAATGCATGGAATGAACTAGTTGAAGAAACAGAAAAAGAAGAAGATGGGAGAGAAGGTCTATCTCAAATGTCACCTCCTCCAGGTTGTTGCTGCTCAGTCCCTCAGCGGTGTCTGACTCTGTGACCCCATGGACTGCAGCAGGCTGGGCTTCCCTGTCCTTCACCATCTCCTGGCGTTTGCTCAAACTCATGTCCATTACGTCAGTGATGCCCTCCAACCATCTCATCCTCTGTCGCGCCCTTCTCCTGTCCTCAATCTTCCCAACATCAGGATCCCTTCCAATGTGTCGGCTCTCCACCTCATGTGGCCAAAGTATTGGAGCTTCAGCTTCAGCATTAGTTCTTCCAATAAATATTCAGGGTTGATCTCCTTTAAGATTGACTGGTTTGATCTCCTAGCTGTTCAAGGGATTCTCAAGAGTCTTTTCCCAGCACCACAGTTCGAAGACATCAGTTCTTTGGCACTCAGCCTCTTTTATTGTCCAGCTCTCACATCTGTACATGACTGCTGGAAAAACCATAGCTTTGACTATACAGACCTCTGTAGGCAAAGTAATGTCTCTGCTTTTTAATATGCTGTCTAGGTCTGTCATTGTTCTTCTTCCAAGGAGCAAGCATCTTATAATTTCATGGCTGCAATGACCATTCATGGTGATTTTGAAGCCCAAGAAAATAAAGTCTGTCACTGTTTCCATTGTTTCACCCGTCTATATGCCATAAAGTAATGGGACCAGATGCCATGATTTCCGTTTTTTGAATGCTGAGTTTTAAGTCACCTTTTTCACTCTCCTCTTTCACCTTCATCAAGAGACTCATTAATTCCTCTTCCTTTTCTGCCATAGGGTGGTGTCATCTGAATATCTGAGGTTATTAAATTCCTCCCAGCAATCTTGATTCCAGCTTGTGATTCATCCAGCCCAGAATTTTGCATGATGTACTCGGCATACAAGTTAGTTAAGCAGGGTGTTAGTTAGTATACAGCCTTGACATACTCCTTTCCTCCTTTCCCAATTTTGAACCAGTCCATTATTCCATGTCCAGTTCCCTTCCTCCAGGGGTCCTTCTCTTACCCTCTCCAGCTTCCATTTTCCTCATCCACAATTTGAGGTTTTGAGATTAGCTCATTTTCGAGGTCTTTCCCAGCTCTCATATTTGCAGACTCTTGATTCATTACTTCACTCATTCCTTTATCTTTATTTACTGAGCATCTACTATTTGCTAGGTGTTCTAACTACTGTAAACAAAACACAGGAAGGCCTTGCCCTCTTGATATTTGCTTTCTGGGGTGGCAGAAGTGGGACATATACAAAACATGACAAACGAATACATTATACAATAAGTTAGAAGTTGTCAGGTGCTTTGGAGAACTGGAAAGCAGAGTGAAGATGCTGAACACTGGGAGAAGGGTATTTCAGTTTTAAGTAGGGAGGTCAAGGGAGGTCTCCTTCAACAGGCTGCCTTTGGGGCAAAGACTTAAAGGAAGTCAAGGAGTAAGCTGTGCTGAGAGCTGGGAAAGTCTAGATAGAGGGAACAGCCAGAGCAAAGGCCCTGAGGCTGGAGGCAGGCTGGCATGGCAGAATAGCAGGGAGTTTCCAAGCCCATTCTCGCTGAAAAGGAGAGCACAATACAAAAATGCATTCCCCAGGAGAGGACTCCTGCTGCAGTCCATCACCCCTCTATGGACCTGTGTTCCCAGTCTTCCTATGTCTTATCCTGGCCAAGCTCTCCTGCCTGAGAAGAGAGAGTGTTGAGGAAATTTCCTTTTAAATGGAATAATTTAAATGTTATCAAATCCTTTGCTGGGCAGGAAGGATTGAGGAGCAACTGCTAATTATGCATCCTCACCCAGGAGAAAGCAGCAGGTGAGGAAAGTGGCAGGAGTGGGCAAAAGCAAGGAAAGTGAGCTGCTCCGACAGGGGCTAAGTGCAGTACTGCCTCCCCCTCGGCTCTGCCTTGTGGTGGGAGGAGGACTGGACAGGGACTCAGGACACCTGATTCTCACTGAGACCCAACTGCCAGTTGGGAAACCTGGCTCAAAGCATTTCACTCCTAACCTCTGTTTCGTCCTCTCAATGACTTGAGATATCTGATATTCTCCAAGTCTAGCAGCCATGTGTCTGCCTTTTCCACGAGACTCTAGACTCTAAGCAAGGCAAGTCTGATTCATCTTTAATCCTCAGCATCTATATCGTGGGGACCACGTTTAATACATAGATGGAGGGCTTGGTCTTAGAGGAAAGGGCCTGTCTAGAGCCTGGGGCCTTTGTCAAGCAGGCTTTTATTGGGAAACAGGCCCAGGCTCAACCCTCTGCCTGCTCTGGCCTTAGACAACCTGCCTGACTGCCCATTGACCCCTTCTGCCACAGGACCTTCTAGCCAAGGGTAGCTGATGGGAAAAATCAGTTTGTTTACTTTTCATTAACTTCCCTCCAGTGGTCTGTGTGTAGGGGGAGAGGATGCTGCGAGCTGGTTAGATAGGGAGAGGGGGTGCGGCAAGGGGAGACAAGCCTGGGGTCAGCCTCTTCCTCTGAGAGGCCCTCTTGGGCCAATTCACCCCCTCATCTTCCTCACTCCTCCTGGGTTCAAAGCTCTTCCTGGGAAGATGCCTCCCAGCCCCCAGTCATGGGTGTCTTCAGTCTTGCTCTGGTGTCATTCTGAGACTGGCCGCCCTAATGAAGGGAACCTCGGCTCCAGCATGCACCCCATGCTCCTCCGGAGGGAGGCCCGGCCGGCTGCATGCAAGGCCCGTAATTGCCCTGCTATTGATCTGTGGATGGTGATTCTGAAGCCGCCATGGCTACTCCATAGGGAGGCGGGGGTGGGATGTGGTGCTTCTGGAGGAATGGCTTTGACTGCCAAGGAGCCTCTGGAAAGCTTCAGTGGCCCTCATGTCTGCATGGCCCTGACAGGGCTCTTGGGGCTGAAGCCTGTTCACCTGCTGCTCCCCTGTTTGTGGTAGCCAGGAGGGTGGGGGAACTGAGGGAAGGGTCTCATTCTTCATTCTGACTGGCTGGCAAAATGGGAGGGGGTGAACAGGAAGCAAACTCTTCAACCAGGACCTGCTCCGCCTTTTCTCATCAAAGAGCCAAGGCATCTTTGGTGACCCGAAAGTGACATTTCAGGCTGGTGTGTCAACTGAAGTCCTTTCCCATGGGAAAAAAGGCTCCAGATCCAAGCAGACAGTGCCTGGGCCACTGACTTAAAAAAAAATAATGAAGGTAAAGAAGATAATAAAGCCTAACTTCGGCACCTTATTTACGCGGCCTCAGTCCCATGCAGAGAAATCCTCTTAAGCCCTCACTTGTCTCCCCAAGACAAAGCTCTGAATTCAGGGTAAAGAGGCAGGGCCTGGAGCTTTAGGTGTTCCAATGACAACTCATAAGACCTCTGGGGAGTTCTTCACATCATTTGGGTCTCTGTTAGCGCATTTGAAAATGGGGATTCCGACGGAACAGGGTAGGTGAGAGAATTATGTGAGAAAGCAGATGGGAAAATGCTTTATAAACCACAGAGCCTGAACAAAAGTTGGCTATTACTATTTTGTTCGTTTTTAGCAGCTCCCAGTAAGCAGCCTTTCAAATCAGGATTTGTAATATGAATAAGGTTTTTGTACCTGGGTTGCAGAAGCCCCCCATAATAATCTCTGCCCCCAAAAGGCAATGAGAGTTTAGAAGGTTTCAACAGCTGCCTCAACTCTCCACCCAACACCAGCTCAAACTCAGGCCCCCATGGCCTTGCAGAGAGCTCCAAAAACCGTGAGCAACTGACCTGATCTCCATGGGTCTCACCAAGTTGAAGCCCTGTGAGCTCTGACATATGCTTTACTGGAAGATGCGTTCCTATTATCTTTCCCACGTCTCTTCCCCTGTTCCAACTCTTCCCCAATTCAGAACCTTTCCTTCTCCTCTCTGGGGGTCTACCCTGGCCCTGCTGAAGCTTCCCTTTGCTACCCTCACCCACAAGCCCCCTTTCTGCATATTCTTTGGTGTTTGGGCCCAAAAGATTGGTGTCCTTTCCCCAGAGATGTCCCTGAGACTTCTTAAAGTGGCTGGGAAGGGGAAAAAGATCTCATGTATTTTTGGTATCAGATAATCAGGTAATTGTGCAATTAGCAGTAATTTGATCTCTCCTGTAATTTCCTTTTAACAAGAACCCCCTTTAAAAAAGAAATACGAGGGATTACTTCTTTTTTCCTTGTTGTTGTTTTGTCTGGAGTGTCTGTCATCAGGAATTTGGTCTGACTCCCACGCACTCCGCGAGGCAGCGAGGGATCAGGGAAAGATGCGGGAGGCAGAACTCCTCAGGGAGGCGACGTGCCTGGCGGCCCGGCTCCCCGCCGAGCGCAGGCGCGGGAGGGACCGCGGGAGGAGGCTGCTCAGGTATCCAGAGATTGACTCCCGCTGCCTGCCACCCACCCCCTCCACCCGTGCCTCTAGGTCGCTGGGAAGGGACCCTCAGGAAAGATACTAGAGGTTGGGAGGGTGCGGTCGGGATCACGCGGGCTTGGTGAGGAGGCCTTTCTGTTCTACGTCGCGGCCAGGGTGCAGGGGCCAGCGCTCCAGCGTCCCTTGGGCGCAGGCCAGGGCTCCGCACCACTCGCCCCTCACTCTGTCCCCAACCCTGCCTCGTGGGCTGTGGCACAGAGGTGACAAACACTCCCAAGGCCTTGTGCCCGGTAATTACCAGGCAAACTCCCGGCGACTTCCTCTTCCCACCCCGGGCAGCGCTCGCTGCGTAGTCCCTGACTCGGGTCCCGGCTGTACAGTCAGCGCCCCGGGCATCTGCGGGGACCCGTAATTGCTCTGGAGTTGCCCGGGACTTTGCAAGGTAAGCACGCGCCGTGCTGCTGCTCCTCTGCCTGGGGCGCCCGCCCTGCCTCCCCGGGAGGATGCGGGGACCGGAGGCTGCGGAGGCTGCGGGGGCTGCGCGGAGCCAGGTGGGCGAGCTCCCATTCTGCCAAGCTGAGCCGGCTGCCCGGTGCTAATGGGGCCGGGATGCGGGAAGCCGGTGGGGACGGGGTGCCCTGCGGCGGGAGAGGGGCCACCTGGTCACGTCCCCCGGGGAAGACGGTCTTGGGGCATCTGGGCTCCTCCTTGTCCCTTTCCTCCGGTGGAGAGGCGCCTCATTGATGAGGCTTGTCATCATCCTTCAAGTGTAATTTTTTTAAATTGCAAAAATCTTACAGAGCTATTAACCTCAAAAGAGTTTAACATATGGCAGACCGAGTCTCCCTCTTACCCTAATTATAAGGCTTGCAGTAATGGGGCTGTCTTTTAAGTTACAGCTGCTGCGCTTTTGGCTTTTGCTAACATTACATCCTATTAAAGAGCTACATTAAATGCATGCAAATTGCCAGAGCGACCGCGCTCTTCGACCAATGAGGGGGACGGATTGCAGCCGAGGCGGCGATATCGAGGGTCAGACTCACCCTGCTGCGAGCGCCATATGATCTATCAATCAAACTCCTCTCATTAATTAACTAATTCATTAAATATCTTTATATATGAAGGCCCGGCCAGGCGGAACATTGTGTTGACAGGGACGTCCCGTCAGCACTTAGCCCTGCGCGCTCCCCTCCCCTCCCGCACAAATCACCCCGTGACTCAGAGAGGTCAACTTCCCAGTGTCTGCAGGGAGAGACGCAACCGCTGTGCCGGGGCCCACCCCTGGGGGCGCCCTCTTTGACCCACCCTGCTATTGACCCTGTTATGAGCCCTCCCTGCCCTCTCCCTGCAGGATTGAGATGAGCTGTATTTATGGGTTTGCTGTGTTGGCTTCCCAGATATGCTTCCCAGATATGGCCCATATCTGGGCCACTCCCAGATATGGTTCATCTTGGAGCCCCAGTGCCTAGCAGAGGACCCAACATCTGGAAGATGCTCTAAATATTTGTGGAGAGAAGCCATGCTGTATCAGAGCGCTTTCTGGAGAGGCACTACTGGAGCACTAAGGAGGCTGACAAGCTCTCTGATCAGTTCAGAGCTGGTCATCCACCTCGTCACAGTCTCAGGCACTGAGGCCAACTCTTGCAAGAAGAATGAAGCAATGTCGTTCTGTAAACAGGAGAGAGAGGTTTTCAAATGGAGGGTGGGCTTCCTTAGTTGTTCATGTATGTACATACATACATATTTTGGAGCAAACTATTATATAATCACACCTTTCCTATATTATCTCACTTAATATTGACATCCACTTTGCCGGGTGGTTAGGTTTTACTTCCTAGGCTAGGGAAGAAGAAACAGAGACTCGGAAAGAGTAAGTAACTTGTCCAAGGTCAAGCAGCAGAGCCAGAATTCATTCTCAGGCTCGCCGGATCCAAGAGCAGCGCCTACTGCTCTTCACCAGCATGTGAAAAATAACGCTTGAGAGATCAGTGGATGTGCTGCTCTCCTGGTCGCCCGCTGTTCCCGCTTTGTTCCCACAGTTGTCTTTCTCTCCTTGCTTGGCAGCAGTCGCTGTCACCGCTGCCTTCTCTGCTGAACTGGTGGGTCTTTGCTCTATGTTTGGGGAGATGGAGGTCACAGCACACCCCATGATCAAGGCAGCTGGCTCTTGACTGTGCTTAGAATGGCTTGGAGTGGTTTTCCATATACAGCACCAGGGCAGACAAAGCCTTAGAGCTGTGTTATCTGGCAAAGACCTGGGCCCTGAGCAGCTGGGTGCAAGGAATGGGGGTGGATGGGCACCTCCAAACCAGTTTCTGGAGAACACTTCTCTCTGAGGTGCTGGCCCCTATTAGAGAGCGGAGTCACAGGTGAGAGCTGCAGATCGAAATCCAGAGGATCTCTGCAGATTTTAGACTCGGTTCCTGCTCTTCGGCTCATGTAAGTTCCCAAGCCACCCAAATGAAGTGAGCTGTGCCAGGAAACTCCCAAAGCCTAGGAATTCCTGGGAAAACTCATGCCCAGATTCTTCTCTGCTCTCTCTCTCGCCTCTCTCCATCTCATGCACTCTCTTGCCCTCCTGAGGATGGGGCTAATGGACTTTGGCTGTTAGCACCCGGGATGTTGGGCACCAACCTCTCTGTGGGTCTCTCAAGCTTCCTCTGGCCCCCTTGGTTCCCAAGAATAGTTTTGGAATGGGGCGTGCTGTGCTAATGGGGGTTAATGGTAACCTCGGAATCAATTTTCCCTCCCAGAAGAAAATTCTCCGGGCTTAGGCGGCACAGACTGTAATAGTGAAAATGGCTCTAGATTTGAAAAATTGGCACGTTGTAGTCCAACAAGGCAATTTTTGAATTGTTCCATGCAGCTGTGTGCCTCTGGATGCTACGCTGCTGGCGTCCTAAAGCTACGGGATAGAGAGCAACTTTCCAGCCAAAAACAGCTCTGATGTGGTTTTTTTCTTTTCTCACCCCAGCCTGAATTCACTGTATTGTTCGCCTGCCCCCAGTCCTTGGAACTTTGGTATCTGCTTAGCAGCTGCCAGGGCTATTGGGTGAGAGAGAGAGAGAGACATGGCCTTCTGTAGAACCTTGCTCCTCAGGGCAATGGCCTTAGGAAGAGGGTTTCCTGAAGACCAGGAAACTGTGCACAGGCTGTGAGAAGAAGCCTGGACATTCAGAACCACAGCTCCCAAGCAGCCTTTCCTCAACCTTGTCAAAGCTGGGTCTCTTGGACCCAGAAGAGGAAATGTCCGCTGTGCATGATATTTGATCTGGATGTACTGTTTCCTGTATTATATATAGCATGCAAACCATTCGTCTTGTTTTTATAAACATTAAAATGCAAAGCAAGCCTTCTTGGAATAAAAATATATGATCTATATTGCGAGTAATAGAACAACAGAATGGGAGAACTGCAAGGCAGCTTACCACTTACTTCGTGAATGTCCTCATTGTACAGATGGGCAAATGGAGGTGGCCAAGGTCACATATCTGGTTGGTGGGGAAGAACGTGCTCTCACTGTTGGATGCTCCAGGCTTTGGATCATGGTCCAAGTGGCCAAGGAAACCTGTTGTTTGATTTCTCTCTTCCTGTGGCCAGAGCTGTCTACTTTCAGCTTATTCCCACCCTCCCTTCCACGAGTTCTCCTAATGGTGGGCCTTGTTTGGTGACTCAAGATTAGAACCACACAATGGTTGAAGGGCTTCCCAGGTGGCACTAGTGGTGAAGGCAACCCGTCTGCCAATGAAGAAGACACATGCGATGCGGGTTTCATCCCTGGGTTGGGAAGATTCCCGAGAGGAGGGAATGGCAACCCACTCCAGTAGTCTTGCCTGGAGAATCCCATGGACAGAGGAACCTGGGGGGCTATAGTCCATGGGGTCTCAAAGAGTCGGACAGGACTGAAGTGACTTAGCATGCTTCCAGGCATGCAGTAGGTTGAAATGAAGCTTGGAACGAGTGCTAAACTGGGCCTTGACCTGCCAAGTGGTCTCCCTGCACTGCTCCATGCATACCCACCCACCACCACCCTCAAGCCCATGTCCCCTGTACCTCTGCATGCCTGTAGGTCCTGTGGTCCCTTGACGCCTCCGGCGCAGGCTCCTTCCTATGGCTTCTTGTGTGCTTCATGAGATGACTTGTGCCTGCGCCTCCAGTCTCACATCTCACAGCCATTGGCCTTCCTCCCTGTACCACCTTGTCTTCACCCCATCTGCTGCAGGAAGGGGGACCCCTTTCAGGCCCCGAGAGTGAGCTTTTGTCTGACACTTGGAGATGAATTTTCCGAGGAGACACACATGCAGACAAAGTAAGAGACTTTCTTGGGAAGGGGCACCTGGGTGGAGAGCGGCAGGGTAAGGGAGCCCAGGAGAACTACTCTGCCATGTGGCGCTTAGTCTCAGGTTTTATGTTGATGGGATTAGTTTCCGGGTTTTCTTTGGTCAATTACTCTGACCTAGGGTCTTTCCTCGGAGAAGGCAATGGCACCCCACTCCAGCACTCTTGCCTGGAAAATCCCATGGACGGAGGAGCCTGGTGGGCTGCAGTCCATGGGGTCGCTAGGAGTCAGACACGACTGAGCGACTTCACTTTCACTTTTCACTTTCATGCATTGGAGAAGGAAATGGCAACCCACTCCAGTGTTCTTGCCTGGACAATCCCAGGGACGGGGGAGCCTGGTGGGCTGCTGTCTGTGGGGTTGCACAGAGTTGGACACGACTGAAGCAACTTAACAGCAGCAGCAGCAGCAGCAGCAGCAGCAGGAGGAGGGTCTTTCCTGGTGGTGAACGCACTGCTTAGCCAAGATGGATGCCAGCAAGAAGGGTTCTGGGAGGTGGTAGGACACGTGGCTTCTCCTTTTGACCTTTCCCGAATTTTTCTGGTTGGTGGTGGCTTATTAGTTCCATGTTCCTGACTGGGACATCCTGTCATAAAATAACTCACGCAAATGGTTACTATGGTTGCCTGGCCAGGGTGGGCGGTTTCAGTCGGTGTGGTTCCCCTGCTACATCCAAGTCAGTTATCCTGTTGCATCTTGCCCTCATGCACCTTTACATTCCTTATTTGCCTTCTACATGCAATTACAGCTCAATTATACCCTCCTCCTAGAAGTCTCTGCTTTCCCCCAACCTGTCTCTCTGCTTCCCACCTCTCTTCACCTGGCTAGATCCAACTCCTCCTTCCATCTCAGCTGAGACACCAGATTCTCTTCCCCAGCCTGCATCGGGAGCTCTCCCTGCGCACCCCGAAGGCATCGTTTACTTCCCCTGTGCTGTCATTCTCCACTCTACACTATATAATTGTCCGAGTCTTTCCAGTTTGAATCTTCCATGAGAGTAGGAGCTCCAGAAGGGCAGGGCTGCGTTCTGTTTACTGTTTGTGCTCAGCACCCTAAGACTGTCTGGCTCATGGTAAACCCTCCTTGAGTAGTTGAGCGACGTATAAAAATGCGGCTACTACCACAACGAATAACAACCAATGTTTATCAAGGACTTTTTCCTGTGCCGGAAACTATGCAAAGCGCCTTATGTGTATCGCCTAATTTATATTAGTTCTTGTATGAACTGGACGAGGCGAGAAACAAGAGATTCTAATCCTGGCTTTGTCTCCAGCTGCCTATGTGACTTTCAACAATCCCCATGGTTTCCTCATCTTCAGAATGAAGGCGAGAGAAGGGGGCAGGCAGGGTTCATTTCTCAGTTCTTTATCTTAAGCAAAAAGGGAATCAGGAGTCAGTCTACGTGGGCCTGGGGGAATCAACACTCAGGATTCATAGAACCGGCAGACACAGAGGGTCACCTTTCTAGTGCGGGAGCAGGAGAGGGATCTGGCCGCGAGGCTGGGAAGGGCGGCGGGTTGCTCTGCCATGCTGTGGTAGAGCTTCCACATAGAGAAGCCCGCTGCTAGCTGAGTCATTAACGCTGGTCTCCTCACCGTCACCTCGGGCATTGTCTGATTTAAGTGTAATAGCTTGTTTGGTGGATTTCGCCTTCTATAGAAATCCCCCCAAGAGTGAAGTGCGCATTCAGCCGGGAGAGCACAGGCCTTTGTGCGCTGATGGCCGGGCCTCGACTCAATGTGTTTGGAGTTGGTTACAAAGGGGAGGATAAATTAGTGCGCAGGGCTGAGAAGAGAGGAAGAGGGGGCCCTTTCATGAGCGGGGCTGAGCACTTAGGCAGCTGACTTGGGGCTGGGCAGCCCCTGAGGCTGGCCCTCTCGCCTTTTGGCAGTGGCTGGGTGCTACAGGCAGGCCTGGCTGTACCCTGCAGGAGCCTAAATTCTGATATCCCACCAAGCCTTGGGCGGTGGGGGTGGGATCCGGGCAGGAGGAGGGGCTGAGAGTGGTGCTGTTAACAGAATAGGCTCCAGGGCTTGGAGGAGGGTTTCTGGGGGGCTGGTGAGCCCAGCACCTTCCCTCCTTGCCCCACTTTCTGCCCCCTGCCCCGCCTCCTCCCTGGATTTATTGAAATCATGTTCTGATGGTACTGAAAACTCCAAGGGGCCTCTTAGTCTTGCAGATTCTGCTCAGGGACTCACCATCATCTGCTTCCCTCTGGTCCCCAACACACACTTACTAGCTGGCTCTCAGGACAGTTTTATGGAATGCAGTGGCCAGCCAGAGCTATGGAGCTCCCAAAATAGGAGATCCCGGGCACTCGACCCTCTCTCTGGTCATGGCTTCTGATGTCCAGATTTGGAGGCCAAGCTGGGCACAGCTGTCAGCTGAGCCACAGGCAGGGCTGCCGAAATAGTAAATTACACCGGGGCCCAATTTTTGCCTGTGAGAATGCTTCCCTCTGTTCTTCAGTGGGCCTTCCCTCATTAGTGTCCCTGAGCCCCTCACTGACAGCTTGTTGCCATGTGGGATCTTGATCAACAAGCTCACTGCTCAAGGAACTAGAGAACTTTCGTTTGCCCCTTAGCTCCTAACCCTCAGCAATGTCTTAGGTACACATCACTTTCTAGTTGGAAGGAACCCATGACATAAGGTGTAGACAGACATATTATGAGAACTTTTTTAGAGTTGCAGATATTTTAAAGAATTGTCTGAAACCAACCCCTCAGGCTTCCCTGGTGGTTCAGCTGGTAAAGAATCCACCTACGGTACAGGAGACCTGGTTTGATCCCTGGGTTGGGGAGATTCCCCTGGAGAAAGGAACAGCTACCCACTCCAGTATTCTGGCCTGGAGAATTCCATGGACTGTATAGTCCATGGGGTTTCAGAGTTGAACATGACTGAGTGACTTTCACTATGATGTCTTACCCCAGAAACGCACACCTATTCTCACACATTCACAAGTTTAGCTGCCATTTCCAGGAGTCACACCCTCTGAATTGATGTACACCCCCCACCCTGGCTGCACATTTGAATCCTCTGGGTGCTTTTATAAAGTTCTGAGGCCTGGGCCTTAAACATAGAGACTCTGATTTACATGGTCCAGGGTGGGATCTGGGCATCTATTTTTTCTATAAAACGTTAGGAGATTCTAATACAGCCAGGATTGAGAATCATTGCCCTAGGGCCTCTTAGACTGTCCTCCTCCCTCTGATTAAGAGCCCCAGCTGTGGACAGTCAGAGTCTGTACAGAGAGACACGTCGGAAGACACATGCTGGGGTGCTTGTCGGGATGGGTTAGATGCCATGAACGGATTTATTATTTTGCCCACTGCGTTTAAAATCCTTTCCTTCTTTCTTCACCCCTTGAGGGGTGCTTCCTTGGTGTTCATTTAAAATAATTTTAGCACACCACAGTGGGAAGGGAGCCTGCTTGCCTTGATGTGCTTCTGCCATTTCAAGGAGCTCAATATAGATTTCGTTTCGGTGTTCATTCAAGGCAACTTCCATATAGAGGTCTTATGTTGCAAACCAGAGTTCTCTTTTCATCTGGTCACCCCTGGGGGAAACTGTGTATTTGAAATTCAAACAATATTTGGGCATAAAGCAGTTCTCATTATATGTGGTGGAGAAGGCCAATGAGAGGAAATCACGGGGAAATGATTGAGTGACATGTCTATTTGCTCGTTTGACTTTTCCGCCAGGGGCCGCCTTGCTTTGGGCCGCCGGAGAACCTCACCTTCCTGGTATGGACTGGAAATGCCAGACCCTTGGAAAAGAGAATTTGGAGGAGAAAAAGTGTGGTGGGCTGGAAATGGATTTGACGAATCAATGTGACCTCATGCTGATGTCTTGATGAGATAGGGAGAGAATTTTGTGTTTTACACAAATTCTCTTTAGAAAGAGATTGTTGGAGAGAGCTCAGAGACCGTCTGGATCTATCTCCTTTGGGAGGTGGGTCCCCTTTCTAACATTTAAATTGACCCTGGTCAAGCATTTAGATGAATTCGTACCTTTATTCATTCATCGATGGAGCACCAGCGATGTTGGGCACTTGGCAAGTAGTGCAGGAGAATGCAGAGACCGATGGGTTATCCTTGCCCTTAGATAACTTACAGTTTCCTGAGAATTTGAACAGCTGAAATGCCAGGGAGACATGATGAAAGCTGTGAGGGCAAGAAGCTGGGAGGTAGGGGGTGGATGTTAACCTTTACTGAGGGTCCACTAGGAGCCAGACACTCTCCCCAGATCACTTCCTTTAGCCATTGCAACTCTCGAAAATAAAGTACTCTTATCATCACTCCCATTTAATAGACAAGGAAACTGACAGTCAGGTGAATTTGCTTTCTTAAGGTGATGGAACCATTAAGGAGATTAAGTATTTTAACCTGGTAGGTCTCAGACCAATCCTCTTGCCATTGTAACAATCTAAGAAGAGTTCAAGAAGGGCAAAGCCTGACTTTTGGCTGGGCTGGAGGATGAGCAGGGAGGGATTTGGGCAAGCAGAAACGGACTCACAGAAGGCACACTGAGAACAAGGTTCCCAGGCTCAACAGCACCTGGGGAAGGAGATGCAGCACCCCGGGCTGGGACGTGGGGGCTGAGAGTGAGAGGAGGAAGGCAGGTTAGGACAGGGTTTTGAAGGCGTAGAAGCTAAGGAGATGGACTTGGGATGGGTCCTCTTGCCTGGAAACTTCCATGGACGGAGGAGCCTGGTGGGCTGCAGTCCATGGGGTTGTGAAGAGTCAGACACGACTGAGCGACTTCACTTTCCCTTTTCACTTTCATGCATTGGAGAAGGAAATGGCAACCTACTCCAGTGTTCTGCCTGGAGAATCCCAGGGACGGGGGAGCCTGGTGGGCTGCTGTCTGTGGGGTCGCACAGAGTCGGACACGACTGAAGCGACTTGGCAGCAGCAGCAGCAGCAGAGAGTGAGAAAACCCTGAAAGTTTGCTGAGTAAAAAGAGAGCGTAATGGGACCATTGCTACTCTTAGGAGAAAGAGTGGAGATTTTGATTCCTGGCTGTATTGTTGCTTAGCTTACTGTGCACCTTTGGGCAGGTTATTTAATCTCTCCATGCCTCAGTCCCTTCATCTGTAAAATGAGAATGATAAACAGTACTTACCTCCATGAAGTTGTTGTAAGGATCAAATAAATCATGTCTGTGGAGTGCTTAGAATAATGCCTGGCACATGGTCAGCTCTTTGTAAATGCTGAACATATAATAACTTTACCTTTTGTGAATTTAATTCTGATAATGGTATAGGTAGAAGAGGGTGAAGTGGGGGAGAGCTAGAAGTCCCAGAGGTGAGCAAGGGGGCCTTTGTGACAGTCTGGGCAAGATGGTCTAAGGGCTTCTCCTTGACTGGTACCCATGGAATGTAGGGAGACATGGGGAAGGGGAATCAGTGTTACTCAGCTTCTGATTGACTGTAGGGGCGCATCAGGAGTCTCTCAGCTGGGAGAATGGCAGTGTCAGTCCTAGACCTCAGGGCACTGGCAGAAGCTACAGGTGAGCAGAGGAAGATGAGAATGTTGATTTAAATCCGTATAAACCTAGAGTGGAAAGCAACCCCAGAGCCAGTAGAGGAGCTGGAGTGGGGGGTGGGTAGCCTAGCCCTGCCCCTGCCTTATTTTACATGCCTGCTCTGCCTCTTTGTCTCCCACCTGGGTCCTAGGAAGCTCCACCCTCATGCCACCCTTGATTTTGGTATTCCCGTCTCCTCTGGGCCTGTCCTGAGCCCCCCACATGAACCACTCCAGCTACTTCTCCAAATGATCAGGCATGGTGATCCCAAGATCACCTGCTAGGCAGATCATGTTTCCTGCTGCTGCCTTGGGAGACGAGTCTGAGGCCTGGGTGGGCAGAATGCCCAGGCTGTGCAAACCAGGAAGGAGAGGGAAGGATTTGGGGGATGGTGGTAAGTAGGAGCGAAAAATAAGTGTTCAACCCCAGGAGGAGGACATTGATGAGTGACCAGCTCTGGGGGCTTTCAAGGGCTTCCTGCTTCTGCAAGAACTGCTTGATGGGAACCCAGTGCCCTTCTGAATCTCCCACTCCCGTCTTGCTGCTGGGAGGGGTGTGGGTACCAGCTCAATACCTGGAAAGGATGCTGAAGGAGGCTGGAGGGCCTCTGGAGGGTGTAGGGGCTCAGACTGGACCCCTCACCCCGGACCCCTCACCCCTGAGCCCCCCATCCTCCATTCAGTCCCATCCTGCCTGTGGGCACAGGAATTCAGACAAAAGGAGGCTTGCAGACAGAAGAGGGGAGTCTTATAACAAAATTACCAGCCTGCTGTCAGCCAGGCGCTCCGCCTCACAGAACAGACTCCAGACAGGCTGCAGCGTATCAGGCCTGGGCCTGCCTGGGCCTGCCTGGGCCTGGCAGGGGGTCCTGTGGGCAGACAGAGTCAATTACCCAGAAAGGTTCCACTTAACTTCCCCTGCTGTTTGCACACCCTGCCCCAGCCTCTGTGGCCTCACTGGCCTCGGCCAAAGCCCCATTGGCCTGCGCTGGAGCCGGCTGCCCACCAGCTTTGTCCTCGGACATGTCTGGGGACCACCCATCCAGGATCCCAGGCTTCTGCCCTCTTTGGTCCTAGGGCTGCCTGCTCTGGCCCTGGGCCAGTGGATTTCCCTTTGTCCCCCTGCAGACCCTACAGGAGCCTCAGGTGGGAGGGGCATCGAGGAGCTGCCTCCTCTCCTGTTCCTCTGCCAAGGCTCAGCACCCCACCTGTCCTCCCCCTCAGTCACCTGTCTGAAGTTCAGTGGGTGGTGACCAGCTGCCTTCTGGAGTTGGACTGACATGGGTTTGTGGCTAGGATCAGCACCCGCTGCTGTGGGACCTGGCATGTTGATTTAACTTCTTAAACTACAGTTCCACCATCCGTGAAATGAAAATAGTAATAATAATCTATATCTCGTAGGATTACTATGAGGATCAAAGAAGACAGTGGGTGTCAAGTGCCTGAGATGCCGGCCCGGGATAAATGCTCACTGATTTTCTTTCCTCCCTCCACCCCCCGCCTCTTCATCCTCCTCTCCCATTTCCCTTCCTCCTCCTCCCCCTCTTTTTCCTACTTTTCACTGAAGAGTCTCACTTAACAGAAAGTTTGTTATTTTGGTTCCTCCTTTCTGCTACAGAATCCCAAACTGGGAGAAAAAAATCCAGCTTTTAGTCCAGACTTAGCTATCAATTTTCATCATATAGAATCAAGTCTATAACACCAAAACACATCATGAAATTAGAGTAAGTTTTTTTCCCAATGCCATTTAACCAAAGTCAAGGACTTTGGGTTAAATCCTAACCATCCCTGGCTTCTGCCTGAAGTTTTGTATTTCATAGGCATTTCCTCTCTGCGCAGCCCCTCCACCAACCCAATCATCTTCCACATGTTTAGCATTAGTTAGAAATGCCCACTGGAGAAGGCAATGGCAACCCACTCCAGTGTTCTTGCCTGGAGAATCCCAGGGACAGAGGAGCCTGTTGGGCTGCTGTCTATGGGGTCGCACAGAGTCGGACACGACTGACGCGACTTAGCAGCAGCAGAAATGCCCATATGATGTGGTTTAGTGCTCCTGCAGGTATGGAATTTCAGCTTCCAACATGTACCTAATGGATGGAAGGCAGAACACTGTCATTTGGTCATTAAGTCATTCAACAAATATTCACAGACAGCCTACTATGTGCCTGGGAACTGAGGGCAAAGAGACAAAGTAAAAGCAAATAGCCACTCCAGCCCTTCAACAAGTGAGCAGACTGCTGCGGAGGTGGGTGAGCAAACAGATAATTAGAATCAAATGTGCTGGATGCTAAGACAGGAGTAGGGCAATGTGATGGAAGCTGGGTTGGAGAGGTTTCCGGGAGGAAATGGGAGCTCCTTTCTGCGCACAACTAGGACTGATATGTAACCATGGACACCTATTCTGGTCCCTCCAGCTCTCAGGAGGAGAGCGGTGTTTCAAGATGAAAGTGACTGCTTCTCGTGGGCTCCACTCCAGCTGCCAGCCATCTTTCTCGAGTTGGACTCTTGTGTTGCAATACACTCACAAGGCCTTCTGTCTTGAGGGGCCACAGCTGGGACATCTGAGGTCCAGCGTCCCCCATCCATCCCCTCTGCCACACAGGTGGGTGGATGAGGTGGGCCTGACGGATTCTGTGAGCAGTGACTACACCCTGGCACTGCCCTAATTGTGCTAGACAGGACTGTTTAAATACCACCAGACAGAATATTACTCAAATTAAAAATGAGGCCTTAAATGTCATTATTTGTGTCATTATTAATAGCCCCTAATTGTGTTCTCTAATCATCATGAAATTATGTTAGTATTAATATTCACGTCAAAGCTGCCTAGGGAACTCGGAAGATTTAAAAAAAAATTATACCATATGTCAGTTCCCATGAATGTGAAGCAGAGGCTGGTTTTAGTGCTTTAGTTCTGACTGGAGTGGAAATGGTGGTCTCCACAGCCAGGGACAGGGGTGGCCCCCAACTGTAAGGGCCTCGTTAATTTCCACCCCCTGAGTCACTGAATCCTGGACTTCTCTGCCTGGCAAGACCCTTAGAGGCGTGGAGTAGGACCCGTCCTCACGGAATACTCTGCGGGTCTCCTGCCAGCTGCCCTCGCTGGTAAGGGGATTGGAGTCTGCTCACACTGGAAAGTGTTTGGTGCTCTGGGACACGACACCTTTTGTCTCCTGCAGCCGCGAGACCCACCTGTGTCTAGACACCATAATAAGAAACAGGAGGCGGGCCCGCCTGTCTTCACTCTCCGTCTACTCGGAGACGCCACCTCCGTGCGTTTGGGATTCCGCCCAAACTGCCCTTCCTGGCTCAGGGAAGTGACGCCAAAAAAAAACCCCCCAAAAGCCAAAGTTGGAGTCTCCCAGAGAAATGTGTTGTGTAATGTACACACAAAGAACTTTTGGAAAATATGCTTAGAGATTCGGAATTTAAAAGTACCTATGAGGTGTCCATACAATCTGGAAACAGGTGAATTTAGGTCTTCAGGGATATCTTTGTCTTGGAAGGAAGCTGTGTTTCTACAGTTTTTGAACTGCCCTGGATTTTACCCCGTGGTGGCGCCACCAGTGGTAAAGAACCTGCCAGCCAGTGCAGGAGACATAAGAGACGCAGGTTCAATCCCTGGGAAGATCCCCTGGAGGATGGCAACCTCCACTCCAGTGTTCTTGCCTGGAGTATCCCATGGACATAGGAGCCTGATGGGTTACAGACAATAGGGTCACACAGAGTCGGACATGACTGAAGTGATTGAGCACACACACACACAACCTTGTTGGGGCTTCTTTAGGGGGAAGCATGGACCCTCGCAGGATGAGGATGGGTTCCCTCTGGATGCATCCTTTTCTTATCAGAGGCATTGGGAGTGAGAGCCTCTGTGGCTGATGAGCTGAGCGTGCTGCTCACGTCACCTGGGACTTGATTCTGCCTCCCTCTCAGACTGACATCAGCTGTGAGAGGTGGGGTGGTTGACAAGGCAGGCACTATTGCCAATTAAGAGATTCCCTCCCCGTGGGGATGTGTGGGGCGAGTGCCCTGGGACCCCCAGAGGCATCAGCCTCCTGCTGACATCACTCACTGACTCCTCTTCATCGTTTCTACAACATTCCTTTAGGCTGCCTGCTCAGTGCCTCAGTCATCCGCTAATGGAGTCCACGTGACCGCGATGTGTCAGACAAATCTGGGGCAGCCGCCTCACTCTCTTCCTGGAGCCCTTGGAATTCTCTGGAACCGAGAATATTCAAATGCCTTTCTTGGTGAAACAGCAGGCTTCCAACCGCACACCCCCCCTCCAAATATTATGACTTGAGTTAAATATAACCCAGAGCATGAAAATAACGGCACAATTCGGGGATCGGAGAAGCTGTGGAGTGAGCATCTCACAGTCACACTATCTGTCACCCTGGGGGCGGGGGGCATCCGCAGACCCCATGGCCACTCAGGCAGAAGGCCCACAGAACCGTGCAGGAGTCTGGTCGCTCCTGGGCCAGTAGGTAGCTATGTTGGCCTGGGTGGGCTTCAGGCTGCTGGTTTCCGCACACATTCTCCTTTTTCCTAATCAGATGTGGTGTGACTTCAAGGGTTGGGGAGCATCTATCTTAACTGATGTGTGGAAAGGGAGACTAGCCTGCTTTTTCAGACGTGAAGGGAGGATCAAAGTCGGAGAGGGATCCTCAGGCGGCAGCAGTTGTGGCTGGCATGCTGATGTGGATATCCACTGGGACACACACGTGCCCCTACTCACTGGTGTGTGCATGCTCAGTCGTGTCCGACTCTGAGACCTCATAGATGGTACCCCACCAGGCCCCTCCGTCCATGGGATTTTCCAGGCAGGAATACTGGAGTGGGGTGCTGTTTCCTTTTCCAGGGAATCTTCCCAGGCCAGGGATCAAACCCGTGTCTCCTGCATTGCAGGCAGATCCTTTATCACTCAGCCACCTGGGAAGTCACTGGACCACCTTTTACAATAATCAAGGAGAAGTTTGATCTGCGGAGGGGAGGGAGGATTAGACGCACATTTGGGCCTATGAACCAGGTTCTCCAGACTCCCTCATTAACCTCATGCATGAGTGTATGGTGAAAATTCAGTGAGTAGTAGATAAGCCAAATGTCTTCTGAAAGTCAGACTCTGAATTCCAAACCCAATGATTACCACAGTGGTTGGCCTAGGGCTGGATTCCAACCAGTGAACCTAGAGCAGAATAGTGAACAGGCCTTCTCTCATAGCCCTTCTGCCACTGAGTTACCCAGCAACCACCACGAGGCTGCCCATGTCTTGTCTGCTTTGGGTCAAACAGCAAATAGGTCAGACCAAAAAAGCAGATACATGGGCATCTTTGCATTACAATGCTTTATACATGTAGGAGAACTTAGAGTGTTCCTAACGTGCTTCTACTTAAAGTGCCTTTGGGATTTGCTAATTTGGGGAGGGCTGGGAGAATGAGGAGGAGCAGAAGGTGGCGTTCTTTGATTCCCATAAGGTAAGTACGACAGCTGTAATTACCTACCCCCCCTTACAGATGAGAAAACTGAGCCTCAGTGCAGGTATTGGCCAAAAGCTACATGGCTTACAAGTGATGGTGGGGTTGACTCCAAGTCTTCTGGTTGTCAGGGCTACAAAAGAATAGGCCCCGCCCCTCAAATACACCACTCTCTGCCCCCCGCCCTCTCAGGCAGCTTGGAAATTGTGAGAAAAATCAAGGGGCTAGCTAGACCATGAATTCTATAAAAACAGCAGCAACAATATTATTAAATTCTCTGCCCTTCCCCAAATCTTTTCTTTCTTTCAGCTGTATCTCATGTGTGTGTGAGATGGGGTCCAGAGAGATGCGTGGGAAGGTGTGAAAGGAAGGCGGTGAGAAAAATTCTACCCTCTCAGAGTCTTTGCTTCTTCTCTGTGGTCCTTCCTCAAAGATGAGTCAGCAGAATGAGCCCCTAGCCCTCCTGGATCTGAAAACAAAACCACAGAACGCCTCCTCATTCTCCCAGACCCTCCCCAAATTAGCAAATCCCAAGATGCCTTCTTTGAGAGCTTTGGGTTGAGGAAGGGGGCTCCAGCTTCACTTGGTGCTTCATATGAGGGTCTTAGGATGACATAAGAGCCATACCGACACCTACTCTGAACTCCCACCCTAGCTGCCTACCTGCTTCTGCTTGAAGAAAAGAGGCCTAAAGCCTTGTTGGCGGGACTCTCAATTCTGCACCCTCTTCCGTCTTGAGAGCCACTGTCCAGCTTTCCACTTCTGTGCCTTCTGATCCTTCTTCCACCCCCACCTTCCGCTCTACAAAGCCCCTGCTAGAAGTTGACAAAGCTGACTGGCTGCTTAATGTGCTACAGGTGTTGTTGCTAGGCAACCACCCCACTCTGCGGCTCAGGCTCTGTCAGCCCAGCTCAAACCCCTGGTAGCACTTAACCCTATAACTGCTTGCCACCAACGCTAATTACCCAGGCCCACGAACAGCACATTTATACCCTGTGATCAAGGAGTAGAAGGACTGATCCTCAGCACCTGAGGCCTTCAACCAACACGGCCAACTGGGTGGGGCTGCCCCAAACATGATGTGGAGGTCTTTTGTCTATAAGTATCCATTCCTCCTTTCTGATCACATGCAGTGGATGCTGCATGCAGTGTTGGCCATCTCTCTTCATTCATTGGCTTCATTCACTCATGGGCTTCTCCCAAAGTCGGCCAAACACCTTGACTGCCCTCGGTCTCCAGGAAAGACATGGCAGACTTGTTTCTGCACTTTAAGCTTTGTTCGGGTTGACATTTTTGACCCCGAACCTCACATTGATGAATGACATTCATTCTTTGATGTCTGTACCCAGTTGAACTGGGAATGATGAAAAATTTTGGACATTCTTCCAACTCTTGGGTGTTGCATTCCTGTTCTTGGCCTTTGCCTCCCCAAATGGACTAACTCATAGTCCTTTAGGTTGATCAGGAGTTACAGGAAGCTTTAAACATGTGTAGATGGATACTTATATTAGCACATTAACCAAACTTCAGAACTGATCTGTTCCTGAGTTGGCCTTCCCCATTCCCACGTGATCATACTGCTGGACTCATCAACTATCGGTGAACGCATGAACACACCGTTTCTATGTCTCTTTTCTAAACCACAGAAAGGGGTTGACAGTGATGGAGAGACCACTAAATACCAAAGCAAATTCTCCTTTCCTTTCTAGGAAATTCTAGCAAAGTTCTAGCAAATTCTCCCTCCCTTTCTTTTTTTTCTCATGAGGCTAAACTTGGCCTGTGAGCCAGATTATAGGAGATTCCCACATGGGGTCGAATCTCCTTTCTGCTGGTGAGATGCCTGATTGTGAAGGGCAGGTCTAGGCTTGCTGGGTCATGACAGTGGAGATTCTCATCCATTCCTGAAAGCCAACTCCTCTCAGGAGGTCTGGGCACCACCCCACGATGCCAGAACCCTGGAAGGGGTTTCCAGGGGTTACTTCTGCTCTCTGTTCTAGTGGGAAAAGCCCTTAACCCTTCCCCTCCTAGCAGTTATGTAATTATTCACAGGTGCAGGAGCTGGGAGAACTTACTGTCATTGATCATTTACATTCATTGTGTATTTCAAAGCAAGTCTTTCAACCCCAGGGCTCCACTGCAGATTGAGTATCCTGCTCCCCATGGATGGAATGCGTCAGGTGCTGGGCCAGTGCTTCTGTGCACATTCTCATCTAACCTTCATCATAGCTCCAGCATATGGGCAGAACTATTTCTATCCTATGTGCGAAAAGCTGAGGTTCAGAGAGGTGGAATAACTTTCTCAAGTTTGCACAATTAGTAAGTGGTCCAGCTGGCATTCTAAGCTATTCTGTATCCTGGGAGATTTGAAAACCACGGCTCCAAGAGGTTCGGCGACTTGCTTGAGATCCCACTACCAGTTGTGGGGTTGGAATTCTCATTGATCTTTCTCTTAAGTCCTTTTCATGCTTGGTCCTCTACATCACACTGTTTTTTTTTAGAGTCATTCCTCCAGTTTCTGTGTTGATGGTGCCTCCACAATGGTGAGAAATCTGTGTCCAGCAGGGAGAAGAAGTGGGTTCTAGGGAACAGAAAAGACAGCATCCCGAACAGCAGTATTTTGAAATGAGAGTCCCTGTGTATCTATATTTTGTTTCTTTGAAAGGACAACATTGGAGAGAGAGAGAGAGAAGGAGGAGGAGGATGGAGGGAGGGAGGAAGAGAGAGAGAGGAAGATAGAAAGACATATACACAGAGACAAAGACAGAGAGAGGGAGATGGATAAAGAGAGACAGAGACACAGAGACAAAGAGAAAGGTGCACACACACACACACACACACACGTAGCCATCTTGTTCCTTCAGCCCCACGGTCCTCAGCTTCTCTCCCTCATCCCAAGACAGTGATGGCTTGGCTTCGGGTTAAGCCACTTGTTGCCAGCTGGTGGCATTAAGAGATGGGAATGCTAGTCCGGTCACAGGTGACGGGATTTGGAACATCATCGTGGCCCTGGCTTCTTCCAGTAGACCCAGTGGGTCATGGAAATGGGATTCCCCAGTTGGAGAACTGAATGGGGGTGAAAAGAGATGGCAGATGGTGGTGGGTCCTAGTGGGGAGGGGAGGGGTGAAGGGCTCGCCCCATGAGTTTAACACTTTCATGCAAGTGGTTTCTCCATAAAGTATTAATAATGTTCCTATAATTGATACTTCAGGGCAATAACCTCTGACAAAATGGCCCTGATTAGCAGATAATTGAGTGTGTTGGATTGTGTCCTGAGAGAACTGAATGCCAGGCAAGGCCCATTAGCCCATCATAATGACCCCTTTTGTCAGGTATTAGTGTCATTAAGAGCCTGCTCTCTGAAATCAGTCCCTTTATTTAACTCTTTTCCCTAATTATATGGATCATTTTACAAATCAAAGCAAATGTTTGCATACAGCCCCATCACGCAGTGGAGTGAGGAGCTCGAGGAGCAGGCTGGAGAGCTCTGAGTGGAGAGTCCTTGGTAAGGGAGGCACTTGTGGTCTCAGAGATGGGTCCCTTGGAAAGCGCTGAGCAAGAACGTGGTGCTCCCAGGTACCTGCCAGGGGGAGCATCTTGATGCAGATGCCTCGTCACGAGAGCCCAAAGGCCACGCACAAGTCACCAGCTGTGCCCCTGAACCCATCTCGGCAAAACATCTGGCCTCCTGGTCTCAGAGTAGTTGGATCCGTGACATGGAGGATGCCAGCGTGGAGCAGGCTGGCACCTGAGCCCAGCCACAGAGCCCCAGAAGACACAGAACGCCTGAGCTCATCATCTGGGTTTTGCCCAGAGCTGACTCACATTTCTGTCAGGACACAGAGGCCTCTGGGAGTGGCTGCAGAGGCTAAGTAGGGCCTAAATCCCCCAGATCTGGGAAAAGGTAACCACCGTGGCCACACATCCGTACTTAGGGCTGGCGGCTAGGTAAGCAGCCAGGCCTGCTGGGACTCCAGGGGCCTTGGTGCCTGATCAGCCCCAAGGCCACACACACAGAAGTTGACACAACAGGAAACTCAAGGACAGAAGGCTGCTTCTGTCCTGTTCTCCCAGGCACCTTCTCACTCATTAAAAAGTAGAGACAGTTTCCCATTTCTTCGAATCCACTTGCTGCCTGACACCTTTTCCACCCTCCTAGCTCTGTACAAAGCCTTTTATCCCAGGGCAGGTTCAGTGCGGGTGAATCAGAAAGAGGCCTCAGTCTCTAGAATGAATTGCTTAGAGATGAGGGACTGATAGCTTGTTGGCAGCTACGAAGGGTATATTTTTATAGATACCAAAGATGAAGCTGAAAGGATATCATCTATTACAGGAAAGGCCCAGAGGTTGCTAAGCTGGGGATAATTTATTTATTTGGCAAAGTGATGGGTGAATTTCCCAAGAAGAGTTAGGACCTGCGCTGGGTCCTGGGGTGGAGTGGCTGGACCGTACCTCCTGTTCCTGCCCCATTTCTGCAAAGGGAATAAGGCCTCTTGACTCTGCTTTCCCTTGTTTGAATCACAGAGGAGTTGTGCTCCCATGATTTGCGTTGGGCCTGGTGAATTTCCCAGCATTGGCCTTGGGTGGAGAGCTGCCAGCCGTGCAGAGAAACTGCCAGGGTTTCTGCCGAGGAAGCAGAATTTTGGTGGTAGAGTGTGACATTCTCTTCTCAAAAATAATACCTTTCATTTAAGGTAGGAGAGGAGGTTTGACATCCCGTGAAAATATGATTTTCAGCCCTGTTCTGCTTGGGGCAGACTTTTTCTGCAGGGCGTAGTTGCTGAAGCAGGGAAGCCCCAAAAGCTGCAGGTAGGAGCGATGGTCAGGGGAGCCGTGCCCCGGAGGGTTCCTCTCAGGGTGGGGCTGGACAGGCAGGAAACTTCCTTTCTGGCTGCAGCTCCCTCGGGGATCCAGTTCTGTTCACTTGCCAAGGAATACTGCTCCCAGGGATAGAAGTGTGCATCTCACCTATTGGAATATGAATAGAGTAACATTATGTACGTTTAGGGGCTTCCCAAGTGGCCCTAGTGGTAAAGAACCTGCCTGCCAGTACAGGAGATGAAGAATATGGGTTCCATCCCTGGGTTGGGAAGATCCCCTGGAGGAGGGCGTGGCAACCCACTCCAGTATTCTTGCCTGGAAAATCCCATGACAGAGGAGCCTGGTGGGCCACAGTCCGTGGGGTCACAAAGAGTCAGACATGACTGAAGCAACCTAACACACACACGTATGTTTAGACACATAAATTAGCAAGCATTTTATGTTATGGTAATTTCTAATCAGTAACCTAGAATTCTGTTTGTTCAGTCAATAGACATTCCTTTTTTAATATTTGTATTTATTAATTATTTGGCTGTGCTAGGTCTTGGTTGCAGCACATGGGATCTTAGACCTTTGTTGTGGCATGAGCAATCTTTAGTTGGAGCATGCAGGACCTTTTTAGTTGGGGCATGTGGATTCTAGTTCCCTGACCAGAGATCGAACCTGGACCCCCTGCATTAGGAGCACAAGTCTCAGCCACTGCACCACCAGTATTGCCGAGGGCCTGAAGTGGGCACTGCGTATATGCCGGTGAACGGGGCTTGGAATCTACTTTCAAGTAGTTCAGCCTCCTGCATTTGTGGTGGTGGTGGAGAGGGGGGGTACACAGACACTAAATCAATCTAGTGTACTGCTGCTGTAATAGACACGTGGGCTGGGTAGGAATACACAGGGGAAATAACTAACTACCTCTGGCTGAGAGAGACAGAGAAGGCTTTCCTGAAGATGTAATACTTAAGCTGAGATTTGAGAGTTTGTTAGATAAAGGAATGAAATAAAGTGCCATCACAACAAAGAACAGCTACAATTTATTAGGGATTCTGGTGTAATAATCATAATACCCAATCTTATAGAGCAATTACTATATGCCAAAACACTTTGCATAATTTATCTCATTTGATCCTCACTGCACCCTCTAAGATAGGTATTATTGATACCCTCGCTTTACAATTAAGGAAATAGAGGTTTCAAGGGAATTTACAGAGATTAAATACTCTGTTGGGGTCACATAAGTCTTAAGTGTTGGAAATCAAAATTGTAACCCAACTTCTGAAGTCAGAGCATAAGCTTTTTTTTTTTAATTCACTGTCCTGACTTCTTAGGCAGTGTACAAATATTAATACATTTAATCCTCACATGACCCAGAGAAGCAGGCATCTTTCTCCTCATTTTCAGGTGAGAAAATTGGAAGTGGGAGATGATGACCCACAGTAGGAAGAGTTAAAAGAGGCAGAGGATATTAGAGAAATCTTCAGAGATAACTTATGTGATTTTCTGTAGACCCTCATTCCTGAAACCCTGGCTCTTCAGAACAATGGCTCAAAGTCTCAAATTCTTTGGGGTTAAAATGTAGACAGGACCCTACTCTGTGCTCTGTGGTGACCTAAATGGGAAGGAAATTTTAAAAAGGGAGTTCCATGTATACATATAGCTGATTTACTTAGCTGTACAGTAGAAACTAACCCAAGATTGTAAAGCAACTATAGTCCAATAAAAAAATTTTTTTTAATTGTGTTTGGAATAAGAGGTAGAGGGAAGTGAGACTGATGGTAGGCAGAATAATGGTTCTCCAAGGGAATCACTGTCCTAGTCCCTAGAACCTGTGGATAAACAGTTATGTGGCAAAGGAGTTCCTAACTCTCCATAACTCTGGAGTTAAGGTCTCCATAACTCTGTGACCCCAACAGAGTATTTAATCTCTGTAAATTCCCTTGAAACCTCTATTTCCTTAATTGTAAAGAGAGGGTATCAATAATACCTATCTTAGAGGGTGCAGTGAGGATCAAATGAGATAAATTATGCAAACAGTTATGTTGCAGATGGAGTTAAGGTTGCTAATCGGTTGACCTTGGGGTGGGAGATTATCCTGGCTTGTCTAGCTGGACCGAGTGAAATCACAAGGGTACCTATAAGTAGAAAGAGGAGACAGAGAGAGAGAAGCAGAGAGAAGGCAGTATGAGAAGGACTTGACCACCAGGCTTTGACATGACCACATTGTCACATCGTCCTGGCTTTGATGGAAGAATGGGGCTTGACACAAAATATACGAGTGGCCTCTAACAGCTGGAAAGGCAAGGAGATAGAGTCTTCCCTTGGTCTCCAGAAGGGAATGTGGCCCTGCCAACATCTTGATTTTAGCCCAGTAAGACCCATTTTGGACTTCTGAACTCTGGAAACTATGTGCTGTGCTTAGTCACTCAGTCGTGTCCGACTCTTTACAACTCCATGGACCGTAGCCCACCAGGCTCCTCTGTCCATGGCAATTCTCCAGGCAAGAATACTGGAGTGGGTTGCCATGCGCTCCTCCAGGGGATCTTCCTGACCCAAGGATCAACCCAAGTCTCCCTCATTGCGGGTGGATTCTTTACTGTCTGAACCACCAGGGAAGCCCAAGAATACTGGAGTAGGTAGCCTATCCCTTACGCAGGGGATCTTCTCTACCCAGGAATTGAACTGGGGTCTCGTATTGCAGACGGATTCTTTACCATCTGAACTACCAGGGAAGCCCAATGTTTCTCTATAAGACAATCAATTTGTGTTGTTTTAAGTCACTACATTTGTAGCAACTGTTTATAGGAGCAGTGGCGTTGGAAAGCAGAATGGGTCAGCTTGTGAAAGACTTTACATATTCAACTGAATTTGCTTATTAATAAATTAAAAAATTAATAAAAATGCTGCAACCCTGCTGAATCTGTCTGTGTGGCCCAGAGCAGGTCAGCCTTAGAGATGCTACCCAAACTCCCCCATGAGCCAGGCTCAGACAGCCCATCCTAGGTGGTCAAGACTTGCAAGTTCTGAGAGTTCAAAAACAAAAGATCATTGTTACTTGATCATAACCACATCAGATGGGAATGAAGGGATAGGGAGATGCTAAGCCAGTTTGCTGCAGGCTGCATCTGCTGATCACTGACGTTGTATTCTGGGGAAAGTGGTGATTTTTCATTGGCTTGTTCATTTAACGATTATCCACAGTTGACGTATTATATGTCAGATGCTGTGTGCAGGAGATATAATAGTGAGTGGTTGTGTACTCCTCCATGGCTGTCATAGAGCTTATGGTTCTGTGGCCGTGAGATATTAAACAAAATTAAAGTAGATGTATATTTACAAACTGTTGTAAGTGCTACAAAACAAAATAACAGAGTGTGATAAGATAATACAACAGGAAGACCTCAATTACATTGAGGGTTTCATGGAAGATCCCTGAGGAGGTGACATTTAGACTTGGACCCATGTGTAAGAAAGACTTTGTAAAGAGTGTGAAAAGAACATTCCAAGTAATGGGAACATCATGTCGGAAGGCCTGCATCTGGTTAAGAGTGTGGCATAGTCCAGGACCTCCAAGAAGACCTGTGGGGCTGGAAAGTGGTGCGAGAGCAGAAGAGAGGCAGAGGATGCTGCTGGGGAGGTTGGCAAGGACTAGACTGTAGGGGGTCTATGGGCATCTTTATGGAGAAAAATGAGTGGAATGTCCAAATGGGACTTTGTAAAGATGTTCCAGAAGAAGATGAGGAAAGAAATAATGAGAAGAGAAAGGAGGCTATGGGAGAAGTCTAGGCAAGAGATGACGGTGGCTTAGAGAAAAGTGATGGCATTGGTGATAACTGAGTAGGTTTAACATTATCTTGAAAACAGACTCATCCAGACTTGACCATAGGTTGACTATGGGAAGCAAGGGAGGGAGCGGGAGTAATTTCTAGATTCCTGACAGAAGTGACAACATGGATGAAATGAGACAGGTTGGGGGAGGAGAGATCGTGTGGTGGGGGAAGAGCTCCAGGGGAGTTGTTTTGAGAGTTTGAGTTGTTTTGAAGAAGCTTCAAAAAAATATATTTTATTTTTTTCAGTATATTTTTTGTTAAGAATGTATTGTGTGTATATATATATACACACATATATATATAACTGAATCACTTTGCTGTACAGCACAAATTAATACAAGTTTGTAAATCAACTATATTTTAAAAAGTAAATGTTAAAAACATTTTTTTCTATTGAATGAAAGATTCTTTAAATTCTGCAGGGCTTCATACACACATTATTTCATATAACCCCATAATAACCCCTTTTTAAAGACTCCTACCCCTATTTTGCCTCTCCCCCTCCCCACCCCGGCAATCACTAGTTTGCTCTCTACATCTGTGATTCTGCTTCTTTTTTGTTTTACTCACTAATTTGTTATATTTGTTTTGATACCACATGTAAGTGCTACCATACAGTGTTTGTCTTTCTCTGTTTCGCTATTTCACTTCGTATAGTGCCCTCCAAGTCGGTCTATATTGCTACAAGTGGCAAAATTTCACTCTTTTAATGGCTGAGTAGTATTGTGTGTGTGTGTGTGTGTGTGTGTGTGTGTGTATACACACATATATACAGTATGTATATGGGCTTCCCTGGTGGCTCAGAGGTTAAAGTGTTTGCCTGGAATGCAGGAGACCTGGGTTCGATCCCTGGGTTGGGAAGATCCCCAGGAGAAGGAAATGGCACCCCACTCCAGTACTCTTGCCAGGAGAATCCCACGGAGGGAGGAGCCTGGTAGGCTACAGTCCATGGGGTCGCAAAGAGTCAGACACGACGGAGCGACTTCACTTTCACTTTCACAGTATGTATATAGGTATATATTCAGTACAATACTACTCAGCCATAAAAAGAATGAAATTTTGCCACTTGTAGCAACATATATATATATATATATACAGTAGAATATATAGATACATATATACACACATATATACCATATACATATATATACACACACAATATCTTCTTTATTCATTCATTCATTGATGGACATTTGGGTTGCTTCCATACCTCGGCTATTGTAAATTACACTACTGTGAACAATGGGGTGTATGCACCTTTTTGAATTTCTGTTCTGGGTTTTTTTGGGGGTATATATATCCAGAAATGGAACTGCTCAGTCATATGGTACTTCTATTTTTAGTTTTTTGAGAAATCTCCATACCATCTTCCACAGTGGTTGCACCAATTTACATTCCCATGAACAGTGCAGGAGAGTTCTCTTTTCTCCACATCCTTGACAACATGTGTTACTTGTGGTCTTTTTGATGATAGCCATTCTGATAGGTGTGAGGTGATATTTCATTGTGATTAATTTGTATTTCCTTAATGATAGTTGGCCATCTGCATTTCCTCTTTTTGAAGAAGATTTTGAGGTACAGTTTTAAACAATATGGGCTTCCCTAGTGGCTCAGATGGTAAAGCATCTGCCTGCAATGTGGGAGAGCCAGGTTCGATTCCTAGGTCGGGAAGATCCCCTGGAGAAGGAAATGGCAATCCACTCCAGCACTCTTGCCTGGAAAATCCCATGGACGGAGGAGCCTGATAGGCTATAGTCCATGGGGTCGCAAAGAGTCGGACACGACTGAGCGACTTCACTCACTTTAAACAATATCAAGTAAGCAGACAAGATTGCAGCTCAGAAATGAGGCTGGGGTCTGGGCTGAAACGTCCACTTGAGAAGTCTCAGTATGGAGATAACCAAAGCCATGGGAACAGATGAGTACAGAGTGAAGAAAGCTGAGGGCCTAAGACTGAGGCTGGAGAAGCTCCAACATTTAAAGTCTGTGATTACAAGTGGAGTTATCTTGGTAAATATGCCATTTGCACCCCAGTATTTCCCATCCCCTCACAGTTAAGTGGGACCCTGTGGCTGGCTCTATTCGAGGAAATCTGAGTAGAAACAATGGAGAAAGCCCCAAATGTGATTCCTCAGTCTTTTCCTTTCCTTCCTGCAGTTATAAGATGGCAGGACTTTTCTTGCCAGGTCCTTGTGGCTGTGTGGAGCAGGTCCTTCACAGATGTCTTGGATAAATACCATGAGATGGAAATAAACTCTCATTCCATTAAGCTACTGAGATCTTGAGGTGGTTTATTGTTGCAGCCTATTCTATTCTGTCCTTATTAATATCATCTGTTAAAGAGACAGCAAGATGTAGAGACCAATAACATAAATCAGATCCTAACTGTCTGTTCAAATCTTGTCTTTTACAATTCTAGCTAAACAAGCTAGCAGAAAGTTTCTCTGTGTGTCTTGGTTTTCTCATCTAGAAAACAGGGGAAAAACTATCCATCTCATAGTATTGTTTGGAGGATTAAAGAAGTTAAAATATAAAGTGTTTGGAATTGTGTAAAAATAGGGAGTCATGTTTGTTCAAGAAAAGGAAGGCTGAAAAAAAGCAATAGCATTAGGAGGAAATCCAGGGGAATGAATGTGACATCATAGGAACTGAAAGCAGAGTGCTTCTAGAAGGAGAGAGGGATTTACCAGTTAGATGCTATTGAAGAGTCAAGAGGATGCAGATACCACAAACGGCATGGGATTTAGCCTCCTGGAGGTCACTAGAGGCACTAGGAGTAAAGAACCTGCCTGCCAATGCAAGAGACATAAGAGACGTGGGTTTGATCCCTGGGTTGGGAAGATTCTCTGGAGGAGAGCACAGCAATCTGCTTGATATCCTTGCCTGGAGAATCCCATGGACAGAGGAGCATGGCTGGCAACAGTCCATGGGGTCGCAAAGAGTCAGACATGACTGAAGCGACTCAACACGCAGCTCGCAGGTCACTGGTAGTCCTGGCAAGAGCAGTTTCCGAGGCCTGTGTGTTGTGTGGTGTGTGTGGGAGGGAATGTGGAGGACACAGTGGGAGGGAGGGTGAAGTAAGACTGGGAGAAGCATCTGGATCCGGGCCTTTGGGGGCAGTTTGGCTGTGAAGGGAGTAAATAAGGAGTTAGGGCGACAGAGGTGGATGCAGCATCAATGAAGGATTTGATTTTAAAATGGGGGATTCTAGAGCGCATTTGAATAGTGATGGGAAAGTTCAAGTAGGGAAGGGAAATTGACAATTCGAGGGTGAGAAAGCATAATCAGTGCCACAGGTCCCTCACTCAAAATCAGTGGTTTGAGTGAGATCTGAAACAGAGAGAGGGCTGGCCTCTACCTCCACGGGGATGGGAGGGAGGCAGGGAGGGTGCAGATGCCAGGGAGCTGCTGGGCAGGAAGAAGAGGCAGGGCTCTACTGGAAGTGTGGAAATGTGGTGAATAGGAAAGCTTGCTCCTGCCATCCTTAGATGCTGGGCATGAAGCTCCAGGCAAGGAGGAGGCAGGGAGATGGCCTCCAGAGGCTGAACAGAGCCCTGCGGCCCAAGGACCACGGGCGCCCCTGGGGGGATCTGCCACTAATCCCCACCTGAGCCTCAAGGCTCAACTCAAACCCAAGGTCCCTTTGTCCTTTCTAGGAAGGTCTAGGACGAGGATCTCTAATAGGACAGAGTTCAGCCTGGGCCTCTGTAGTCGTTGTTTGGCCCTCAGTTTACATTTGCAAACAGGTTTCGCATAAGCTCTTCTTTCCAGCCAAACGGTTCTTTTCAGTGGCTCTTGAACTCTTTCTGGTTTTTTCTGACCAGATCTCCTGTCTCAGGGGATTTTACTCACTGCAATGTCTTCTGCACCCATCTCCTTCCAATTCAACCAAATCATCCCAAATCAACCTTCTAAGCTACACTACTCTTGCCTAGAAAATCCCATGGATGGAGGAGCCTGGTGTCCATGGGGTCGCAAAGAGTCGGACACGACTGAGCGACTTCACTTTCACTTCCTTTCACTTTCAAGCTACACTCAGTCCCCATGGCTTTGGTAAGGCTTTCCATCTCTTCACCCCACAGTCACCCACTCTTATTCTCATGGCTCTTGGTGGCTTCTCCTGTTGTGAGTAACACTATCAGGGGGTCATGGGCATGGGCATCACCCCCAGAACAGCTGTGCTGTGCTCCATGTGAATGGACCCCCCAGTTTGCACCCGAGTAGCCACCAGTGTCAGAGAAGGCAATGGCACCCCACTCCAGTACTCTTGCCTGGAAAATCCCATGGACGAAGGAGCCTGGTGGACTGCCATCTATGGGGTCACACAGAGTTGGACACGACTGAAGCGACTTAGCAGCAGCAGCAGCCACCAGTGTGCCCTAGTTATATCTCCTCAAAAAAAAGTGTAAATTTCTTTAAGTGAGAAGGGGTGTCTCATCTCAGACATCTGTGAGTCTCTGGTGATGCCTCATTCATTTGTAATAGGTGCTTATTAAATAGGTGCTTATTTGTAATAGGTGCTTATTAGATAGTTGATGGATTTGCTGCAGTCAGTAGGTGTGAGAAAAGCTCAAAGATGAGGATGTCAAGACTCCACTGGATTTATTCTCTCACTGGCAGCATTTTCCTTAAGCTCTGAGCTCTGGTTGCAACATCTTCTATTTGGGAGAGGAGCAACTCCATTCATACCTGCCCCGCCCAGAGGAGAGGGGCAGAAGAGGATCTTGCCTATGGGGCATATGGCGATCTTGGGCAGAAAGCCTGGGATGATGGAAGATATTATCAGTCCTAATAAAGTTCTTGTGTGTTGGTCAGGGCTTGCTAATTGCCAGCAAAGCATGGTAATAGGAAGACAGTTCCAGGCAGGGAAAAAAAAAAAAAACAAAAAACCATGTTCGTTCAGGGTCAGGGGCAAGATGTGGGTCTCTCTGGCTGCCAGGCTGAAATCTTTGTCTCTCTGACGGTCTCCCTGCCAAGATTCTCCTAGGAGCACTGTGTAGGCGTGCAGTTTAAAATAACAGTGTGTTTGTTTGGCTTTGAAAACAGTACCCTGGAGATGTGTGGCAAGCATGCCCACCTGGAGCTGGTCTGGAGCCTGGCGTCATCTCCAGTTGACTGAGTACATGCAAATGAGCTGGGGTGGCCATCCAGGTCTTCAGAGCTTAGCCTTCACCTTCAGGGGTGCTCAAGGTCATCCAAAGCAGAAGAACCCTCGGAGACAGGCTAATGCTGGGGACAAAACTGATTCAGGCAAGAATCTGAACACTAGTTAAGACATGGTGTCCATCACTCCTCTTCTTTGCTTCCATTTCTGCGCTCCCCTTTGCTTCCCCACCCACAGCCCCACTCCCACTTCGCTCTCCAGAGCCATTGTTCTCCAGAAGTGGAATCCTATCGTGTGTGCATGTAAGTCACTAAGCTGTGTGCGACCTCGTGGACTGTAGCCTGCTTCTGTGTCCATGGAATTCTCCAGGCAAAAATACTCGAGTGGGTGGCCATGCCCTCCTCCAGGGAATCTTCCTGATCCAGGGATTGAACCTGGGTCTCCTGCATTGCAGGTAGATTCTTTACCATCTGAGCCACCAGGGAAGCCTGGAATCCTATTAAAAAAGAGATAGACTTGTTCTAGCAAGGGAAGAGGTCCTTGGGTGTGGGGAAGAAGAAGAAAGCCCAGAGCAGTTGTCCCATGACTTTGCTGAAATGAACTGAGAAAAGGCAGGAGCGCTGGGCCCCGGCATCAGAGGGTCACTGACTGGTTCCTTTAGTGGGTACTCTGCTCTCAGAAAGGAGTTCCTTAAGACAGAGATAAAAGGAATTGCTGATTGGGAGTTGTAAAACCTGTCAGTTCTTTTAAAAAGAGACTTTCTTTCTTCTACGGAGACCCCCGCTTAGAGTGAGAAGGGCCAGTGTGCAAGCGGACTGGCTCTGTCTGGCCCTGGCCCTTCGCGCGATGATGACGTCATCGCCTGCCACCACACGCTGCCTTCTCGCCATGCACGCGCCTCTCTCCCCTCGTGCTCCAGAAGGTCAGCAGACTGTCTCTTAACATTTTTGTTTGTTTCTGCTAACAGGTCTCTGACAGGCAGGGTCCTTCCTTTGCAGGAAGACTGCCGTGTCCACAGCGAGGCTGCCTCGGATCTGCTTGGATGAGTCCTGAACTCACGAATCGGAGTCAGGTCTAAGGATAATGTGACCACACCCCAGGGCCCAGCTGCTAGGGAACATGCTCAGACTTGGAAGGAACAATTCGGATCACAGATGGAAATTGCTTAACTTTCTGTTCTTGATCCCTTGTGTGCGTGCTCAGTTGCTTCAGTCATGTCTGACTCTTTGCAACCCTGTGGAGCTTTGCCAGCCAGGTTCCTCTGTCCATGGGATTCTCCAGGAAGAATACTGGAGTAGGAGCCATACCCTCCTCCAAGGGGTCTCCCTGGTGCAGGGGTGGAAGGTGAGTCTAGGTGAGTCTTCTGCACTGAAGGTGGAATCTTTACCACTGAGCCATCGGGGAAGCCCTCTTGATCCCTTACTTACATGAAAGAAACAGCGAATTTGGACCTGGTCTTTCCTAAGAAGGTGAACTGGCTCCCAGACTGAGAACCAGAGTTCATTTGAAGCTTGGAATTCAATTGCCCCAACAGTGAGGGCCTTGGGGAAGGCTGGGGGAATTCTCTGGGGATTTGTAGCCAATGGTTTCCCCTGACTTGCGGTCGCTGCCAATCTGGGAGTCTGAAATGTGTTTTGACAGCAGACATCCTTTGTGTCCTGACTATAAATAGTGATTTGTAGGTCTCCTGTCTCTTCCACTGGCAGCTTGAGGAGTGAGGCAGACAGCAGGAGACACGAGGGAAGGGAAGAAGGGGTTGATGGGTGTGTCCGAGTGAGGTATGAAGTCCCTTTTTTCTCCGTTCCTCTTGCAATGACCTCATTTATTATGGAAAAGCTTTAACTGATATTGAGTCATAACTTGCAAGAAGGAGAAACAGCCCAATCGATACCTCTCAGAGCACCTGGGGAGGCGGATCACTGGAGGTAGGGTGAGGAGGAAGCAGAGAGGGAGGAGAGGACAGTAGTTAGAAGACGATCTGGCTTAAGAAGAGGCTCTGGACCATCTGTGCTTTTGTGAACCATAGAACGTGTGCATCTAATCCCAATTAACTTCTGCCACCATCTCCAATCTCAGCTTCTCTGTTCACGCCAGTGACAAGAATTTAGCTGTGGGTTGAGAGTCTAGGAAGACCTCACAATACTTAGGTGGGAAGAACCAGATGGGCCCTGCCTGCTGGGGCTCTGGTGGTGATGGAGACCAGGCAGAAGCAATCTTTGGGTTCTTGCCAGTTCTCTGGCAAGTTTATCTGGGGAACTGAAGAGAATCTTTTTGGCAGTGGTCCTTAGGCCTTACAGAGGGACTCTATCAACATTCCCAGGAGTGAAACCCCCTGACAGGCATTCTGTTTGTGTACCTAGAAATCTACACAGGATGGAGTCTTTTTTTTTTTTTGCCATAGCACAAGGCATGTGGGATCTTAGTTCCCCAACCAGGGATGGAACCCATGCTCCTGCATTGGAAGTATGGAGTCTTAACCACTGCCAGGGAAGTCTCAGAAAGGAGTTTTAACACGCTGCCTGTGAAGGCCATTGCATGAGCTTGGGTGATGTCCAAGGGCACTTCTCTGACCCTCAGTTTCCTCTGCTGGACCAAGAGAGAATTTGACTAGGTGATCAACAGCTGCACTGTCCAATATGGTAGCCACTGGCGACGTGTGGCTATTTGAACTGAAATGAACTGATACTGAATATAAAATCCAGGTGCTCAGTCACAGAAGTCATTTCAAATGCTCCATAGTAAGATGTGGCCACTGACTAGTGTATCAGGCAGTATGGATATGGAACATCTCTGTCACTGCTAAAAGTTCTACTCGGGTCTCTGGCAATTCTGCCATCCTGTTGTTCTTGAATTATCTGCTATCAAGAGTCCTGCAGCCTTAGTTCCATTGGCCCTTTGGGTTTCCACCCAACCAGCTGCTGTCATCTGCCACCACTTACACAGCACACAACACATAGCAACGTGCGCACATGAAACATAGCAATGTGCATACAGACTTGCACAACCAGGGCACACACCCAGGGCACATGGTGCTTTCTTCCATGAAGCAGCGTTGAGAAGTTTGATATCCTGACTTGAGAATAACTGATTAATCAGGGGCACTCCTGACTTCTCCTTACATTTCAGGGACTTTCTTTGTCATGTAATTATTCACTGCACATCATTTCCTGGATGCCTACTACATACTGGGTACTGTTCACGAGTACCACTGGAAGGTGGAGTGGGGATGATCTTTTAAGACACCAAATTCCTTTGTGGTAGAGGAGGCATGACCACCATGAGCATCAGCTACTCTGTGTCCGCTCGTGGTTTTGCCCCTGAAGGGCTTGCATCGCACAAACAGCCCTTGCTTTGTAGACACTTGATATAAGCAGATGGGGGCTGGGAGGAGGTAAGGAACATGCTTGTGATCAGTACTTGATCAGAGGCCTGGACAGCACGTTATAGGGACAGAGGAGAGACAGTCACATCCCCCTGCCCCTGGGGCCTCGATTTCCCCAGGTGAACAGAGAGCAGGCCTGGCCCTCTCTGAGGTCTCCTCATAGCTGATACCCTCTCTGCAGGAGTCGAGATCTCTGAGTGTCTTTGAAGGAAAAGCCTCACTGGGTGCAAAGTTCAGGTGGCACAGGTTTTTCTCGATTTCCCATTAGTGCCGCCCTTTATTCTTTTAAATCCTGAGGATGACTGAGGCGCCTTCCCTCCCCCCACAGCCCTCCCTCCTTCTGGGCTGCACAACCCCAGCCCAGTTCTTGTCATATTTCCTACTGGATCGGGTGTTTAATTAAAATCATAATTAAAATTGATCTCCTCATTAGCATGCACCTGCTCTGCCTCTCACATCCTTGCGTTCCATTATCCACTGAAGATGTCAGGGCTGACAGGCGAGAGCCAGACCCCAGGCCAGCCCCGCCTGATGGGGTTGGCCGACGACAACATCTGGACAGAGAGGACTTTGGGGAAGAAGCTGCCTCGGCTGCAGAACAACAAAGAGTTAGCGGCAGGTGGGCTCTCTGGGGAGTGGCCAGGCTGCTGGAGGCCTGCGGGCAGCTGGCTACATCTGTGGTCCTACTGGAAGGACCCCACCCTCTTCTACCTTCCCACCCCTACGCTGTGTGTGTGCACACACATATACACCCCTCGAGTGATTGTGATGAGCCAACAAACTGCTGGCTCCAACAGTCTGGAGGGGTGAGAACAAGAAGGCCTCTGGTTTCCAGAGGTGAACTCGAGCTGTGCCTTCAAGGCGCCTCCAGCGGGGCTGTAATGACCACTATCCTCCAGGATAGTGGAGCTGATAACTGGCTATGATAACTCTCCTCCAGGGATCGCCAGTGAGAGTGAGCAAACAACACGGGGTCAGGAGAGGAGCTGGCCTGACCCTTCCAGTCTGTTGAGACCTGGTGGTGCTAGTGGTAAAGAACCTGCCTGCCAACGCAGGAGACTTAAGAGACGAGGGTTCGATCCCTGGGTTGGGAAGATTCCCTGGAGGAGGGCATGGCAACCCGTTCCAGTATTCTTGCTGTGAGACTCCCATGGACAGAGGAGCCTGGTGGGCTACAGTCCATAGTGTAGCAAAGAGTTGGACACGACTCAAGTGACTTAGCTGCGTGAACACAAAGAAAGTGGGGGTATCACGTGTGAGTGTGCAGGGCAGGGCTATGAACCTTGATGGCTGCTTAACTTCCTGCCTGACCCCTCCCACTCATGGAAGGGGAAAGGAAGGGAGAGGCCTGGGAGGAGGAAGTCAGCAGGGCATGCACTCAGTGCAGGAATGGAAGCTCCATGAGAGCAGGGGATTTCTTTAAAAATTGTTTTTAAATTTTAACTTGTGTAAAGGACACATAAAATTTACAGTCTTTACTGTCCCTAAGCGTACAGTTCAGTAGTGTCAAATATATTCACACTGTGGTACAACCAATCTTTAGAAGTTTTTCATCTGGTAAGGTTGATGCTCTGGATCCATTAAGCAATAACTCTGCAGCCCTCCTCCCCCAGCCCCAGGCATCCATCAGTCTACTTTCTGTCGCTATGAAGTGACTACTCTAGGTGCCTCATGTAAGTATAATCACACAGTATTTGACTTTTTGTGACTTGCTTATTTCACTTAGCATAACATCCTCAAGGGTCATCCATATTGTAGCATGAATCATAGTTTCCTTCCTTTTTAGGACCGAATAATATTCCACTGTATGTAAATTCCACACATTTTGTTTGTTTACAGTTGGATGGACACTTGGGTTGCCTCCACCTCTTGGCTCTTGTGACTACTGCTGTGAGCATGTGTGTGCAACTATCTCTTCAAGATTCTGCTTTCAGTTCTTTTGGATAAATACCCAGAAGTGGAATTGATGGATCATACGATAATTCTATAACAGAACAAACCTGACTGCATGTTGGATTGGTTGCTTTAGCTCTAACCCTTGTGCTTTGTTGCTTGTGCTTAGTCATGCTGACTCTGCACCTTTGTAAAAGAATGTTGCCTATAGCCTGAAATATACAGGGCAGCCTATTCTCAGGGCTCTGACCTTGAAAGGTATAACCCTTTCTCTTTCATACAGAGACAAAAAGTTGCAGAAGAGAGAATAACATTTGTCTTGATTGAGGAACATTATGACCAGATCGACGTGATAGATGCAAGAACAAAGGATTCTGGCACCAAGAAATTGTCACCCACCAACCACACTCCCTACCCTTGTAGTATAAAAGAAGCCTGAATTCTGACTCAGGTGAGATGGTGTTTGGGGATGCTAGTCCATCATCTTCTCTGCTGGATTTGCAAATAAAGTCGCTATTCCTTGCCCCTCAAATTTATCTCTCAATTTATCGGGCTGTCCTGTGGCGAGTAGTGCAGGCGTGGGCTCAGTGACAGTTCTATTTTTAATTTTTGAGGAACTGCCACACTGCGTTCCGTAGGGGTTGTACCATTTTACATTCCCACCAGCAGGACACAAGGGTTATAATTTCTCCACATCCTCATCTGTTTTTGTTTGTTGGTTGGTTTATTTGGTAATAGCCATCCTAATGGGCGTAAAGTGATTTCTCATTGTGGTTTTGATTTGCATTTCCCTAATGATTAGTAATGTTGAGCATCTTTTCATGTGCTTATTGGCCATTTGTATTTCCTCTTTGAAGAAATTTCTATTCAAGTTCTTCGCCCATTTTTTAATCAGGTTATTTGTTTTGTTGTTGTTGCGAGAGTAGGGCATTTTATCTGTCTTGTTCACTGCTGTATTCCTGGCACCTGCAGCAGAACCTGGCGCATCGTATGCACTCAGCTTACTTACTGAACATTTGTTGAATTAGTGAGTACCTTTCACTTTCAGAAATCACTAACTGAAATGGGATTCTTCCAAAGGGGCGGTGAGGCTATGGATGTGATAGGAAATGTGATATCTCACTTGTTTCACCTTTTTGTAAATCCTGTGCGAGTTCTCTAATAGGAGGCTAGGTCAAGTCAGGGCTTTCTGGGTGGCTCAGTGGTAAAGAATCTGCCTGGTGCAGGAGACCCCAGCTCGATCCTTGGGTCGGGAAGATCCCCTGGAGAAGGAAATGGCAACCCACTCCAGTATTCTTGCCTGGGAAATCCCATGGACAGAGCAGCCTAGTGGGCTATAGACCACGGGGTTGCAAAGATTCAGGCACAACTTATGACTAAACAACAACAAGGTCAAGTTGGCCTCACATCTAAGGGAGTTCTGACTAAGGTGGACATCCCATAGTGAAGGACATTTAGGCTTTTGGGTTAGGCCTCAATTCATATCCCAGAACTCTGTTACTTACTGGCTATATGGCCCTGGGCAAATTACCTCTCTAAGCCTCAGTTTGCAAATACATCAAAGTGAAATTGAAAGTGAAAGTTGCTCAGTTGAGTCGGACTCTGCAACCCCATGGACTATACAGTCCAGGGAATTCTCCAGGCCAGGATACTGGAGTGGGTAGCTTTTCCCTTCTCCACGGGATCTTCCCAATCCAGGGATCTAATCCAGGTCTCCTGCATTGCAGGCAGATTCTTTACCAGCTGAGCCACAAGGGAAGCCCAAGAATACTGGGGTGGGTAGCCTATCCCCTTTCCAGCGGATCTTCCCGACCCAGGAATTGAACTGGAGTCTTCTGCATTGCAGGCAGATTCTTTACCAACTGACCTATCAAAGAAGCCCATCAGTGGGAATAATAATGCCTACCCAATAGGGTGGTCACAAGGAAGATGTAAGGTAATAAAGTCCTGTCACTGGTTGATCATTCCCTTTCTTGCTCTCCTTCCATGTGGTTCTAAAACTCTATAACATCCTACAAATGACCAGAACACCAGGATGCACACTGACCCTCATATTAAGCACATGTATCTGTTGATCACGTTCTCTGTGTGAGATACTGCTCTTAGGAGGGAGGAGGCTCAGAGATGTGTGAGGCATGGGTCCTACCCTGGGAACAAGGCTGGGGGGCAGATGAACGTGAGGCCAGAAGAACGCTGGAGTGATCCTGAGCTGGCTCTGCAGGAATGTGGGGACTAGATAGGCTAAAAGAGTGTCCCTTCAGTGACAGTGACAAGGGCATGGCTATATCAGATTTAAGTTCCTGCCTTTGGACTTCCTCTCACCCACTGGAGGCCACCCAGGAGGTGTGAGAAGGGGAAAAGCCAGGGGAAAACGGGTGAGGGCTTGCTGGGCTGCGAAGGAGGCATGGAAATTACCTAGGGATGCAAATCTCCTCACAACGAGGAAGTTGTTCCCCTGGGTTACTTAAATTTCTTCTGCTGGAACTAAAGTTTGTTTTCCTCTTCTGCAGTCTTTGGGGGAAGGAGAGAATTGCTAATGACCTTCCTCCATTACCCAACATTGATCTGTGGGAGGGGAGACAGCCGTCGTCTGGTCTTCCTGCCTTTCCCTGTGTGTATCCCTCTGGATGTACTAACAAGGGCTTAACCAGAGATGAATAAGTGCCAAGGCATTTCCAGCTTACAGCACTTCTCCAAAATCCCTCCTCCCTCTCCTTCCTCCTTTCCCTTTCCTCCCCACCCCTCTATGTCCCCAGCCCCCGTCCTTGGGGACTCCAGGCAAAGGTCATCCTCCTGGAGGAGATGATCCTGCAGGCCTGCCCAGGTGGGCTCACCTCTGCTCCTCCCTGGGAGCTGCCAGCAGGCAGCCTGGGAGCCCAGGGATGTCAGGTCAAACGCAGATGATGTAGGAGCAGGAGCAGGGGGAGGAGAGGGGAGGCGGTGTGTCCACCAGGGAGGTGATTAGCTTTGCGGCGCCTCTAATAATAATCTGTGAGGCTAACAAACAGCACTGCGGAGGCTGCGAGGGCAGGCTGCGCACTGGCTGTCTCTGTCCTTCTTAAGGTTAGACCAGGAGGGAGACCTTGTTAATTGCAGACTTATCCTGATTACTATGAGCTCTCAGCCAGTGAGCCACAGGAGGCAAAGCCAAGGCTTAGTGGAGAGATTTGGAGCAGCTGGAGTCTGCTGGGGTAGGGTTTCCTCCCCACCCTGGGGACCCAACTTGCGAGAAAGCCCTGGGATTCAAAAACTCAGTTCATCTATCGGTCAGTATTGGCTGGCTGCAGTACGTTCTACAGAACATTCAAAGGAGTCCTGAATTTCATTTTTTGAAAGATATGAGTTGAACCAACAAAGGTAAGTCTCCATCTATCCCCTCAGAGAATCCCACAACACACACACACACACACACACACAATACACACTCACTTACAGGTTCTGAGCCTTCTGGTGTTAGACGCTCTATAAATATCCATTGCATTGAATTAAACTTGAAATTGGACCCAGAGACTAGGGGTGTGGCTCATCTCCCTCTGGCTTCCCTGGCTTCTTTGCTGCTTGACCTTGTAGCTGCTTGGGAAAAAGGACAACACAGAGTGAGGTGGGGACACCTGCCTCGGCTGGGAGGTGGCTGAGGCCATGAGGGAGCAGCAGCAAAGGCAACAGAGGGGCCGGGCTGGCATCAGGGGCTGTGAAAGCAGACGGAGGACACTAAACCCAGCTGTCCAGCAAATGCAGGGTGGGATCGTGGCCACAGCAGGAGCCCTGGTTAGCAGAACACGCCCAGGCTGAGCCCCATGAACTGGAGCCAAGAGGACAGAGAAGGGAGATGAGTCGTGGGCAGGCGGTTTGCCAAAGGTCAATACCAGAAAATCTTTAAAAATGCAGTTTTCTGAGACTAGCCTCTGTCAGAGAACAAGTGGCTCTTACCCCAAGACCATAAAGGAGCTCTTGGAAATAAGCTTTATGGAGGATGCTGGGCTTCTCTGGTGGCTCAGCTGGTAAAGAATCTGCCTGCAATGCAGGATTCCTGGGTTCCATCCCTGGGTTGGGAAGATCCCTTGGAGAAGGACATGGCAAGCCACTCCAGTATTCTTGCCTGGAGGATCCCATGGACAAAGGAGCCTGGCGGGCTACAGTCTATAGAGTTGCAAAGAGTCAGACATGATTGAGCGACGAAGCACAGCACATGGAGGGTGCTGGAAAGAAGAGGGTAGAATTTCCTCCCTATTGGGTGGAAGCTTGCCTTCTGCAGAGAGGTCCCAGTCGGTCTCTCATATCTGGGCAACTCATGGGGACAGCAACCCTGGTTCTGAACTGCCCCATCTTCTGCAACTGTTAGAATTTTCTTTACTCCTGTCTCTTCCTTGTTGCCCCCTCCCTTCTCCTCTGAAGAACTCATAGCTATGTGCAGTGGCCTGGAACCCACCCCTTCCCAAGCACCCACTCCTGACACCCCTCTAAGATCTGATCTGTGGCGGCAGGACTAGTCATGGCGCCATGAAATAATAATGATAATAATAATGAAGGAATGGATGGCCATGTGTTAGGTTCTTTGATGTGCCAGGGCCCTGAGCTCAGTGCATTATTTCATGGAATCCTTTTGTCAATGTCATGAAAAATTGTTTAATCATTTTATAAGACCTGATTTATAAAAGAAGAAACTGAGGTTCAGAGAGGTCACACAACATGCCCAGGCTCACTCAGATAGCAAGTTGCTGTGGTGGGATTCAAACTCTGCAGGGGGTTGCTCTTTCTCCTCCAGAGAAGACTAGGGAGTGGGAAGAGCCAAGCCCGCAGCCCCTCCTACTACTGTCACAGGCCCACCAGGCACTACCTCCCCCCTCTGTCCCATCTGAGATGGCCAGAAACAGGGTTTCATCCCCTTGGTGAACACCCAAAGACCTATTGTTAGTGCTTAGATTTTGTCTTTGTCTGTTTTATATGAAACAAACGAATAGAGACATTGGAGGAAGTCACTTTTATCCCTTGATCCCCTGTGTTGATGGGAAAAAAAGAAGGATCAACTCGGAAAATGTTTCCTTCAAGAATGTCAGAGCGGGGCCCTGTGCTCTTACCTAGCTTCTCTGGAGCATTCTGTCAGCAGGAAGTCCCTCCCACAGGTCACCATGGCAGTGCCCCTGGGGACTAGAGTCCCTTTCCAACTTTTTCCCAGCCTCCTGCCTTGCTGGTCCTGCCCCAGCTCCTGAGTCCTCATCAGCTCAGAGCTGGTGGGAGTGGAAGGGGCACTTTCCCACAGCCCTTCTTCTCTGGGTTGGCTTCTATAGTTCCTGCCTATTAGCCCATGGTGCTGTTCTGAATGCCTTATGGCTACCAATTCATTTCATCCTCCCAGCAATCTGGTAGGGTGTGCACCATTCCCATTTTACTGATGAGCAAACAGAGGCCAGACAAGATGAGTGACTTGTTCAGGGGCACAGCCTAAAAGTGCTGGAGGCAGTGTGAACCTCCACGACCCGAGTCCGTGGCTCAAAATCTGCCTTCTTGGTACAGGATGCTGGGGACACTTAAAGTGATTTTTTTATATGTGTGGGTAGGGGGAGGCTGGACTAGGAAGCTTTCTACCGTGAATAACACTGCTCTACATGCCAAGTTCCAAGCAGCTGACGTATTAATGAGCATAGCGGTGGCCTGGCTGGTCTTTCGTGTCCCCCTCAGAACTTGAACAAAAGGCACACTTGCCAGGCATTGGGTGGGTGGTTGATTGATTGGAGTTTTAGCCGCAGGAAGCTCCACTGGCTTTCATAGTTGCTGGGGTTGCAGCAGGAAAGGAGGGAGGAGGAGTGGTGGTCCAAGGGAATGGGTCCCCCCGTGAGCAACTCAGTCCGGGGGTATTTGCTGTGCCTCTTCCTTGGGTAGAGTACCAAGCAGACACGATGGGTCCCCATGAAGGTGGCAAAGCAGATGTGTTCCCATCTCCCTCTCCTCCTAGGGGACTCTTAACTCCTCTTCTTCAGCCTGAGAAGTGGGGTGCCCCAGGAGCCTGCAGCATGAGCTAAATTGGACTTTGCTTACAGGAGGATAATCTGTAGGCCCAACTGTGCTTGCTTTTTCAGGCTGCCTGGGGATGAAGGCATGGATCTCCCAGAGGAGGCTTGACTCCTGCCCCTAAACCTGGGAGGGAGGTTGGGCTGTACAGGGAGACACACAGGTTAGTTCTAGAAGCCATTTGCTTTTCGCCTTCAGCTCAGAGTGCCCACATCTGCTGCTCCGTGTCCAGGTACCCCACCTGCTTGATCCGCACTGGGGGAGGCTTGGGGCAGGAAGACGGGGGAGAGCTGGGAGGAGGGGAAGAAGATGTAGTGTACTGAGCTGAGACCACTGGGGGAAATAAAAGATCTATTTTTTTTTTCCATTTGTTCTCAGCAAACATTTGTCATTTAATTTCTTCCTAATTACACAATTACGTAATTATGTAGTATTAGTAAAATAAAGCCTAAAGACGTTTGAGTAAAGAATTACTAAGTAAATAATGTCTGACTAAAGTAATTATTTCCCGGGTTTTCTTTTTTAAAGTAGAATTGGATGAAATTAGTTCAGGCATTGTTGCGGAGCTGAGTGGGGGTGGGGGGTGCTGCACAGGCAGGGGACAGACATAAGGGCCCCCTGTTTCCCCTGGGGTTCAGCTCTCAGCATCTTGGGACCTTCCTGTCTCTGTGGATGAGTCTCTGATGGGAAATTCCAGCCCTGCTACTAGCTAGTGGCTTGGGAACTGGCTTCTGTTTTGAGCTTCACAGGGTCCCTCAGAAAGGCTAGTTCTTACCTCAGTGGAAGTGGAGGAAGCTCAGTGCAGGGGAAATACTTAGTTACTGAGGCCTGTGACTCGGTCTCTCCAGGTTTGCGAAGAGGCAGCCAATCCTGAGACCACCAGATCCATAAAGAAACCGGCCCTGAGGGCTTCCCTGGTGGCTCAGTGGTGGAAGGTCTGCCTGCCAGTGCAGATCCATGAAGATCCTACATGCCGCAGAGCGACCAAGCCCACGTGCCAGAGCTAGCCAGCCTGTGCTCTAGGGCTGCGGAGCAGCAACTACGGAAGCCGGAGTGCCCAGAGCCCATGCTCCGCAGCAAGAGAACCCACCACAACGAGAAGCCCATACACGGCAACCAGAGTAGCCCCCACTAGCTGCAACTAGAGAAAAGCCCCAATGCAGCAATGAAGACCCAGCATAGCCAAAAAATACATTAAAAAAGAAAAGAAAGAAACCACTTCCCCACCCCAGCTGCAGGATGAGGGACTAGGTCCTATGAGAGGTTGGGGGGTGATGTGATGGCAGGGGTGGAGCATGGATCTCAGGGCTGCGGAGCCACCGGGAGACCTAATGTGGCAGGCCCTTGGGGTCAGGCACAGCTCACTGTGGGAGTTTCCCTCTTGATGTGAAAGGTTGCAGAGAGAGCAGCTCCTTCAAGGTTGGCAGTCAGCTCCCCAAAGCCCTGGTGAACTTGGACCTGGCCGTGTGCTTGAGCAAGGAGGAAGTTGGCCTCCCGAGAGCTGGCAGATCTGGGAGGAAGGGAACCCCTGGATGGAGCTGGTGATGATGCTGCTAGAGTGCCTCCTGGATGTCTGGGCCTATCGATCAGTTCTCCAGACAGGAGCCCCTTTCCCCATGCTTCAGGGTTTAGGGACGGACTGACCCAGCAGCTTAGTACAGAAGGTGATTCCTGGGGGAGCAGGCAACCCTGTGCTCCCTCCATCTCTCTTCTGCTCCCATCCCCACAGTGCTCGTCCATCCTTCAGAAGAGAGTCACTTGTTCCTCTGATCTGGAGGGCTTGGGACCCTCTGAGATCCCCCCCACCACAACGAAGCCCCAGACAAGGGAAGTCCTTAAAGACTTTTTGACTCTCCTTAGAAGAGTAGAAGCAATATATTCCTCCCCTGGAGCTATTTTTGAGTTACCTGAGGACTCACAGCCCCTCCTGAGGCCCCAGGAAGCCGAGGTACTTGTCGCTGATCTTCTGTACTCCTGGTGGTGGTGGGTGTCAGGCTGAGTTGCTTATCACGGCCCCCTGCCTGCTGCACATCTCCGAGAGCTCAAAAGTGACCTGCTAGAACATGAAGCGGGTAAGACTTCTTAGCCTTCTCATTGGGACCTGGCTTTGGGCCTTTGATTGACAGCTCACTGACACCAGCACTCTTTGCGAAAGGAACACAAAAGAGGTTTCTGGAAAGTTACCTGAGCCACAGGAGAGTATTGGAAAGGAATGCTGACACAGTCGTTTAGGCGAGAAAACATAAGGTGGGTTAAAAACATTAGCTTTTCTTGAGTGGCTTATCTGTTGCCATTGAACTGCAAATGTTTGGAAGTATTTAGTAAAGTTAAAGATACATTGCCCTACAGTTGGGCAACTGTGCTCTAGGCATATGCTGTAGAGAAACATACAGGTGCATAAAGAGACATATACCAGAGAAATCATAGCACTATTGTTTGTAATAGCAAAGCAGGCAAACAAAAAACACAAAAGATGGAGCAACCAAAATTTCTAACAACAGGAGAATGAAATGAATAATTGAGTAAGTTGTGAAGTACTCATTCAATGGAGTTCTTTTCCTCAGTAAAAATGAATGAAGTGAAGTTACATGTATCAACATGGATGATTCTATGAAACATCACAGAGGTAAAGAAGAATGCTGCAGAAGAATATATTCACTGTGATACCACTTATAAAAGCTGTAAGCTATGCAGAACCAAGCCAGGTACTGTTTATGAATAATGCATAGGAATACAGACACCAAATTCAACGATGGCCAAACTCAAGAGCTTGGAAATAGGGAGTGAGAGGGAGGGTGGACAGGAATGGGAGGCAGTACAAGGGCATCCAGCCTTATTGGTCATGTTTTATTTATGACACTGGGATGTGGGCATAAGGGTGCTTATCATATTATTCCTTAATTTTGGGGGGGGAGTGGTTGAAATATTTTAAGAAATTTTTTCTTAAGAAAGAAAAATGTAGAAATCCAAACAAAAATTAAAGACCCCCTTGGTTTTTCATAGAAGTGCCAGAACATGCTATGCATGTGTGTGTGTGTGTGTGTGTGTGTCCATGCATGTGTGTGAGTCTCAGATGGGGGAGGCAGGTGGTGAACAGTTGGGGTAGAGAGCGGTGGCAAAGACCTCGGATAGACTAGGTCATATAGCTGGCTCCTGGGAAGTTTTCTGGATTGAATACTTATTCAGGAAAGTTCCCGTCTTCACATAATATTTGCCTATGTAAGAAGCTAAATATTCATTGAATAATTAGCCAGTTCAAATGTGTGGTATGAAAAGACAATTCCTTCTAATTATAGGGATGTCAGTTAAAAGATGTCACGCTAGGATGCCATTCACTGCCAAGACAGCTTTAATAAAATTCTTGCTGTGATTTAGATTCAAAAAGGTAAAAAAAAGACACTATTATTTTTGATAATTAAATATTTACCAGAGTTGAGAAAATAAGTCACACTAATATTTCAGGCTGATCAAAAGCTCTTTTTAAAAGTTCCAATAAAGTTATTGTTGCTCTTACAGCTCCGCTGCCAGGTTCAAAGATTCCTGGACTGACTCTCCTGGAGGGTCCCCAGGCCAGTTCTGACTATTCCTGACTTCACATGGGGGCATTCATTCCTCCTGGAGACATTATTTAACTTGTTCAGTTGCTCAGTCATGTTGGACTCTCTGTGACCCTGTGGACTACAGCACACTGGGCTTCCCTGTCCTTCATCAGTTTGCTCAAACTCATGTCCGTTGAGTCAGTGATGCCATCCAACCATCTCCTCCTCTGTCACCCCTTCTCCTCTTGCCCTCAGTATTTCTCAGCATCAGGGTCTTTTCCAGTGAGTCGGCTCTTCACGTCAAGTGGCCAAAGGATTGTCCCTCTGTTGTCTGTTCCCTCCCCGCCGATTCCAAGTTCGATTACAAGTGTCACGACTACAGAGCTGTCTCTTTTTTATGGGGTGGAGATAGGGATGGGAGAGGAGATATGTCACCTCTAATTCAGTTTTCTCTATAATAAAGGAAGCTCAATAATGAATTGAGCTTGACAAAAAGTTAATGCAATAAAAATTGCACCCTGACTAGAAATTTAGCTGTGATACTCCCTGGTTATGTGCCATTGGGGAAGTGACTTAATCTCTCTGAGTGTCAGTTCTGCTTCTGTAAAATGGGGAAATTACATAAATACCTTATAGGATTCTTTGTTGTTGTTGTTTCAGTATAATTGACTTACACTGTTCTGTTAATTTCTGCTGTACAGCAAAGTGATTCAGTTATGTGTGTGTGTATATATATATATTCTTTTTTTTACATTCTTTTCCATCATAGTTTACTTTAGGATATTGAATATAGTTCTCTGTGCTATACAGTAGGACTGTGTTGTTTATCCATTCTCTATATAAAAGTTTACATCTGCTAACCCCAACTTCCCTCTCCATCCCTCCCCAGTCCCTTCCCTCCTTAGCGACCATAGTCTGTTCTCTATGTCCATGAATCTGTTCCTGTTTCATAGACAGGTTCCTTTGTGTCATAGTTTAGATTCCATACATAAGTGATTTCATATAGTATTTGTCCTGTCTCTTATACACATCNGTCCTCCACGTGGGAGGCAAAATGGAAGAATTAAGGCAGAGTGTTTCAGCTGCACTCCCACAAGTCATGTAGCTGACAGTGAACTTGTTGAGTATCTACTATGTGTCAGAATTCCCTTCTGCATCCATCCTTATGTTTTTTAATGTTTCATTTTTGGCTGTGCTGGATTTTTATTGCTGTGTGGGCTTTTCTCTAGCTGTGGTGAGCAGGGGCTGCTCTCTAGTTGCGGTGCTTGGGCTTCTCATTGCAGTAGTTCTCTGGTTGCAGGGCATAGGCTCTAGGGTACTCAGGCTTCAGTAGTTGTGGTGCTCAGGCTCAGTAGTTGCAGCTCCTGGGTTCTAGAGCACAGGCTCAATAGTTGTTGTGCCTGGGCTTAGTTGCTCTGCAGCATGTTGGATCTTCCCAGACCAGGGATCAAATCTGTGTCTCCTGCATTGGCAGGCAGAATTCTTTACCACCGAGCCACCAGGGGAGCCCCATCCCTAAGGGTTTGACTGAACTTTTCCCCAGTGCATGGATGGGGCTAACCCTTGGTTTGGCACTTTGTTGACAAACACTAGTGCCTTATCTGATGGCCCTGAATTTACAAGGGATCTCCAGGTAGCTCACTTGTGAGCTCAAATTCCACACAATGGAATCTCCTTCAGGGGACGTTCACACTAGGGACAGCACAAGCCAGGACACAAGTCCCTTTATTGTCACACATAGTACTTCTAGGCATAGTAACATCTTCATCTCTTCCTCCATAAAGGTAGTGTTGGTTGCTGAATTCATGTATGTGTCCTCATTCTCTAATACAAGAAAAGTCTGTTGAGTCAGTAAGGGAGTGGAATGTCTCGGAAAACAATCATAGCTACACTATTGGGAAACATATCATATTCAGACATGATTTCTAGTGCCATGCCAAGCTGCACTGGAGCCTGAGGCAAGAGGAGAAATCAGTAATGCTGATCATGTCTTTGCTTAGAGTTAGGTATTTTGTTCATTGTGGATTTTTTGCATTAATTTTTATTTCATAAAACACTGGATTACTGAAGGTTTTTTTGTAGCCCCGTAAGTTTTGCATCTGAGGCCACTGGCTCCCTCACCCTAGCCCCAGTCCTGATTATTTACTTCCAACATGAAATCCACAAGAATATCATTAATTCCTCATCTCAATGCTCTGAGAAGGTACAACCATCATCGTCATTTCACAACTGAGGAAACTGAAGCATGAAGAGGTTTGATTGTACCAGAATACCCACAGCAAGGAGGAGAAAAATCTGAGTTTTAAGCTAAGTTCATGTGTGTTTTGGCTCTGAGCCTGCTCAGGAAAGCAAAACAATAAACTAAAGTTATGAGTTTGGTTTTGAATAAAGGAATAAAAAGATCTAGGCTTGCAACTAAGAGTTTGCATGCCTCAACTAAAGATTCCACATGCCGCACTAAGACCAGGAGCAGCCAAATAAATACATATATATATTTAAAGAATCCTAGCAAGTTATTATTATTTTTTTTAATCTCGGCTTTAATCTCAGCTCAGCCCCAGTCTCCTCTGAGCCCTCTGGTCCCACAGACTGCAGTTTCCTTATCTGGAATTGGACTTAAATGTTCTGCTCTGTGCACTAGTTTTCTCTCTCCTGATTCAGCAATAGCACAAGCTGGGGATGGGGAGAAGCAGATATAGACCAGGGCTCCTGAGCTGACACAGAGTTCAGAGACCTAGGAGGGGGTTGGGCCCTGGGGGAAGACCCTGGGGAACACAACGAGTGCCCCTTCCCCCTCTTGAAAACCTCTAACCCAGGTTTTGGGCAGATGCCAGACTCTTATTCTGAAGTCGAGGCCACAACCTATGAGGTAATCTTTGGAGTTGCATTCGAGGCGGAGTCCCATTGGCAGGTTGGCGAAGCCCCTCCTCCAGGTTCTCGGCGCCCCGCCTTCCCTGAAGCTCATAAAAGCGCAGGTCTCCCTCCTAGGCAGCCACTGGACACCTGCAACTGCTTACAGGACTGAAAGCAGGTGAGGCACACAGGGCTGGACGAAGCTGCGTGGGGGGAGGGGGTGGTCTGAGGGACCCGGGTTCCTGTGAATGGGGCTGGTTTGCAGGTCAGGGCATGGACATTTTCCTAATAGACGATGAAGACTGTGAAGTTTGACGGTCTGGAAAGCAGAGGCCAGCCGCGCCGACTATCTGGGAGGTAAGTTCTGGAAACATGCCACGAGGTGGAGTGCAGGTATAAGTCCTAGTTAAGACCTCTCCGTGTCTCCCCTACCTAGCGCCGGAAAGCGCGCCTGGAAGAAGAGTGGAGGGAAAAAAACTGTACTGGTTCCCAAGAGGGAGAACAGAGGGGATTGGAGTGACCTGGGGAGGAGAGGAAAGCAAATTAAGTTTCTTCAGCACCGAGGCGGGGAACAGCTCTCCGAGGACCACGGAAGGAAATTGCTATTTATTTCAGCACCGAGACTCCGGACAGCGCCACTCGGTGTCCAGGAAGCGAGCCACAACCTGCTTCAGCACCAGAGCTCCGGACAGCTCCTA